>VONY02000003.1:84513174-84531145 GCA_008692595.2 Colinus virginianus | reverse complement strand
TTTGCTGAAGTCTAGGTAGACTACATCAACAGCCTTTCCTTCATCTACCAGTCTTGTCACCCAGTCATAGAACGAGATGAGGTTGGACAAGCACAACCTGCCTTTCGTGAACTGTGCTGGCTGGGCTGATTGGATCTTATCTATCATTATTCTAAATCCTTATTAGCACAAAATACATCTATCAGATGAACAGATAATTTACCAAAGTTCAGACAAATATTATTAATTTTCATTCAAGTTTGATAGTTTTCTACCAATATTTTCTGTTATCAGTTTCTGATTAAGATCTTGCATTTAGAACCCTAGTGTCTAGTTAGCTGATATCTTCAACACCTAGATCTGAAAATCCTTGTATTTTCAGCTCAAAATTTGTTTACCTAGCTTCTTTTTTAATGTTAGTTATGAAAGAATTAAAAACAATTAATACTGAAACTAAGATATGTAGAGAATTAGTAGAAATTTCAATATCAGATTAAAGTTTTAGTAATAAAAGGTGAGAGGAAACCTGATATGTCATAAGAGGAAAATAGCTAAACATGTTTTAATCTTTTTAGTAAAATTATAACCTTCTTAAATTTTATTACTGAACAAATTTTGTAAGTTTGTCAGTATTCAATCAGAATAAAACATTTTATTTCTATTAAAAAAAAAACAAAAACTCCCATGGCATGGTAATTGCTGAGCCTAAATAACTTTCTATTAACCCTGGAGCTGACCATAAAACTGTCCATCTCTTCAGCAGCGTAAACATCAGCAATTACATGAAAGGCAAATAAAAGTATCTTGCTGTGAAAATTTCAGAATAAATTTCACTTAGATAAGTAAAATTAGTTATTGACTCCAGTACCCTGACTTAGACTCTAAAGCACAAACTGATCAAGGTATTATGCGTACATGTTATATACACTACTTTCAAAAATATAGGTAGATAGAGCTGTGTTTCTCAGAGTCTGAAAGATAAAAACTACTTTCCATGCAAAATGGGTCAAACCTTTCAGTTTTTCTAAACAGCTGTATTTCAACTCTAGCCAGTCAACTGTGTATTCCACTTTATTTCAGAAATAACTGATTTACTTACTTTAGCAGACAATTCCTTCCAAGACAGTTTTCAGAACTGAGATCTTATTTTAACCTGATCATTCTACTTATAGAGCTATAGCAACAGATTTTCTGATTTCTGCATTAAAATAATTAATCAGTGAAGTATACTGAAATCTTAATGCTATTGAAGAGTGTATATTGTGCACACCAAAATTCTTTCAGAACCAGAACTTAACTGACTCCTCTCCCAAGCAGATGTGAAGTAGTCTCATCTCTCTTCTCCAAGGCAGAATCCTACTTCATTTAAATTGACTCTAAAGTCTGTGTCATGGTGATCTGTATTTCTTGTAGTCTCTTGAGCTCAAAGAAACTGTACTTATACTATGAACTCTTTGTAGCACTTAGATTGCCTTGTACCCTACAACTACCAGTGGTTTCTCACATTCCTTAACTAGTTTCCTTTGCCTGGCATTTTAGCAATGTACTTTTTGGGGAATTAAACCACAGAATACAATGGCGGTTCATCCTTCAGCTACCTCAGGCTTCATTCAGCCACTTTCTTCAGAGCCAGTAAGGCAATAAGTTAGGGTAGATACAGAGACTGAGGTACTGTGCTGGCTACAGAGCCAAACACACAGTAGCCTCAAACCATCTACAGCTGGCGAATAAATAAGACCTAGAAACAATGCTTCATTGATAGATCATTTTTAAAACTTCTAAGTGTTAAGAGTATTATTAAGGATGACAGTGCACCTTTGTAACAATTAAACCTTCTCTCTTTCTACTGGGATAATTCCTTTTAAACTGTATTCATGGGAAAATTATTACTAACATTGTAAACTGGGAAATTTTAGGAGAGCTTTCCTACCACTGCTACTACTAGACCATTGCTAGCAGTAATGTGGAACCGATGTTGGTCACATGCACCTCTCTAAAGCTGATGCACAACAACTCAAACCTTATTACTTGCTTGCAGTGTCCTGCCATTACCTTCATTAAGTGTATGTCCATCATAATCTGATCAGACTTAACAGATGTCAGCCCTGATGACTTCCATATCATGAGCAGTCCTGGTGATCAAAATACTATCCAAAATGGATATAAAGGTGTCTGACACATAATTCACAGAGTACTTCATGAACTGTTTAATCTCCCTAAAGATCAAAATAGCATGGTACTTTATTAAGCAATCTACACCTAAACAAATAGCCTGCTTTAAATAACTAGTAGCTGTTACATCCACTATCGCCCTACATCATCTCTAATGGAGAAGCAGTTAATAAATCAATTGTTGTTTGAATAGGGAATCCTGTCATGTTGCTTGTGTGCCATTTACAATAAGGATCCTAACTAAATTGGAGAACTTGGAAAAAATCACTGGAAGAACAGTAGATGGACTTGAAAAGAATAGAGAGGAAATACATTTTCATTTTAACTTCATCTCTCAAAAAACTCTAAAACCAAAAAGCCTCTTAACAGTAAGAAATGTCAGTGAGATTACATCAGAGAATATGCAGAAAAATAACGATAGACTGCAGCAATGCATAAACATTCCATGTATTGTAAAGAAATTATGTAGATTGTAGCCCTTGTGAAGAGAATAATGTCTGCAATAAAAGCATTTTTTCCTAAAGTACATTTGTTTACGCTACATAGTGTCTCCCTTCCCAGTCTTATGTATGCTGCTTGCCCCTTCAGCACAGTCACAGTCTAGTAGAAGATTAATATTTCAGAACTTGTCATGGGCAGTTTCACTTGACTCTGTCACTGCCTATGTCTGACAAGCTATTTATCATGCTGCTAAGTGTCAGCATTAAATTATCCCTGCTGTTATGACAGCAACATTATTCATCAGGATTACAGCTCCAGTACAAGGCTGCTTACAGCTGTTACCTTCTTCTTCTGGGCTTTATTGATCACTGCTCTTTCTATTATATTAAAAAAAAAAAAAGTATCTATGCACATAGCCATTCACATCTTGCATGTTTGATTTTCATTTCTGTACCAACACCGAACAAAAAAAATCCCAGAAGTGCATTTCCACAGCTGTCTCAAGCAGAAGAGAATCTCACTCCCTTCGAGAGGCACATTCTCTTTGAGGAGACAGAGAAAGACTGTAAACATTATTGATCATAATGCATAGGCACCCAAGGTTGAAGCACGTTGCTTGACAAATCGATCTGCGTTTGTTTTAACCAAGTCACCCTTCCTTAACCACTGCAATGAAATGACAATGAAATCAAGAATTATTTATTGAGATGTGCAGTGTTATTCACAGGCAGCTCAACTGTGCCTTGTCTCCAGCCCGAACTCTGAACACTCCAATTACCTTCTGTGGGGCTTTTGGTTTGGGAGTAGAATAACACAGTGAATAAAGATAAGAGCACACTGAATTCTTTAGAAATTCTTTCACAACTTAAACTTGGCTTAATTTTCTGATATTCTTTCTTCCTCAAGAAAAGAATGAAAGAAAATGACTATTAGCACATTTGGTTTAACCTGCTAAATCTGTTTTTATTTCTAAGATTTCTATGTTTTTAGAACAGCAGCTCTACAATGACTTGTTCGATCATTTACTCACATTTTACCTTTGATTGTTTGTCTTATCACTAAGCTTTAATACACAACAGTATGGTTAAAAATTGGTTGGGAAAAAAACATAGAGCCATACTCACAAGTCTATGTATGGTTTCTTTTAAACTATAAGAATATTAGAGGTTTTCAAAACATAGGAACAGATTCAAACAGTAAATGTTGTGATGTCCTGAACGCTAGGGCTCTGGAAGTAGGCACCAGGCATGTACAATGCATTGCGTCATGTGTACTGAACTGTAAAAGGGAGAGAAATATGAACAATTTTAACACTGCACTCTGCAATCTCATTACTCTTTATAAGCAGTAATTTAGACCTTAAGATTTCAAATCATGCCATTAGCTAGATCTCACAATGAGTGCTGTTTCAAATCACTAATACATGAAAAAATAAAAAGTACTTCTAAAAATCAAGTTCTCAAAATGAATTCTAACATGTAGCAGCAAATAAAATAGAAGAATACTCTTTCCTGTGATGGCATTCTTCTATTCCATATTCTTGTATTAACTCATGGATGATACTGGCTTTCAAATCAAACAATGCTTGGCATCTTCCTTAGAAATCAAGGTACTAAGTATACAATTGAGTGAGACTTTTAGCTTTAATAAAAGAACTGCTTTTCATCTGTTTATCTGCAAGGAGTACATTTAAAGTTAAATTTTAATGATTGAAAACAAGTGGACAACAAGCTTTTCCACACTTGCAAATTTGTTCAAAGACCTGTATGAGAGAGATGGAGACAATTTTTAGGTCTCTAGGGCTGCATATACCTAATCTGCTATGCAAGAAAATTACTAGCCCAACAGTAGGAAGCAGCAGCATGGCCCTTCCTGTGGAACACCAGAGCTATGATGGTATGAGTTTCCAGACCCATGGTCTTGGTGTTGCACACCAGCGATTACAAAGCTGTGACATCACCAAAGCGTTGATCCTGTCTTCCTAAATTGCTACAGATGAAAACACAGGGCTCAGTCCGTCAACACCATTCTCCTTCACTCACTGGCTTGCTGCCCCAGTGTTTGTGGAGATTCAGACATGAGGCTTATTTACATCACGAATCACTCTGCAGTGAAAGATGATGGAGAAACAGGCAGATTAAACAGAATGAGATCTTCCAAACTAAGGTCATCTTTAGGACTTCCTTGTCCAGTTTCATCAGTGTATTTTTTTTCGGTTTTAACTTTAAGCCAACGAGCTTCTCTAAGCACACTATTTATAAAGATGTCTCAATAGTTCACATAATTGAAAAACACTGAATAATCACTTTACATTTTCTTCTTTTTTTTTTTTTTTTGGTCCTTCTTACAACTTTTTCTGGTACTTACAGCAAGATAATTTTCTGTTAATATTATACATTATAAACAATAATATTACTATTTTAATATGAAAAAATGACAGAATAATTTTGATGTAGATAATATATCTTTATTCTCTTAATATCATTTTTCAGAATTAACTTTTAAAACTCTAAACTTGGAATTCTTCCTGCAGTTCTCCACTGAATTTCTTTGAAAAAAACATTAGAACCAGGGATTTCCTTTAAATGAAGCTACAGAAATTTCAAATACAATAATCTGAATGTCTCATCATATAAAAGATGCTTATACTTTCCCTTGACAAAATAATGTAAACTTTTAAAGGGAATTACCAAAGTCAGGAGTGTAGAATAAAATGGTCTTGATTCAAGAGAAATTTCACAGTTAAAATAAAGGATGCTGTCTGAAATAGTTTCAGAATCCCACATCTGCTAACAATGTCAGCAGATGATACACAAATCATACTTCTCATATTCTTCAGTAACTGTGAGACCAAATCTTTACTACTGACAAGGAGAAGTTTGTCATACCTAAAATAGATCACGTTGCCAGTCTTCAGATTTTACAGTGATGTAGAGAATATTGCAGTAGTGTGGAGAGGATCAACAAGAACAAGTGTTACTTTTTGAAATGCCGGCACTTTTCCAGGTGGGAGTAAAGATTTGAAAGAGAAACAACAATGAGAATGACAGAACAGTAAGTTATTTGCAATTAAAAGTCCTGGAAAAATTAGAACTTGAATTCTGAGAGTGATATATGCATACAGATTCATTATTTAATAAAACAAGGCCAAAATAAAAGAAATTTGCCAACAGCCTGTCCCTTACAATGGATCTGTTTACTTCAGATTTATTGGTGATTACATTCAGCTGTATTATCTGTTTGAGAGCTTTTAACTTTGAATGCTACAGTAAGTGTCAGTCTTTATATCACTGAAGGACAATTAGGCAAAACGTGTAATCGTTTGGTCACTTATTAATTTCAAGATCCAGTGTCATAAATTATATGCTTTAATTAATGCCACGTGTCAATCACAATCTGGAACTTTGAAAGGATAAAGAGGTTAACAAGAATATGTAATTAAAAGAAAACAGTGAATTAAGGCACAGCGGAACAGTTTATAAATTAGACAAGAAAATAGGTGCTGTGTCAGCAAGTAGGAACCAAGACAAAAACAGGGTTCGTAGAGCTCACAGGAGAGTTAAGAAGTCAAAACATGAAGGAAAGTTTTAAATATTAAGTTTTGTTTTGTTGTTTTCTATTTCCATTTGGAAGCCAAATGTTTGGCAGAAAGTTATTTGAAGAGAATTATGGAGTAAGTCACTATCTTCTTCTGTACCATACCACATAGGATAGAGTGCATGTTTGCACATATTTACAGAAACTCCTCATGCTGCAGTAGCTCTATGTCATCACAAGGAAGTAGAAATATTGTCTTAGCAGACAGGCATGCAAGAGTAGCATAGCATAGCATAGCATAGAAAATAGCATTCAAAATGCTATTTTTATACAAGGGAAGAAATGGGGGCATTGCAGAAGGCAATTGCTCACTGCCCACTGATGTAACTGCTCTTCTGGAAGGTTATCTGCCACTTGGAAAAAATTGCAGTAGCCCTCCAGCCCCAATTACTGAAATCCACATGACAAAATTAAAAAAAAAAAAAAAAGGTTTGAAAGGAAACCATGCAAAAACATGAATGTAATATCAGGCAGATGAAAGGGAAAGGTGAGCAAACAACTAATTAAATTCATCTTGTTCTGCTCTAATAGAGGATCCCAAGATTCCTTTGATGAAATTAAGGACATAGAGAAATACATAGTGGCTGGGAGCAGATGAGCGTACAGCATCAGTCACTTCCAGGTGCTTTAAAATATTATCTCTACCTGTCTACAGATTGTGAAGCATTTCCTAATGAAGAAAAAAATACAGGGGTAGAGGTTTTGATTTTAAATTAATATATTAAAGCTGCATCTATACTAGCTGTAAGGAACTCAAGATCCTGTAACAAGTGGAAGTCAGATGGACTTTGAGCTTATTCAAACATCATTTATATTTTTTTTCACCACTAATATTATTCTATCAAATATTAAACAAGAGCAAAAGTCAAATGTTCACAGGCTAATAATCAAAATCCCCTAGGGGTACATTAAGCAAAGACTCCTCTCCCATGTCTAAGTCAATATTTTACCCCTCAGCTGAGTACACTTCAAGAAATGGAGACAGGAGATTGTCCATCTGATTTCCTTCCCAAAACAGCTGCAGAAAGGTTTCTAAAGCCCTGAAGCTTCCCCACACATCCCTTCTGAACCCAGAGGAAAGCAGAGGAAGCAGGATACCTGGCAGTGGTTGGAGGATTTCCCTGGCTCATAGTTCACGGTCATCTGACACCAGCTGCACATGAAGGACATGCAGTTTTGTCTATTTTCCCATGAGCTTTAGTCTGCTTTTCTCAGAAGAGAAGCTGCTTGCCTCTCCCTGAGCCATCAAAGGGTCTGATGATGTGGCACAGCAATGCAAAGGGTTGTAGGGCAGATACTCTCACCTCGACAAGGCGAAGAGTATTCATTAAAAGCACTTCTCTCCTTTTAGGTACTGGAGAATTCACCTGAAGTTAATTTAAGACACCCAGGCTGCAACAAAACTGCCAGAAAGCATCTCCACAGAGTGGGGACAGTAAACTATGATGGAGTGCAGGCATACTCTCCCACACAAGACCTACAACCTCCAAACACATTATGGGTGCATCTTCTGTCCCCTTCTTCCTCCCTTTTCCAGTTTCTTGGCCAGGCAGGCATGGGAACCGAGATGGGTAGCATTATTCTCCTACCACATCGAGGCTCTGTGACCATCCAAAAGGAATGCAGCAGCCTAGCCCATCCCTACCACAGCGTGTCAGTTTTCTCTCTTAGTTAGGACACATTTCAACAGCTTGAAAAAGGCAGCAGCAGAAAAACTCAACTGACATGTTTGGCTATTAAGAATAATTTTACTTCAACATGGAATTAGAAAAATTTACCAGCAACATTGCTGAACACATTTTCATTGCATCCCACAGGTCACTGAATAGGACAGTCCCAGAGATGTCCACCAGGAAGGCCTCAGGAGGTACCAGGACTGGAAGATGCTCATCATCTCTTAATTTTAAATAATTTTTTTTCTTTTCTCTCCTAAGCAGTCCCCTGTACAAATAAGATGTGCTGCTATTAATATAAACAGCTGTTTTTCAGGGCAGAACTGTTTGTGTGCACAGCCATATGTCTTCCAGATTTTATCCCCGTTTCTTCTGTGTCTTCTCAATAGCTTAAATATTCAAGATATAAAATCACAATGGATCTGATGTTTTAGCATTTTTTTTCTTTTACATACTATATGTTAATGCTTCTAGAACCACTTATATTTGAGACTATAAATATTTTCATTTCACAATTCATCAGCAAAAAATATCATATACTACTAGAAGTAACAACTCTATGCTTCTGCGCCCTGAATTTTCTCACTCTGTATTTTTTTTAAAGAAGATCCCAAATGTTAGATATGAGAATCCTACCACAGCTGCATGTGTATCTGATGTACCACTTTAATCTATTGATGCAACATATTCTTTATCGTACGGTACTCACAGCTATACCATAAAAGTATTTTAATCACTGGCAGAGTGATCTGCACTCAAGATACTTTTCCCCCTTCTGCAGCTAATTTGCATCAAAAGATTGAGACGTTAACATAACAATAACTAAATTACAGTTAAAAATTTTCTTGATAAACTCAGTTCTGCAGGGTACTGGAAACATCATCTGAAGGGCTGAGCACTTCCAGCTCCTGTCTAAGTCAATGAAAACTGCAGGTGCTCTGCAGCTTGCAGAATTGATCTCTTTCATATTATCAGTTACCAGCTGTTATCTAATATGTATTGTATTGTATGAAAAAGAGCTATTTTCTGTGTTCATTGCAGTGAGAATCATTAAAGAGATTTACTTGTCAGACTTCACAAATCATGAAATCACTTCTGTAGGCAAAAAAAAAAGACAAAAAAAAACCAACAACAAAACGTTAAATTATCCCACCAAAAATTGTTGTATCTGCTTTCTGCACTGGCTATCAAAGTAATGTTCACATTCCTTTCAAGTATCATTATAACACAGTTTTTCATTAGAAAACAATGAAAACTGCAGCATTACTCCACCAGTCACTTCAGCCCACTCCTCAAAGATGCTGAACTCCAGTTCTGCTCAAGTAATTGAAAGCAGTTTTTCACAACCCAGGTATTATATGCCTAATCTGCTGTGCCTGGATAGAAATGGCTGTCTGTGTGTCATATCCTTTTGTTCCTAATCTGATAAGCCATTTTCTCATATTAGATGTATGTGTAAGTGAGTAACATATAGCTTTCCCTTTCTGTTTACAGGAAGGGAGATGCATGCAAAAAGTGCACAGGGTGAGACCTGGTGAAAGCTGGAGGCTGATCTGTGGTTACATTCCTGTGGCTGGTTCACACTGACAGGGGATTTTTCTCTTCACAGTCCCAACACAGAGCCTCTATGGCCTAAAATCTTAGTATGAAAGCTCCTTAGACCCTTTCCTCAGAATAAACAATTGCTTTCCCCCTAACCTTCAGAAATGCATCTCAACACAACAACCAGTGCAGCTCACTTTCATGTGATTTAGAGATTTACTGGCCAACACCCTTTCTCTCATCAGCACTGTGATTTCTTCAATAACTAGGTCCAACCACAACACTAAACAGGGGCAGCTGTCTCCGTCCCATGGTCCTCACAAGGTCAGAGCACCCATTCATGTGTAGCTCCTTTTCCAGGTCTGGGGAAAAAAAAAAGAAGAAAAACCTGATCTTGCATCATTTCAATTGTAAAGAATGCAATCCCAAAAGTCCATAACATAGAGACAAACAAAACTTACCACCCATACAATTATTTTTTTACAATCTCATTATTTTTAATAAAAGGTTATGATTCTGAATGTCCAGCTCAGTTACATGATTTAGTAGTGGAGGTTTCAGACTGAGCTCAGTTTCTCAGCATCTGAGTGCCTTCTGGCACAGTGTTAAGCAACCTAACTAACATCTGTCATTGTTTTTTTCTTTTCATGCTCTCTGTCCTTTTTCTGCTTTCTTCCTTCTGGGACAGATGTGTAAAAAGTGGAGTGTTTCATTCTGGATACTTTTAAAGGATGGTGTTATATGAGCCTGTACAAGTAGGGAATTAAACTAGAAAACAAATACAGCATTTTTTTTTCAGAGGGAGAAAATGCAAAGGTACACCTTCAACACACTAAATATGTACAAACTATATTCACAAAATCCTAGAAGTGAAGGGCATTAACTAGTAAATGACTGATTTTGAGGAAAATGGTGACTTCCTCCATAGAGGAAAAATTTGATTAGCACCACTTCTCTGTGTTCTTGGCACACCTGAGAGGATGCAGTATCCTTCCTGAGCACTGTGCATCAGTATCACATCTGCTAATGTATCACAGTACCACCATCGTGTTAATACAACCTGCAAATGTCAGAGTGATTCCACAGCTGTAATTCTTGCAATAATTCCCTGTGGTTTCAGAACTCCCCACAAAGCCCTTACTCCAGCAGAACTTCCATTAAAGTTAGCAAGAATACAACTGATGGGTGTAAAAAAAAAAAGGCTTGAAAACTTCAAAATCTAGGAAGTTAATTTATTTGACACTGACTTATTTTTATTTTCTTACTATTTGTTTTTTCCATGATCTATGACTGCTTTGTAAAACAGAAGCCTCCCACCCGCTTCACAAATCACAAACATCATAAATAGCTGCCATTATCCACAGGCTATGTTTCTGTGGTGATTTTGCTGTGATCTGCACACACTCCTTAAGAGATTTTCCTCTTCATACTTGATCTGTTGTCTCCCCGTTGAAAATATCACTGACACCGCTGAGGCTAACAAGGTCAAGTGCTCTGAGATGGAAGCCTTTTGTACTGATGAACAGCTGAAGGGTGCGACATATGTTTTAAGGCCCTAGCAGCTGGCTCAGTGAGAGCCTCTTGGGTCTCTTTTAATGATAAATCCAGGCCCTGCTACTTCATCTCAGCATAGAAATAGCAGCATGTTAACATTCATCCAAAGTCTTGTGTCTGTCATTAACTCAGCCCTTCTACTGTAGTTACATGGCAGAGCACAGCTGACATATCACCTGTCCTCCCACTTCGTAGAACAGGAGGGCAGGTTATGCATCAGTGCAGCATTTAAATGCCGTTTGACTGAAAACTACTGATTACTCCACATGTTTTATGTCTCTCTTTTTTAATTTTTCTGTATGCCAGCTGATCACAGTTGTTTCTTCCTCTTTTTAATTTCTGTTCTCTGAATATATCCAAGTATGAATATGTATAAGGCTTGATAACTGAGTCTTAGAAATTTTGTGAGTAACACATACAATAAAAATAAAACATTTATGCAATTGTCTCCACAGGAACAAAACAGCTCATGGCTGCACAAGGCCTCAAAGGTCCCAACCTCCCATTAAACCATGTGCTGAAGAACAAAAGGGAATAACAAATTCAGCAATAAATGCTTTGTTGAAAAGTTTTGAAGCCACTGGTCAGGAGGGAGGGAATTTTCCCACTTCTACTACTCCTCTAACAGTTTTCAGTCCTCAACTTTATCCTTTAACAAGTACTTTGGGATCCTTGAGAGTGAAAGGTGCTATATAAATGAGAGATGTATTAATAAAACCCCCAACTGCAGTTCAGCTGCAAATGGGAGCTTCTCCAGCTCAAGGCTGGAGTAATTCTGCTAGGCAACCACAGATGGTGTGACAGATGATCTCAGCAGCCCATCCTTCTATGTTTTTTTTTAGTTTAAATTAAAACAAGAAAAAAATTATAAAACTGTCTTGGCATGCTACAGATTTCAAGGGCCTTAAGTTCATCTCCAGAGCTAGCTTTGGTCCCTTTACTACTGTTCCTTGTCAGAAAGTTTTATACCTGAATCCAGCTGGGGAAAGAATGTGTATGCTAGACATTTGCTGCCACCTTGCCACAAATGGCATGGGAAGGAGAGAGGTGAATACTTGGCATAAGTATTCGGCTGGAAGCAGGAGCAGAGTTGGAATCAAAGAGAGAGTTCAAAACTTCAAGGCTTTTGGTTTTGTCCCAGCTAGCTGAATATCCAGTCAGCCCATAACAGACTTTCTTCAAGGTGCTGACTATGAGCTCTGTGAGTATGGATGCCTACATTTAATTTAAACAGTCAGAAGATGAGGACTTATAATAAAGTGAAGAAAAAAAAACAAAACAGCAGTACAGGAACATAGTGTTGAGGTAATTTTCTAATGAGTACACCAAAAAGTTTTGTTTGTTAGAAACTAGCTTTTGAACCCCATGCTACCACTGTGATCTTAGTGCAGTATAGTCAGATGGAGCAAAAAAAATATCAACTGCTGAAACCCCAGCAATTCTTCCTCAACATTATAGCCTAGATTTAGAAAATAGCAAGAGTCAGAATTTTTGTGAATAACTACTAGTGGAACTGGTTGTGATAACATACTGTTTGTAATAAATTACTGAACACCACTAGATGAAAGTTAACATATTAATTTAACAATACTAAACTATTAACCTCAAACAATATCTGTTCATGTAGACTCTTGGCTAAGGAAAATTTCCCCTTCCTTAATGTGCATGAAAAAGACTCTATAGTTGAATAATCAAATTAAATGTTATTATATGACTTCGTGTTAGCCACTTTGCATCATCCTTAACACTCTATAAACACATATTTTGCCCTCTATAAACATATAGGAGCAGCTTCGTCTTCACAAAACATGGTCCTCATGGGCAACTTCAACTGCTCCAATATCTGTTGGAAGATGTCGGGACGAGGAGCCCAGGAAACCTGGTTAGTATTCAAGAATCATCTCTAACAAGCCCAGAAAAAGTGCATCCTGAGAAAGAGGAAGGCAGACAAGAATGCCAGGCAGAAACTCTGGATGAACAAAGAGCTCTTGCACTTACTTGGGTGCAAATGGGAAGTCTATAGGGAGTGGAAGCAAGAACAAGTTACCTGGGTGGACCTCAAAGAAATCATCCAAATAGTCAGGGATCAGGTTAGGAAAGCTAAAACCCAGACAGAATTAAATCTAGTGAAGGGAATAAAGAGAAACAAGAAGAAATTCTACAGGTTTATCAATAATAAAAGAAAGGCTAGAGAAGGTGTGAGTTGTCTCTGGAAGGAAATTGGAGACCTGATCATGAGGGATACGGAGAAAACTGACGTGCTCAATTGCTTTATTCATAGAATCAGAGAATCCTTAAGAGTTGGAACAGACTTTTAAAGGTCCGACTTGAGGGTCCAGCACTCCTGCAATGAACAGCTAGATCAAATTGCTCAGCGCCTTGCCCAGCCTAGCTTTGAAAGCCTCTAGGGACAGGACTTCCACTGCATTTCTGATCGATCTATTTAAATGCCTCACCACCCTCACTGCAAAAGACTTTTTCCTTATATCCAACCTAAATCTGTTCTTTTTAATTTTGAAACCACTTCCCTTTGTCCTATCACCACAGACCTCGCTGAAGAGTCTGTCTCCTTCTTTCCTGTGACTCCCCTTTGGATACTGAAAGGCCAGTATCAGGTCACCTCAGAGCCTTCTCTTCTGCAGGCTGAACAGCCTCTGCTCTTTCAGCCTGTCCTCATAGGAGAAGTGTTCTATCCCTTCGATAATTTTTGTGGCCCTCCTTTGGCTGTGCTCCAACAGGTCTATGCCTCTTCTGTACTGAGGACTCCACATCTAGACACATTACTCCAGATGAGGCCTCACCAGAACAGAGTAGAGGGGCAGGATCACCTCCTTCTACCTGCTGACCATGCCTCTTTTGATGCAGCCCAGGATGCATTTGGTTTTCTGGTCTGTGGGGGGCACACGGCTGGCTCATGTCCAGCTTGACATCCACAAGTACCCCAAAGTACATTTCATCAGGGCTGTGCTCAATTTTTTATTTCCCCAGCTTCTGTTGTAGTGGGGGTTGCCTCTGCCCATGCTCAAGACTTTGTACGCGGATTTGTTGAACCTCATGAGGTTCCCCTGGGCTCACTGCTCAAGCTTGTCTAGTTTCCTCTGGATGGCATCCCACCCCTCAGGCATACAGACCACACCCCACAGCTTGGTGCCATCCACAAACTTACTGATGGTGCACTCAACCCCGTTGTCAATGTCATTAATAAAGATATTGAAGAATATCTGTTTGCTGGGGGATGCCACTCATTACTGATCTCCATCCAGACACTGAGCCATTGACGAAGAGTCTGTTTTCAGTCCTGCTGCAAGTTCTTTGCCTCAGTGTTTACAGTGAAGGGCTCTATCTGCATCGCTAAAGTTACAGAAAGCAAAAGTGAGAACTAGAAGAAGGAAGATTGTGGAGAGCATAGTTGAAACTTGGCTTGCAGAGAAAGGCCATGGGGACCAGCTGCAGCTGATCAAGCAGTAAAGGGATGTTACAAATATTGCAGCTCACGCAAAAACATGATGAGGTACCATCCAATCACAGACAAGGGCAGGATAACCTTGCTGCAACACTAAGGAGGTAGGAGTAAGGATTAAGGAAGCAGTGACCAATGAAACTTCTGCTCAACCGCAAGAATAAACAATGAAACTTTTGCTCACTTATATCACTAACCTATTAGGAGCTCGTGTTTTGCAATATGTATGAACCTTGTTACCACTAACAGAAATGTACGCAGCTTTCTGATTAAAGTAGAGACATATTGATCAAATTGGTCCTGTATTTGTCTCCCACCGAGCTCCGACAGATCTGTAAGCAAAGATCAGGTCTGAGACCATCTAAAGAACCTGAATATGCATGGGACCCCACAAGATCTACCCATGGGTTCTGAGGGAGCTGGTGGATGAAGTGGCCAAGCTACTATGCATCATATTTGAAAGTTCAAGGCAGTCTGGTGAAGTCCCCACTGACTGGAAAAGAGTAAACATAAACCAAATTTTCAAGAAGGAAAATAAAGACGGCCATGCTTAACAGACTTGGTGGCCTTTTATAATGGAGTTACAGCTTTAGTGGATGAAGGAAGGGCAACTGACATCATTACTTGAACTTGTGCAAAGCATTTGACACTTTCCTGCATGACGTCTTGATTGTCAAAACGGTAAAAAATTGATTTGATGGATGGACCATTTGCTGCATAAGGAATTGGCTGGATGATCACACTCAGAGTTGCGGTCAATGGCTCAGTGTCCAAGCAGAGACCGGTATGTGACAAGTAGCAGTCTTCAGGGATCAGCAAGGAGACTGGTGCTATTTAATATCTTTTTGGTGACATGAACAGTGAGATTAAGAGCACCCTCAGCAAGTTTACATATGACACCAAGCTAAGTGGTGAAGTTAACATGCTAGAGGGAAGAGATGCTATCCAGAGGGACTTGGACAGGCTTGAGAGGTAGGCCCATGCCAACCTCATGAAGTTCAAGGGGAAGTGCAAGGTCTTTCACCTGGGTCAGGGCAAGCCCAAGCACACACGCAGGCTGTGCAGAGAATGGCGTGAGAACAGCCATGAGGAGAAGGATTTGGGGGTTATTAGCTGATGAAACATGAGCTGGCAATGTGCACTTGCAGCCCAGAAGGACAACTGTGTCTGTTGATCACCACCTGTGATCAGCAGGTGGACGGAGGTGTTTCTGCCCCTCTGCTCTGCTCTCATGAGATCTCATCTGGAGTATTGCATCCAGATCTGTTGCCACCAACACAAGGACACTGAGGTTTTAAGAACAGTCCAGAGGAGAGCTATGAAGATGATCAGAGAGCTGGAGCATCTCTGCTACAGAGATCGGCTGAAATAATTGGTGCTTTTTAGCCTGGAGAAGAGAAAACCGGAGGGACATTAGAGCAGCCTTCTAGTTCCTAAAGGGGGCCTACAGAAAAGCTGTGGAGGGACTTTTCATAAGGGCATGTAGCAACAGCATGAGTGGATATGGTTTTAAATTGGAAGAGAGTAGATTTAGACTAGACATTAGGAAGAAATTCTTTACTGTGTGGGTGATGAGACGCTAAAACAAATTGCTTAGAGAGGCTGTGGGTGCTCACTCCCTGGAGGCATTCAAGGCCAGGCTGGATGGGGCTTTAAGCAAGCTGGTCTAGTGGGAGGTGTCCCTTCCTACAACAGAGAGGTTAGAACTACATGATATTAAACATCTCTTTCAACCTAAAACATTTGATTCTATTATTCTATTTTTTTTTTAATTTTAGAACATTTATTGAGATAATTCTTAAAGTAGAAATCAAGATATAATTACTAACTGTGAAAGTAAATGTGTTTGTTCTTAGAAGCCAAGCTTTCAGACATCCTTGGTATGTTCAAAAACGCTTATTTTTCACTCATTTAAACCAGAGAATAAAAATGATGATGCCAATGAAGTCAAAAATTGGCTTATTTGGCCTAAAGAATTTGAAATTAAAATATAAAAGCATATTTGAGATGTATTGTTTATTTCTGGTTTTAATATAATCAAAAGTCATGCTCTATTCATATTTATCGATTTATTAACAGACAATCAATTTTAAATTATATTATAACATATATAAAAATAGCTCCATGGAAGGACTAAAACGAATCGTGTTTTGCATAGTAGCATTTGCTGGTATAAAAAAGATTACCTGTATGAATTCATCAGATAGCAATGCACTTTGTTACAAAACAGTCCCTTGAACTTATGCTGTGTGATGCTTTACATGTGATATTCACATTTAGTGTGTTGCCATCAATGTTACTCATAGTGTGTGATAAGATCACAGCCATAACAATGTTTGTGAGTCTTAATCATCAAAAGCTACTTCCAGAATCACCAAGAAGTTTAAACAATTATCCAATATGACCAAACCTTTTCCGGTGGAAAAAGTAAAGTGGAAATGCAAGGAAAGTTATATCTCACATTTCCACACCTCAGATCACACATTCAGAGAGTAAGCTCACAACTGCTCATAGCTAGGCAGCACAGAGGGAAGGCAAGGACTGCTGCATCCGTGATACTGCCGTGAGAAATCACACAGAAAAGTAGACAGTTATCAAATTGCATTTGTAAGTATGTCATCCCACTGTCAGCCCAGAAACTGAAAAGAAAGAGTTAAGAATACATCAGAAAAACACCAATGTTGACATCAAATACTGTTTAAGGGAATTTTCAGTCCCCAAAATAGAGCACCCTTCACTCTACATACACGCCGATTGTCACAGACAGAGTGAGCATGGCACTGGCTGCAAAGAAAGTACCTACATACAAAACAACATTTACGTTCAAATTTGCAGATTTTGTATGTATTGAATATACAAGTGAAGGTTTTCACTGTTTTTATTGTTTAAGATACATATAAAGCAGAAAGCTGGCTTGCTTACAGGAAGAAGTGAGACCAGTTCATCTTTCACTTTTGCCTAATATCAAGAACCTCCATTCTTCTCTGAGAGTCTGTTGCAAGTTTAGACTCCTATTCACTCTCTCTCAAGTTCCCTCTGAGACTGTGCCTGTTTTGTTATGGTGGCCAATGAAGAGCCACGTCAACAGCTCACACTGCTTTTTCATTGATGTTAATATCAAAACTTCCGAAAGCCAAAAGCTTTTGCAGGATAAAGTAAGTCTGATTTTCATAGATTTTAATGCCTGTTGTTTACTTTTTATTATTTTTCTGATTAACATTACATTAACATTACTTTGAAACTCCTAAATAAAAGAGCACCTGACTCTCTTAAAATAAAACATTTCTGAAGTCAAAAATATCCTTTATTAAAAAGAGACAGGACATGTAGATATGACTACAATACATACTACAGAAATAGTTGCATAGACTGCAAAATTAATAACAACTCCTATTTTATATGAGGCAGCAAAGCTTTCAAACTAAGAACATGGATCTATCCAAATCCAGAGATTAAAGCTAAGTCAAGATTATACAAAATTTGTGCCAGTGGCACCTGATGAAGGTTAATAAAAAGCCTTATTGCACATAGTTATTTATCTGTGAAACAGTGG
>VONY02000003.1:84473174-84508174 GCA_008692595.2 Colinus virginianus | reverse complement strand
TGCTAAAAAAATAACAATAATTAGGCAATTGCAGGCTCAGCTAAAGGCTTCTTCTCATCCTTCAGTCTAGTTTTCTCCCTGCGAATTAGAAAACCTAGGACTCTATTTAAAGTGAAGCATTGTTCAAAAAGGAAGGATTTGTTATAAAATTCAGACAATAAATTACTCATTGAGATATAGGAATAAATCAGAGCTTTACTGTGTAATGTTTTGTTTTACCTTTCTTAAAGAATTGTTTTGGTTTAGAAAATAAAAATGCAAAAATGCAAAAGATTCACTGGAAAGAAAAATAAAAATGAAGAAAAAAATAAAGATAGAAAAAATAAATAAATCCTCTGGAACATTTGCTTAAAGCTAGACTGTAAATTTCAATACCAAAAACCAGATAAGTAAGGGTATAATTGTGACTAAATTTGGATACTGGATTAAGATTTGAACTGAGTTAAAAGTCTCGCTCCACCACAAAGTACATGTAACAAATTATGGTTTGATTCTCCAAAGATACCCCTGTGCTTAAAGAAGTACCAACACACATCAGCTGTGTGAGTGCCATTGGAATTTGTGTGATTACATGTTTACACTGGTCAAGAACTTCAGAAAACTTCATGTTTGCATATGCAGTCAGGCAAAATATATCTGGTTTTGAGCACTCTTGGATATATGAACAAGGCCTATTTCAGATTAAAGTAAGCTGTTAAACACATTCCAGGTGGGCACCTGATGCACCCTAAATGCAAGCAGAAACTCAGACTACAAGACTGTGTCCATATTAAACCTTCATCAGATGTATATAGTACAGATGTGAAAACATCTGTGCTGAAGTTTCTGCTGAAGTCATCACTGCAAACTATTCTATTTCACATTTATTAGTTCACAATACTTATCACCATAACATCATACCTATTTCCATAATTGTAGTTAAAAGTCTAACAAGGGTTTTCATACATTCATAAGACCAGGCAGAATACGAAAAAGAGATGTTCCTCTGTCCCTTTTTACATATGGGTTCTTTTCATAGATACTCACAGAGCATGACTAACGTTTGTCAAGCTCATCCAGCCCAAAAGTTATTTTTTTCCTATGAAATAGCTTAAAAAAATTAGTTGCCTTTCTGTCCACTGCAAAATGGTTTTTAGAGCTGTAGCCCAGGGCATGAAATATTTATTTGTACGGTTCAAACCTTCAAACCTCGCATCCATATTTTTTCTTCTAAATACAAACCCATAAGTATAGGCACCAGACATCCTGTATTCTGCGGTACCAAATAATTTGGGAATATTAGGAAGTAAAAGAAAAAAGTAGAAGAAAATTATGTTCAGTGACCACGCTCTGATTTGTAGCAAAGGAGGTTTGGTTCTTAAAGAGCTTTCTGACCAGTTTATGACTTTATATGAGACATTCACTGAATAAGTAATGCGTCAAAAATTAACACAGTGAGGTTCACAATGTGATGTCCCACTCAACAAAAGGGAAGAGAGCAAAGCAATGATTTTGGCTGGTGAATCTTGAACAGATTTCAGCAATAGCTTGCAGTCTAATAGCAGTGTACAACACAACTGTACAGGATTTAGGGAAGTTTTCTGGGAGGTCAAAGATATCTGTATGAATTCAAGAAGAGGGATTCAAAATTTGCTGTTTCCTAGCATGAAGAACACTTTAAAATCTCATAGATGGTTACTACTGTTTTCTTTCCTTCTGCTCCAGTGAGATGAATTGGGATAGACACATATCTTCAGAGGAGAATTCTGGTAAATGAAAGGAAGTTTAGGTATAAGACTCAAGAACAGGCTCTGAGTTTTCTCAGTATTTCCTATTAGATTTCATTGTCCTCAGAGAATGCAGGGTTTTTTGGACTGCCTTTCTATGGTGTCTAAATCCCAGCATGTTTTTGGAAGTACAAGCACTAGCAACTATTTTAACCTCACACAATACTGAAATTCCTCTTCCATGCCTCTAACAGAATGGTGATATTGGCAGTCTCTGAAGCACGTGGGCAGGGAGGTAACTTGAAATCTACAGCTTCACAGCAAATCACATCTCAGTTTTGAACCAAGATTCAAACTGGGGCAGAAACAGGGCACTAGCATTCCTTCTCACTACCTCTAGACCCATGAAAATTTTCAGTTGAATGCACCAGGGCCCCAAGGTGTGAGCACAGTTGTCCTCTTTCCAGTTTTTGAAAGCAGAAGAGAGACTTGCTTGTGAAACAGGAAGAGTCCCATATCTCAAGTGCTGCAGGATGGGTGCCACCCCATCTGTGAGGATCACAGAATGTGCAAGTAATTCAGAAAGGGCCAGGCCTCACTCAATGATATGGACTGGAACGTGGCAGTAAGTTTGCTGAATTACAGTTTCATTGATTCCAAATAATTTTGGGTTTGTCGGTACACTGAACCACTATACTGCCATGATTCTTGTATAATAGTAATCTGTAGTAGGCATCACAAGGAGGATTAATATTTTTAATTTTACACCTCGACACTGTCTCTTCATCTCCCAAAGCCTGTATATGATATTGCCAAAACACACAATGCCCAGAAGCACTCCAGAAACAGAGGATCATTTTACTTAAGGATCTGTTCCAAGTCTTTCCTTGCCTTTACATCCCTGTTCGAATAGAGAATGCATGCTTTCACTGCCAAGTCATTACAAGAAGGAAAACCAGCATTCTCTTCCATAAACACATGGTGCCAGGAATTAGGGAGCCAGAGTGGGACCTTTAAACAGACTAATGAAAGGAGCCGTCACCAAATATCTTCACAAAACATGCAGGACTGATGAGCGACTCTGGCCCTATTTAAATAGGACAGCCCTGAAAGGCTGAGTCTGTCTAGAAGATTTGTCAGCTCTTCTCTCATCTACACAATGTGAAATCTTCGAAGATGCCAAAACGAAGTGGATGCTGCATACAGAGAGTCTCTTGATTATAAACTTGGGATGCATTTGGGAGGGACAGAGAGATCCAGAAACTTAGATTGTATTCAGAGACCTGATTTAAAGAGTCTTCATTGACACCAGTACAAATCTGTATTTAAATTATTTGCTGAAATGTTATTTGGTGGCAGCTGTCTTTGAAATCACATCACATTCACAAGAGCTTGAGTCACTCCTTTGTTAACTCAACATACTTCCAATTTATTTTGCATCAACTGATACATCTCTAAATATTTCCTTTTAATATAACATCTTAGAATTTACACAGTGAGCTTCCTCATTCTGCACAGCTGAGTGGAAGTACATACTGTGATGATTGCAGCTCGTCTGTGATGAAAAATATCTATCATTATACGCTGCACCCCCAGTTCTTGTGTACTATTATAAAAGCTACACTTTTGTGCAACCAGATTGCCTTTTATAAATAATTTCCTTGTAGTCAAGAAAAAGAATATATACACTCTCTTATATATATATTCTTACAGAAATACTGCCATTAAGAATCCTTTTAGAAACTGCCAGACTGCTGGGGAGTGCTCTCTACAATCCTAGCTCTTTGCCAATTGAGAACCCTCAGTATGTGTCAGACAACCTGGACCTAGAAGAATGAGACCTTAGACTAGTATGTTGCTTAAATGTTCTGTGTCTGGTTGGGACACATGCTCTGACAGAGACCAGACTTAAAACTGAAGAATCCAAGTATGCACAGAATCACAGAACTGTAGGGGTTGTAAGGGAAGTTCTAACAGGACATATTTTTATAAAAACACATGTTGGACTACACACAGTCTACAAAAGAAAATTGCAGGAGTCACACTTTTTTTTTGCCTCACAAAAAAATGCTGTCTTAAATACAAGCATATTCAAATGAAAATGAAAAACTGTTCTTCTCTATTTTTTTAATCCAAAATAATTCAAAATGAAATTGCAAGATAGCAGCCTGAATCATGTTTTTGTTTGTTTGTTTGTTTTGCAGGTGTAAAAAGTTTTATCAAAAAGAAATAAAAATTACATGTAGTTACTAAACTAAAACGGAAAAATTGTGGTTTTGAATCTGGACTGGAATAAAATTTGATGAGCATTCTCTCTTTCTCTCAGTTTTCTCGCCCACAGCATTTAAAGGCAGCAGGGGCATTGTGACAACACAGACAGCTAATTGCAAGGAAATGGATGTCTGATGCCATTAACACTACCCACTTTCTTTGGACATTTAAAATAAAAACAAAACACGCCACTAGGCACACTGTTCTCTCCCTGGGGTGGAGATGAGAGAGCAGCTGAACTACATGTGATAGATGTTAAGTCAAATTGCTTAATGCACTACTGGAGGGAGCTCAGATACACCTAAATGAGGATAGTATTTGAACCTATAAAAGACAGAACGGAGTATTTGCATCCTGCAGAGTGTATGTTAAGCCTTAATTTTAGAAAATATCTATAAAACACCACGTTTTGATCCAACTGAAGTTTGTCATTCAAGTGTCTTAAGTAATAAGAAGTATAATCTCTGTAGAAAAATGACAAATAACCTACCGAGTCTGTGTCATATGCAGGAAGTTCTCCATATAAACAGGTTCAGGCACAGAGGAATAGAAATAAGCATTTCTGGATGTAGAGGGGAAGAGGTGAGGTCGACGATGCTGTCTAAAAAGTACACATTTGGGTAGACCTGAAACTAGAAAAAGGAATGCCTGATGGTCACTTACAGGCAAAATGATACAAAATTATTCCTTATTTCCTTGGGTACTCACATATAAGCATTGTTCTAATGCAGTGTCAGGTGAAGAGTAGGAAAAGAAAAAAGAGCGCATAAAATCTTAGAAACTCAACCCTATCTAATGAATGATGGATTTAAACAACTTTAAAAATTCAGTGAATTCAATGAATACAGAGCAGCACTGTTAGGCAGTGTTACAATTACTGAATTTATCACACTAAATTTTGCAGAATATTAGCTTTCTGCTTCAACTTACACCTTTACTGTAACTTACTTTCTCATTTTACTAGAGTATGCAAGGCTTTAAACACTAATTTTCACACAGTGAAGCCTGAACTTGTCTGGATTAAACTGTATCATTTTGATAAATCATTTTCCCTCTTCTTTTGTTAAGAAAAACAGCTTGACTGTGTTGTCACTATAAGTCAGCATTAGATGGTATAATACATAAACACTGAAGTTGGTTTTGAATGAGTTTTTTGCTGATAAATTGTATAACTCTCAATGTTGTCTTATTTAGAGAAAAATTAAGTAGCTTCTATGTACTACTTGGGCTACAACTTGAATTCACTGAAATCAGTGGGAGATTTTCCCATTAATTTTGGTCACAGCAGGATTTGACCATTAATGCAGTAAAACATGCAGTGTAAAAAAATCTCAACTCAATCCCATACTAGATTAGCCATCTGCAATTAATTTGTACCATCTCAAGTTGCTGGGCAGAACTGAACACCTACACATCGAGATATGAAAGATGTATAATGTTATAACAGATAATAGTTGAAAGTCTGATCTTGTGAGATAATTAACTTCTCTTTGATGTTTAAAAAGTATTAATAAGTAGCCATTAATTTAATACAGTGATTATCTAGAAAAAGTAGTTCATATTTTTATAACCAAATTTTTTCCAGTTTAATGCTGTATTTATATTCTGCCTTTTGTAGCATATCTCTGAAATGATCTCAGCAGTAAATTGCTTGAGCTTGTCTGTTGATTGCAATGTGAAGAGGCTGGTTGGGCCAGCCGCTGAAGGACTCTGTTTATATACCAGTGTGTCTAGATTGAATGGACCTGCAGAAAGAACCAGCTCCATCAGAGTTCCTGCAATGATTTCTATCTTGACCTTGAAATCTTTTCTATGTTCTATTTCTACCATCTCCATAAATAGGAGTTAAAGGCTAGACTATCTTCCATATTTGCTCTTTTCCTGGGCTTTATGGTATTTTCCCAGAGCTGACTTAAAACAGATTCATTATTACACTTTGGTATGACTTACTGAAAGATTTTGCAATGCACGAGTGAATAGTCATATGTAATTACTCACAATACCATACTGACATTCTTATTCAAATCAGAAAATGCTCATTACTGGGGTAACAGAAGGAAATATGTTCCCAACAAATAACGAAAGGTCAAACAGCTTAAGGGGTCAAACAAATAAAATATGAAAGATAAGCAATTTCAGTACTTCCGTGGCTCTGATCTCAAATCAAGGCTCTTCCATCACATTCACTTTCAAGTGCAAAGGTAATATACACAATGAAAGACAATATATTTTATCACCAGAAGTGATAATCAAAATTTCAGTGCTTATAGATGACAGTATTTTAAAAGTTTATCAGTGTGTGGATTTGACATAGATGAGTGTTCCCTTTTGACTTTTCTCTGAAGTTGAAAAAATGTGCACAGGCCATTATACCTTTGTCTCAAAGTACATACATTTTGCGTAAGAGGAGAAAGAATGATTTTTCTCTAATTAAAATTTTTACTGCCAGACAGATAAAATAAATCCATCATACATCTAAAATTAACTCAGTAAAGGAAATTTGCCTCATGTCTGCTTCTTGTTTATTAATGAAATCAAGTCAAACATCATTTTTAGAACTGTGGTTTCTCAGGTGGACCCACTGTAGACAGAACTGCGTAGCTCCATTCTTCATCTAAGCTTCGCACACCTACTAGATCTATGAGTGCAGGCTCTGTTTGGAGATTCAATGAAAATCTATTTTCTTAACATCCTGTCTAAGACTACTCCGTTCTGTTTGACTCCTAGGTTACAAGACAGCCTTTTGCCTTTAGTACTTACTGCTATATTGCTGAAACTTTCCTCTTTCTCCATTTAACTTCTCCCTCATAGATTGTTTTCTTCATGCACTTACATGTGTAATTTACACAAAAGCAATTTAGGACTGGTGTTTTATGACAGCTGTGAAGCATTTATTCTTTCTTTAGCAACATTGTACAATCACCCAGAGATCTCAGCTAAGATTCAGATTTTTCAACTTTATCTCCTTATATTCTCATCTTGTGTAGGTTGGAAGAAGAGATTCAACAAAGATCATTTCCAAAATCTCAGTTAGTAGAAACCCACAAAGCAACCTGCTTTCTGATGAAATCACTTCGGCTTTATGGAAAGACTCCCAAACCATAGGGTCTGCCTCATTCTTTTTGACAATTAGAAGACAAAATAAATGTCCTGTGTGGTATCAGACAGTGTTTATGGCTATCACATCATCTGAATTTGTATGCAAGGCTGTGTAATTATCATTTCCTGGTCTGAAGTGTAGGCTGTGATTGCAAAAGCTACATTTAATACGGCAAACATGGGAACATGCTGATTCACCACCAAAGTTTTGATTCAAAGCAGTATTATGGTTTTAAGGTCAAACCTCAGAACAAAGGTAAATTCCCCAGTCATTTTTAGTTGACATTCATTAGCTTAGCTTGTAGAGCAGATCCGTCCAACCAGTAAACTAGTTCACTTTGCATGTACTCTAAAATCAGAACAGCTATTTAATGAAAAGAATGCATTGTCATGACCTTTCAGTGTTTTTTTTAAGCCTGGAGTGATCAGTGCCTCAGTATTTCTGGAGGTAAGTGTTATTTTATGTCACCAGACTCAGTAATGGTAAAAGCCAAACTAATATCTTTAGGATAGACTGGGAAATACCACTGCCAACTTTCATGCTGAATGAAAATCTGAATACTAGGAATATCCACCTAATTTTTCTGGGCATAATTTATTCACGATTTAAGAACAGTGAGATTGACTAGCTTGAGTTAGCTTATTACCTTATTAAATCATGAAAATCTCACTTTACAAGAAAAAGCTGATAAACAGCACAAGACATAATGAGCTATGCTACTCTCAAATATTTGGCCTTGAAACTCTGTGTTAGAAGGATGTATCTGCTCCAATAATTGAGAACAACGTGAAGTCAAGAACAGCAGCAATGACAAGGTGTTGGGATCATTGGCACTGTGGAATAACTGATGTCAAAGGAAGTTTATAGCAACAGGTACCAAGTGTTGCAGAGAACTTCTCCAAACTATGTCATTAGTATGTTTAAGTTTCAGATCTTACCACTAGACATTTTCAGATACTGGTTATGGTACTGCACTTAGAAATAGAATATGGGCCTGGATACACAATTTGACAGCAATAGATATAAGAAATAATTACTTTGCAAATCTTTTGCTGTTCAAAATCCCTACCAAAACTTTGATTCCTTGTGTCAAAAGTTTTGTCAGACACCTTGTGTCAAACACTGATTTCAGTGTTTGAAAGGCAACATTCAGAGACATCTGAATTCATACTTTCTGTAAAAGTTGACAATGCTGGTACAGAAAGTACTCTCACAACTGCCAAGTAACAAGTACAAGAAGTACTACAGCGTATATGAAGCCATCCATGGTCACTACTTCAACAACAGACAGTGCCTTGATTTGCTTATTGATTCTAAGTGGCAACCAAATAATTGTTAAGTTTTTGGTATTTTCATATAATTTCTGAGAATTGATGAATTAGGAGATGTAAAGAAACAAAGACCAAGTATGACAAGTAAACAGTCCATCTATTTGGACCTACTGTCATACTTTTAATCACCAAAACTATTCAAATTACTCATTAGAACTTCAGAAAAAGTATATATAGTATATAATTGGAGCATCCTGGGTCAAGTTAGGATTGACTCTGAAATAAGTATTTTATTCTGTGTTCTGCCTTCTCCTATAAATTACCTGCTGAAGGAGTTAAACAGTGGTAGCACTATGCCACAATGGCCTACTTGTCACTTGTTGTCAAGGAAAAAGTTCTCATTGCTGACTTCTGTACTGTTTACCATTAGATAAATAGACATACAAACTTCTGGCTATTCGGACCTTGCAATCTTTTATCCCCAGGAGAAAACCATTGATCTTTTTCATCAGAACATACGTCAAAAACTAGCAGTGAAATACCCATGATTCCTGGTATTCTATTCCCTTGGGCTCTCTGTGTGAAGGGAGAGATTGATTTTTACTTTTTAGGGTGGATTTGCTCTTAAATTAGCCTTTTTTGAAGCATTTCATTCTATAAAGTTGCAGCAATGGAGGAAAAGGAAAACCAGTAATGTTAACTAGATGGAACAAATGGATTTTTTTTTTAATCCCTTCAGTATTTTGAGATGAATTCTGAGCAAGTGAAACTTCCTGGATCCAAAAGCTACGGGGCATTAGTTTTAATATTAGGACACACTCCCAAACACCCTGTGTCTCTGATACCTGTGCACTTACCTGAAGCACTGAATTAAATCTATACTGGAAAGAGGAGAAGCCTTTAGCTCCATAGATGCCCTATGAAAGTTGCACCACCAGCTGTTGTTCTCAGACTGTCTGGAAGCGCACATACATGCACACACATGTTGCTCCCATTAGCCTCTGGACAGCCTCCAAGAAAAACAAGGCTTGCTCAGCAAAAGGCACAGGAGAATGACTACTCACACGTTTACACAAACAGCTGTGAGAGGAAGGCGTGGGTTTACAGCAGCATCAGGTACACAAGTAGGCTGTCATACCCCTACACTACTGCTCTGTTCTGGAAAAGAAAGGGATGACAAAGAACTGGTCATCATACAAGTGTTTTGCATACATCAGTCTAGAAAACAGAATTTATTAAGAAATCCTGCAGAAAAATTTTGCTGATTATAGGTCATCACATTTATTGTTCCAGCTTAAACAAATAATAAAGATTGATTTTAGTTAACATTTGAACAAATCAATATCTTTGTCATTACAATCACTTCATTCAAAGACACCATACCATTTTGTGGTTTTAAATCTTTCTCTGTTGTGAAGAATCCTGATTTTCATTTTCTTTTCTAGATTAAAAATAAAAAGGAAAATAAAAAGAAGGCAAGGAAAATCTAAATAGTTTCCCTTGACTTCAATCTGCTAATATTTTCATGATTCAAAAAAAAAAAAAAAAAAGATATTTAATTGATTCAAGTTTATGTGGAATAAATATTTCTTTAAAAATAATGAAATTCTTGGCATAATTAGAAAGTTTTAATGTTACTTCTTCTGAATGTTTTTACTCTATTTCAGCTACAGAACAGTTCAGTATATAAAGAAATCTCATCTTTAACCCATATGCCAGCTCTGTACTTCTTAACCAGCTCTCAGCAGTGTAAAACCAAGTAAGAAATCAACTGATACTACAAATCAGACTCACACAGGATTGGAGGAGAGTGCGCTTACAGAGTGCCCTCTTTCTGTTTGTATGTTTGTCTCTGTATGTTTCCCAAGTGTTTTATTGTAAACCTGATATTGATGGCTCTGCTAGACAAGAATTATCACTGAACTGTAAAAAAATGTTTTCATTTTTGTTTGTGGGTTATGAAAGAAATCTTGATTTTCCTGTTCTTAAGACAGTCTTTAAGTTGCAGGTAATATTCCTTTAAGTTTGTGATGACAACATGCTCCGTTGCCTAGGTACTTAGTGCCTGCTGCTGCAAAAGCAAAAGTTTTTTTCTCAAAGTAAAGAATTTAAGGTTATTTACTACAGACATTTAACAAATGCATAATTCACTAATTTAAAAGAGAAAATTAGGTGATAGTGTGACCTCCACCAACAGAAGCTATTTGCTTAATGAAAGGTCTTATCACCCTGTGTCAATTTTTGCATTAGGACTGCATTCTCCAAAGTTAATAAATCCTTTATGTAACAGGTCAACTCTAGTGGACCAATGCAGCTGAAAGTAGGAAAGAAAGGAGACAGCAGCTTAAAACTGTTGCTTTTTAAATGCTAGCAGCTTAGTCTGCTTAAAAGTTCAGTGCTTCTTGTAGTCTCATACAGTGATAAATACCTTCTGCAAGCAATAGCTCTTGAATCTCAACATCATTGGCTCAGCTTCTGAACACAAAAGAGCTGGAGAAGATCCTGCAGAGTCCTTGCAGGTCATTCAGTACATAGGGCTAGCATTTCGAGGAGCTGACAAAGCAGTGTGAGACACATCTGTCCTTGTAACTGTTGCTGCAGGAGAAAACAACCAGAAAGGGAAGACAGAAGTTCATTGAATTGTGTAGTTGACCAGAGGTATGGTGGAGAATGCAATGGATAATGCAATGCTTACACAACTCAGAACAGTGTATGGGAACTGTTGAACCACGGCCTGAATCACTGATTGATCACCTGAGGTGAGCACTGAGTCAGCCAAAGGGGCACAGGTGAAGGCAGTGTACCTGTGTGATTGGAAGGGGTGGAGTCTGGCTCCACCTCTCCCAGACCCCATTTAAGGACTGACCACCACCAGGGAAAGTTCTCTTTTTGGAGATCCCTCCTGAGTGGAGCTATCAGCGAGCCTCAACCATCATCATCAAGGTGAGCTACTCTCTTTTTACTATTTTTTACTAGTTGTTTGTATTCTATCTACTTAAGTGTACCAAAAATATACCACCTTTCACACTATTTTCTTTGAGTACTATTCTTGGGGGTTATTTGTCCTACAAACAGTGAGGCTCAGAAAGATTTGTGAAATGGATGAAACTCTTTTCCATACCCCGAACTGTAATGAACTGTTGATACTAAAGTATCAGGTTTAATGAAAATCATTGTAAAATTCTAACCCATCCACGTCAGTGTAGATGACCTCATCTTCTCAAGCATGAAAGGAGAGAAAGGAAGAGAAAGGAAAGGAAAAGAAAGGAAGAGGAAAGGAAAAGTGAAGAAGAGGGTAAAAGATTATAAAGGGTATGTGGAACAATACAATTTTTGTGTTCAGTATTTGATATCTTAGTACTTAAAGGAATATGAGAGGCCATGAGAAAGTAAGCATTACACAACTATGAAGATACCCTGAGAAAAAGCAGCAGCAATATTCCTATGGTCTGCATAAGACCTGAGATTTACTTCTAAACCCTCAAATTAGCAGTGTCTGCAGTTCCCACATCAACAGTAAGGACCCCTTGGTTTTAGTAACCATAACATTCATGCTCATTGCACTGAGCAAATTCTAGAGCTGAGGGTTTGGCTGTTAAAATTAATATTCCATCCTTGTCTGCACTGGTGGGCTGGGGAGAACTAAGAATCTCACAGTGAAATTTTGTTGGAAATGGATTCCCTTTTAAGACCAAAACAAAATTTGACTTCTAAATTACTTCAGAACACAGCATCTGTAATTCAAATTATAGTTTATACTATAAGATGAAATAGCATTTGGTATTCTATAAATACAACTGTCATTATGGCTTCTGGAAAATAGTTTAATATTCAAACAGTTCTGTCCTAAAATGTATTTACTGTCACCATGATCTCTTATTCTATGAAATTACGGGATTTGTTTTTAATCTCCAGTAACTCAATCACGTGAGTGTGTTTTACGCTCTCAAATTTAAGCATACTAGCTTTTTTTTTTTTTTTTGCATCCAGCAACAAACACCTGACAAATTGGTAACTGTGGCTCTTTTTCAGACACACACTTTGAACACTAGTTAAAGCAGTTTTGGAGTTTAATAGTATTAGAGACACAAGTAAATGCCATCTAATTCTGCACTCTAATTGTTGTATTCAAATGCTAACCAGGAATTCAGATGCAGCATGCTGACTGCCAGCTCACCTCTGAATGATTAAACTAAAATCTTATAACTTGATGTTAATATGTGTCATAAGAATATTTTCTGTTTTGCAACTTGAGAGTCTGTACTAGCCCAGATTTCTCAAAATTGATGGAATAATTTGTTCAGAACTGGATATGCTAGCTTAGAAAATTATCTGTCCATGACAGACAAGGGTGCACACTACATTCATGTAAAATCATGCATATTATGCATACCAACAAATCATCAACATTTATGGTATTAATAAAGGACTGTGAAAATAGACAGGATCTTTTGATATATGGCTGGAAATTCATTATGAAATGTTATACCTTTTTGAAATACTTCCTATGCCACAGTAGATCTCGTTACAGAAAGTGAAGTCCTGGATTGTAAGATTTATACTCTTGCATGTTTAGATGTAAAGCTCAGTCAGTCATCTAATGGCAGACATTACTTCCCAGTGGTGAGTGAGCACCAAAGATTGTAGAATCACAGAATGGTTTAAGTTGAAAGAGATCTTAAGTTAGTTCCAGTGCTCTGTCATTTCCCACTAGACCAGCTTATCAAAACTGGCCTTGAACACTTCCAGTGATGCAGCAACCATAGCCTCTCCAGGGAGCATCTTCCAGAGTCTCAGTGATGTTTTTCTTCTCATATCATCTTTACAGTACTGGAGAAATTTGCCGCAGCTTCCTCCAAGGACTCCATGTGCTCAGGGTGGGTCTCAGCATGCCATCTGGATTTCCTTTTTGTTTTCCCACGGGTTTCAATGCAGGAGGACAAGGAGGAACTGAGAGGGTGCCTGTCACGTCATTCAGACTCATCCCAACTAGGGAATTTCAGGATGCATGAGAAATATCCTAGTGACTTCCCATTTAGACGCAGTCTACCTCAATGTCCTACAGCAGGACTTTTGGTCTTTTGCTCAGTTTGTTAGATATTTCAGAGGTTTCATCACAATTGGGTTAAAAAAAGATTCAGTAAAGACAAACAGTGTAATAACAGGTCATGTCAATTGGTTGTCTTGCAGTTACTCATAGACAGTAGAAAAACACCTTCCCAAAATGAAATCAACACAAGAAAATTCTAGTTATAAAATACAGAAAATTCTGCTTGAATTTTGAAATGCAAAAGATGAAAATAGAACATTATTTTTAAATATGACTAAATATTTTAAATTACTATAGCCACTTCTAAAAACATTACACGAATTTTTACAGAACATCCCTGAAATTTTGCAGTGTCAGGTTGATGTTGACAGCCTTGTAAAGTATGACTGAATGAAGTGTTCTTGGCATTTTGTGTATTTACAGCTCCCATAATTTCTTCAGTCTCAATCACAATAAATTTTCACAAGTTAATGGTATTATCAAATAGGCAGACATAATGTCAATTTTGTCAGTTATAATAGAATTTTGAGCATTGAGTTCATTCTTTCACACTGGTTAAAAATCTGTCAGTTTTGAAAGATTTTTGACTGTAATATTAACCTATAATTATGCTAGCACTGACAAAGCAATACCACACTCGCAAGGAAAAAAAAAATCTCAAATGGCTTTTCAAGAGTCTGCTTCTAATCCCATGACCTTATTGCAAAAAGATGCTAGGTCTCATATAGACATCTAGGTAACCACGATAGGGATATATCCTACATGTCTTGTATCAGTGCATCAAAAATGTGGCCGTATGGCCCATCAGGCAACGGTAATAAAGTTATATTCAAGTTCAAATAAAGCATGTAAGAAGGGAGCAGTAGCTCACATTCAAACTCTAGGTCTAAGATGTGTGTGTGCAAATAGGAATATGTGCTAGAAGAGTGGTTGTCACCCTTACAGGTCTGTTAAGTACATATTCGTATGAAAACCCATGCTTGGAATAAAATCCTCTGTTTAGAAAGTATAGGGAGCAGAAGAACTACCATGCTCAGAGACTTTATCCATTTAGCCTTGCACCTTATCTACAGCAGAGAATGCTTCTAGGTTGCATCATAGCATGTTTCTTCCCAGCTTACTTTCCATGAGCTTAGCAAGACTTGCTAATTAAATTGGACCTATAATTAAGTTTGTATTTTTAAATCATTTCATGATAGTGAATCATAACTTTTACAGGAAATGTGACAATGTCTAAAAATTAAAATTAAAAAGGGCACTTCAGATAATTTTTACTGCTGATATTGCTGATCAACATGCTGGTATTTTAACTAGCAGGCTAAAAGTTTATGATTGTGTTTGAAATTTCCTTGATTTCCAAAATAAATAAATAAATAAAAATGATTAAAAAAAAAAACAGCAAATATGTAAAACAAAAAAAAAATTACTTGAACATTTCTGTTGCTAACTGAATTGGGGGCATGTTATTTTTACCACTCAGCTAACTAAATTAGATATGTTCTTGTATTTCTACACTGTCCACTTGTAACACACTTTAAACTTCTATTATTTCATTGCTTAATATTATGCCTTCATAATTCTTCTGTTATGTATTGCATTTTCAGTCATTATTCATGTAAGTATTTGTGAAAATACAAGTAGGTATCAGTAAGGAAACCTGATAATACATCCTCATCACTTAGTGCATTAATATATTAAAACAAAACCCTTGCAGGTGCTGCAGTTGCGACTTCATTAGTATGATTTTTGTGAGCAAACTAAGCTATTGTGCTTGAAGACTGAAGATTCATTCTGTTCTAGAAATGGTTTTGTTACATGGATTTTTTTTTTTTTTGTCTGAGACATGTCAGACATGTTATCCATTGGGTGATTTAGTCTTATTTATATTTTGATCTCTGGAACATAATGAATAAATGGTGCACATGTTTGCATTTTTTTAAAACTTGCCTGATTTACCATTTGAGTTCTCCTGTTTTGTGAGAAATTTAAAATAACAAACCCAAATTACTATGTAGCTTTAATATCTCAACAACTCTTTTCCAGACTGATGAGTTTCATGCTCTTCAGTATTCCTTGCACAGAAGTGTTTCCATATCTTTTATCATCTCTGTCTCTCTGTTCTGCTGTCCTACTATACCCATTTGAAAGGGCAATGTTAAACAAATATATCATTATGCCACTATGCTGACTTCCAAATAATTCATACAAAATATGAATTCTCCAAATAATACATACTCCCTGCCTTTTTTACTAACTCCTCTTTATATCCAATATCTTTCCACACTGACTCCCCTACCACCTTCATTACTTCTTATTTTACTTGCAACTCAGGAGATGAACAGTATCCTGGACTGCATCAAAAGAAGTGTAGCTGACAAGGCAAGAAAAGTGATTTTTCCCTGCCTGCTCTGCCCTCATGAGGTCCCACATGCAGTACTGCATCCAAGTCTGGGACACCCCAGGCACGAGAAAGATAAGGAGCTGTTGAAGCAGAAGCAGGCCCAGGAGAGGCCATGAACATGACTGGAGAGTTGGAGCACCTGTCTATGAGGAAAGACTGGTGTCAGAATAAGAAAGTAGGCAGGGGAAGCAGGGAACTGCTGTGGCTTGACAAGGACATGCTGGTCAGACATGGGGAAAAGAAGGGATTGAACTAGCTGTGGAAACAGGATATGTCACCTGGGGATAACACAGGGATGCTGTCTAGAAATGCAGAGATGGCATTAGGAAAGCCAAGGCACATATGGAACTGAACTCAGTAAGGGATATTAAAGACAACAAGAAGAGATGCTATAGGTACAATGGCCAGACTGGGCAGATCAAGTCTGAGACTGTCTTATGAGACTGAATGAATGCAAGTCTATGGGGCTGGGTAATGTACATACCAGGGTACTAAAGGCGGTGGCTGATATGGTTGCTCAGTTGCTCTCAGCAATATGTGAAAAGTTTTGGCTATTGGGTGAAGTCCTCAAGGACTGGAAAAAAGGAAACGTCACTTCCATTTACAAGAAGGGGGGGAAGGAGGACCCAGGAAGCTACAGGCTTCATGGAATAGATCCTTCAGGAAGACGTGTTAAGGCACATAGGGGATGAGCAAGTGATCTAAAACAGCCAGCATGGATTTACCAAGGGAAGGCCATGCCTGATCAATCTGGGTACATTCTATGCTGGAGTGACAACACAAGGTGGACAAGCAGAAGGTAACCGGTGTCATCTATTTGGACTTGTGCAAGGCTTCTGACATGGTCCCCCACCACATCATCTCTAATTTGGGGAGATATGGATTTAAGGGGTGGACTATTTGGCAGATAAGAAATTGGCTGGAAGGTCACAGACAGAGGGTTGTATTGAGTGGCACTATGTCCAGGTGGAGGCTGGTGATGAACAGCATTTCCTAGGGGACCATCTTGGGACCAGTGCTTTTCAGCATCTTGGTCGGTGACAGCAATGATGGGCTTGAGTGCACCCTCAGTAAGACTGCCAATGACACCAAGATGAGTGGTGGTGCAGTTGACACATTAGAAAGAAGGGAAGCCATCCAGAGGGACCTCAACAAACTCAAAAGGTAGGGCCCTGTGAACCTAATGAGGTTCAACATAACAAAGTGCAGGGTTTTGCACCTGGATCAGAGTAACGCCAGATACATATACAGACTGGGAGAAGAGCTCCTTGAGAGCAACCCTGTGGAGAAGGACCTTGGGGTCCTGGTGGATTTAAAACTGAACATGAGCCATTAATGTACTCCTGCAACATAGAAGACCAATGGTATGGGCTTCATCAGTGAGGGATGACCAGCAGGGACTGGGAGGTGATTGTCCCTCTCTACTCTGCCCTTGTGAATCCCCACTTGGAGTACTGTGTCTAGATCCCAATATGGGAAAGATGTGGAGATGTTGGAAAGGGTTTGGAGGAGGGCCATGAGGATGATCAGAAGGCTTGAGCACCTCCCCTATGAAGACAGGCTGGGGGAGCTGGGCTTGTTCAGCCCAATGAAAAGATAGCTGAGAAAAGACCTAATTGCAGCCTACATGGAACTACATCATTATTGAGGCCTCTTCCAACCCAAGCCATTCTATGATTCTAAGTGCCCAACACACTGGGCATCTCTACTTTACACATCTCTACTTTAATTGTCTAGTGCTTTTGCTTTTGAGAAAAGTCCTGTCTTATTAGTATCTTCCTTTTGCTCATCAGCAGAGGGAAGAGGGCAGACATGTAGAGTGCACAAAGAGTGCAACCTGGGAAGCAGTTTTCAGATATCAGGTTTAAAGAGATTTCCCTCTGCAAGAAATTGTTTAAAATTTGCCAGTGCATGACTTTAACCCTACTTCTGTTTGGAGAGTGGATGAGCCATTTTCTCATGTTTTCTTTCACACACAATTAGACGTAACAGTGATCACTCATGCTATACAAGTGATGCACTTGCCATAGGTCATCTGCTATACTGGTTTGTAGACTGAGATAGGTAACTAAAACTTCTCTAATAGATCTGCCAAACTCAGATGTCTTGTTTGGGCAGTAGTTACCAAAGATTCTAGTGAGAACATGGATTTTGAATGAAGTGCAAAGTGTTTGATGATGTTGCAAGGAAGTGTTTATCTGGACTGTAAGGTCAGATTGGCAAAGAAAATAACTTTCTGTGGTAGGTGTTGTTAATAAACTTAGTGTACTTTTTTGTTGTTTTTTCTCTTTCCTGAGCATGAGGTAGGGAAGAAAGAGGACCATTTGTATTACATTTATTTGCAATCTAATTTGCCAGGCCAAAGGATAGCCTGAATGATCTAATTCTCAATATACTACAGACTGAGGTGAAGTACAAATCATCTTAAAAGATCCAATAATTCTGTTTCAATTGATCAGCTTTTTAGGCAGTATCCTTCAGTTGAGACTTTTCAGATAAGTAAAGTAAATTAGGTTGAAAATAAAATGCCAGTTTCTGAAATGTGGATTTGGCAATGTATTTTTGATCTGATAGGAGCTCGGTAGCATTTCCTCTATCTGCTTGAGGCCTACTGAGCTGAGTATACCGTTCTCTATCAAAACCCAGTTCTTTGCAGCCCAGTGAATAAAATACTGCAGTTTCTCCCATTGACTGACTGAAATAAAATAATCTATGATGCATGAACAAGTCTAAATGAAATAATAATATCCTTAGCAGTGAAAAACGGATTGGTAATACAGTAATTGAGCAGATTTATTGCCATCTCCTTGAGCTAGCCTGCTGAAACAGCCTGCTATTTTATTTAATCTCATATCAGAGGAATTACTGGCTGGTAATCCATTGTTAAACATCATTTAGAATGATGGATGAAAATGTCAGCTTTTCCAACATAATCAATTCATATCTCATTAGCACATATTATTTATGATTCTCATAATGGGACCTGCAGGGGTCTCCAGGGGGAAATGGAGACCTCAGCTGTTGTTGAAATGAGATGAGATATACTGTAGCTTATGAGTTAATAACTGCATATAAAAAATACTTCCCCGCAGTATTGATTGTCCTTACCATTTTACAAATGAATTGAGTGCCTTGGCTTCCCCTCTTGCTGCGTATGGCAGCTCTTCCTTCTATTCATTTTGTTGCTAATAATTCAGTGAGAAAAATATTAAAGAGCATATGAGAGAGACTGTTTTACAAATAACTTTTAAGACACTGGAGGGGAAAAAAGAGCCTTTGAATGTAAAGTAATAAGAAACACTTTACTGCTCTGTTGCTGTTTGCTAAGGACTTTGGGCACTTTTTCCCCCCTCAGTCCCTATGAAGACAAATCGACATATTTCTCCAGCTACAGCACAGCTGCATTTTAAGGATACTTTCTACCGTATGCTGCCTCAAAGACCAATGAAAAGCAAACCTTGATTCATGGATTTAATGCAGCTGATAGTGCAGCAGTAATCATGGTCACAGTGTCAACTGCTGCCTCAATTAAACTACATTTGAGAATCATTTTATGCTTCAGCTCATAAACATCAATAAAGGAAAATGAGTAATAAATGACTGTCTAGAGTACAAAGGACCAGCTCATATTTCAGATGAAAATGAAGACAAAATGTAGCTTTTATTTGCCTGTGGAATTCCCATTAACTGCATCACTGACAGGAGGGAGTTGGATCAATAGTTGGCTGGCCGCAGAAAACAGTTTCTGGCTGTTCAGCAGCCAATGCAAAAGGAAAACTGTCATATTGTGATCTTTATCAGGTAATCTTCATTACACCAGACCAATGATATATGTATATGCTGGTCAGCTAGGGGCACTTCTAATTCCTGCTTCTATTTGTGGTCCGAGGGCAGTGCGCTCACAAATTATTTGTTTACAGCCATGAAAAACCTTCAGTGTTCATCTCTTTTATTCTTTTTATAGGTAATCCATAACTAGGAACTTTCTCTCAAGACTACTTTATTCACTTAGATTTTTTTTTTCAAGTGCTGTATCAAAACTCGTCTTTGCTTAAGAACAACTTACTAGCAGCTTTTGCAGTTGTTGTTGCAGAAGCTTGACTGAAAGATTTACTGAGTATCCTCCAGTAAGCCCTTGGAGGGTGTTTATGCCTTATTACAAGTATTTCTGGGCTTATTTGAACAAAGGCAACTTCTAGCTGTGAAGGAAAAACAAACACACTCTACAAACTGTTAGCTTCCCAGGCAGCAGATTGTACATATGGCAAACTATATGTGAAACACAATCATCTCCTATTTTTCTTCACCCCAGATCGGAGATATTTTATGCCTTTGCAGTGCTCAGCAATTCATACAGCTTCATCACAGTGTATATAAGGTGAGGATATATAAGGAGATATAAGAACCTTCTCAGTTTGTGCACACTCCTCAGAATAGTGTGTTTTCAGAGCATAGCTCAGGTTTTTAAGGTGTCAACAGTTGTAATTCTAAAACAGGAGGAAAAAATCACTTCCTCTTCATAGAGTGATAATGTAAATTATGAGGAATGCTCTGAAAGTAATGTTTCCTATTTTCTTATGTTGTCCCACAATGTCAGAGGCAGATATTTGTGGTATAGCATTAGAGATTCAATCTTTCTGCCAATATTTCATTACATTTTGTTGCCACGCCACAGATGACAGCAGAGTCTGACAAAAAGGTGTTTGACATGGAAGTGTGTATGAAGCAACAGTGCGTCACTGAATTTCTTCAGCAAATAAATCTGCAGCCATTGACATACACAGAATCATAGAATCAGCAAGGTTGTAGAAGACCTCCAAGATTATCCAGTCCAACTGCACACTAGCACCAGTATTTCCCACTAAACCATGTCCCTCTGTACAATATATAAATGTTTCTTGAACACCATCAGGAACAGTGACTCCATCACCTCCGTGGGCAGCCCATTCCAGTGCCTGACTACTCCCTTGGAGAAAAGTTATTTCCTAACATCCAACCCAAATCTACCCTTGCTGCAACTTGAGGCCATTCCCTCTAATCCTATTGCAAGTTACCTGGGAGAAGAGGCTGACACCCACCTCATAACAACCTCCTTTCAGGTAGCTGTAGAGAGTGATAAGGTCACCCCTGAGACTCCTCCAGAAAAGGAGAAGCATTGCTCATCAACACTTGCTGAACATTTATGGAGACCAAACAGAGGATGTGAGCATGGTGAGGAGGTGAGTCGTGTGCTTCAGCAGCGGTGACAACACTGTGAAAGATAGGCCATGTTCCAGATATCACGCACAGATGTCACATAATGAAATGAAGAGTGTCTCGATCAGCTTATCCTTGTGATATGGCAGATTACAACCAGGAAACTGTGTACAGAGTTGAATACTGGCTTCAATGTTTTGGAAATAAACATAAAAATTTCACAGATTTTGCACCATTTGTGTCCCACAAATGCTCGCACAAGAATAGAAAGAACACTGCATTGAAGTTTGTCAGGACCTACTGTATCAGTACAAGACTAATGGTGATGGTTTTCTGGATTATTTCATTACCTGTGATGAAACCAGCACTATCAGCTGGAGTCAATATGGTAAAGCACAGCATGACAACATGTTCACTCTTCACCAAAAAAAAAGGTCAAGATGCAGCCCACAGTGGGTAAAGCGATATGCAATGGCTTTTGGGATAGGAATGGGGTGATCCCTCTGGATTTCCTGAAACCTGGACAAATCATCAACTCTTCTTATTGCTACTTCACAACTCTGGCTAACCTGAAGGCTCAAACTTCCAGAGTTAGGCCAGGGAAGAAGACAACTTTCCTCTTACCACATGATAATTCTAGGCCCCATACCAGCATGAAGACTATGGATTACATTGCCACACTCACAGTATAGTCCAGATTTGGTGCCTTCTGACTTTCACCTGCATGGGCCAATGAAAAATGAATGCACGAGCAACATTTTCTTAGTAACAGTACTATCATAGCATAGCAGTGATACAGTTGGTCACCTCTGCTGGTGCAGATTTTTATGAGTATAGCTAAATCTTAAGCATTATTATTTACAATTTTTCTTAGCTCTGTTCTTGTAAATCATCATATATACTCTTTCTCTGTTTAGTTTCCTGTTTTTCTCTGACCTTGTGAAGTTGGATCTACTACCGGGTCTTTAAAACAGGAAAGAGTTTTCAAAAGTCTCACAGCTTAAAATGAGATTTCCTTTTAAAACTTTAAATTTAGTTCTTACAAATAAAATGCACTTTAACAATAATATGCAATTATGTGTAATCTGCAGGGTATGTATTTGCACTTCAGAGTGAGGCCTTCACGAAGTGGGCCTCATTACTGCTCCTGAAAGTTACACTCTTCCCTTTCTTTCTCTCCCACTCCTTGGATTCTGTCCTTTGTCATAATTCATCTCATCATGTCACCTTCTTCTCAGTTTCTGTTCTGCAACCTTTTCTTTCTTCTTCTTCTCCTTCCCGGACTCCAGTTGAAATCCTGTCTCCCCGCTCTCCTATTACAATTTCCTACTCCCTTTCTCCCTTTCACTTAACAATGCAGACTGACGATAATACAAAAACACATACACTGCAGATGACTAAAGTAGCTTTCAAATAGCACATTTTACTTCAGCATCATCTCATACCTTTTTCAGTCTCCTTAGTTATCTTTTGCTCCTCCTTATCCTCTCTTCTGGCTGCTTACCCCAGTAAATCTCTAGTCATATATACCACGTATTTACTCTCTCCAACATCTTTATTTGAACTTCTAGTCTCTTTCTACAGAACCTTAATCTCTCCTGTCTCTTCAGATCCTTTTCTACTCCTTTTCTGTTTCTCCCTTCATGTCTTCCTTCACTGCTTAACTTTCTTCTGCTTTTTACATCTCCATACACATCACAAATACTTCCCCTAAACCTTGTCACAATCTGATGATTCCTCCATTCCCCCTTGTTTTTCATTCTGTCTTCTGATTCCTATTATCCCTTCCCTAGTTTCTCATCTACTACTTTAGTTTCTCCTGGATTGAGGCAGCTGAAAATAATTCAAGGCCTTTACAAGAAGCAGGTTATTTCTACAGGTACAAAGCTAGCAATGGATCATTCCATCTCATCAGACAGTCTGGAGGTAGTGGATATTGTGAATGAATGGAAGTCTATCAGTTTAGCAGCCAGAATTGGAAAGGATGTTACAATGATCTCAGAAGACAGCAAATTTCATGAAGCTCACAGCATTCTCAGGAGCTACCATAGTAAACCAATTTTGCTCTGTTCCTCTTTAGAAATGGCAGTGATCACATTCTGGTCTTCGTATTAAAATCAATACATTCTAGGACTGAAGGGGTCTTGCATAAGAGCTTGGAGAATTTTTTTCATATTACCAAAATATTTTAATATTAAAGCCTAAAAAACTTTCAATTACAGTGCATTTCAATCTAATGAACTCCCAGTTTTCCTTAACAGAATGTTGAAAAATGGCAACTCAGTCTGTTATCTGTCTAACACAGAGAATTATGGTGTTAAGATGTACCAAAAGGACTATTTTTCATACATATTTACACTGATAAACAGAAAATATCTTGAGTTAAATTCCAGATTAAAAAAAAAAAAAAGAACCCCAAAACATGAATATATTAATGCATTTCTCTATAGCTAAAGATCATATTACCATAAATATTTATTTAATTAATTTTTAATATAGTATTTCACTTTCTGTCCAAATCTTAGCAACGACTTTCAGAAAAAAAAGTAAAATGATGATATGTAGAAATGAGGAAAGATAACAGTCAGGAACAAATGTTTTGTTTTGTTTTGTTTTGTTTTGCTTTCTGACTACCCAGTTTCTAAAATGTGCACAAGAAGCCTGAAAATAACATGTAGGTATTTGACACTCAGTGGTCTTTCTCAGAGTCAGGAAAATAGAATTTAAAAAATGCATTTCAAATTATGTTCTCTCCCACAGAACTGCAGTTTTATGGTTTTGTTATTCTCTTCCTCAGAAAATTCTACTGAGATTCCAAGGATTTTTCAAAATGTTGTACTGGCAATGGGACAGACTGTGCTCTTTGCTTATCCAACTATTTTCAGCAATCCTACAGCCAGAGCCAGTCTGCTGTTCAAATCAGCAAGAGATGTGAAGTGGAGATACAGAGTCTTTGCTTTTCAATACTTTTCAATTTCACTTTCAATACTTTTCCTCAAATATTCATGGTTATTTTAAAAGTATTCCTTTAAAGTACTGTAAAGACTTCTGGACAGCCTGGTATTTAGTAAAATAGTTTCTGACTTTGTAGCAGGATTGGTTTTTGTCAGCCACTGTATATGACTTACAAGAAATAAGAATTTCAACTTTCAATATTCAACGTCCTGCAAAAATTTTAGTTGGATCATTTAGTAGAATATTCTTGTACTAGTCCAAAGGCAAATGAAAGAGAGTCAGCAAGGCCTGTCTTTCAGAAAGGAAATACCCTGTACCAATTGCAGCAAGAAAATCATTATTCCAAAAGTCATTGCCACAAGAAGAGGAAGGTTTTAAATTAGTATAAATTCGAACTATCTGACAATATTAGAAGAATCACTGAGATTGAGCAGAGAACGCTGACCTGTTTTAATATCTGTTTTTAATTTTGCCATTCATGAGTGAGAGTTTCCTGTGTAGGTAACGAAAATACACTCTTGAGGAAAACTGGCATTAAGAAATGCAAGTTACCTTGTTCACTGCTACGAAAGTGAGTGTGAGCTACAAATTGAGCCACCAGACATTTTTATAGTTCTAAAAGAGTGCTCAATATTTTAAAAAAAACTTTACAGAATTTTAAATACTACCAATAGTAATAAATAAAAGAACGAACTGGGACAAAGACCTCAAGTTTCAGAGGTTGCAATGTGGGATCTGATGGGATCTGACAAATGAACTGGAATAATTTATTATTCCTTTGTGGAATGTTTTGTTATTCCCTGATAAATGCTTCATGATATTGGTTTTATTTTCATAATTTGCTACACGGCTTAAAGACTAATGTTAGGTTTCCTCTTTATCATTAGGCTCCAGAAATTACAGAAATAAAGGCATGTCCTGTTTCTTTGTTAGTAACAGCAGATGCTTTAGTTAATTTCTGAAAAATTCAATGGGTTTTCACCCATTGAAGAACTTTATAGTGAGCTTCGAGAGTACTAAACCATTGCCATAGACATATTCACTGCACAGCTAAGACACTGACTAACGGCATTTCAAGGCATTGTTGATATCATACAACTTGTATATTTTCCATGCAGTTGGGCATTTTAGTAGTATTCCATTAAGATATTATTTTCTACACTAAGATAAGCACAAAATAAAGCACCATGTATGAACTCATGATATTTTAGTTAGTGTAGGACTTTTTTCTCACTGACTCTAAAAATACAAATTCTAAGCAAAAATACTGAAATATACATATTTACTTCCCTTTATATAAATTAGTTTCTGGCTTCTCCACCCCTTTTTGCACTTAGTGGATATGTAGTTTGCTATATTGAATGAATGCACAGGTACATACTGCTCTATGCTAGGAGCTATCAATAGTATGTAGCTAATACATCATATTGAATGAAAGACTTCATAAATCAGTTACACGAGGGATCATACAATGCTTTTAGTGCATTTCCAAAGAGTCATAAAAACTATAAATCAGTGTATTTTTGATTAATCAACTCACAATGTCAGCTTTTGGCAATAGTTATCTGTTGTGTCCTTCTAACTGCAGGTGCACTGGAAAGAGGGCAACCATCTGTCACAGGGATGGTTATGCAAGAAAACAGGAGCAAAAACTATTATTCTATTGTCAACATCCAGATGAGTCCCAAATTTTGCTGCAATGGGGCTGATCTTAAGGCATACAACTATCTGACTTACAGTCTGGAATTTTGAATGGTGAAGTAAAAAAGCAGGTAAGCAAGAGTTCACAGAGTACTAAACAAGCACTGAACTGAACACATATTCAAGTATTTCTACCATACCATCATATTCTTCATACGAATTAAGTGCTGAAGTCAGTAAAATATATGCTCTCTATTTCATGGTATACAGCTAAAAGGGAGCAGAATCACAGACCTGCCTGTATCTTGCAGTCTACAAGTATGCATTTAGCAAGGAACTATCACGGATTCTTTTTTTTTTTTTTTCCCAAAGAAAATGCTGTTGAAGAGTGAAATTCTATGCACATCATAAAAGACATTTGGCATCAATATTTAATTTTATTAGTTATACTACAAGTACTCTAGGGAACCTGATGGAGAGCCTTCTCAGTATTGATTAGAATACAGCAATCCCTCTGCACACTGTTCAAAATAATATTCAATTACAATTAATTTTTCAATTCACAATAATTTAAAATTTATCAAGAAAAGTTAATGAAGGTGCACATGGTTGGAACACACTGGGATTTATCATTCTGAGATGAAAATACTATCTACAAATTACTATAATCTTTAATTTGCATAATCAATGTTTTTAATTCATTCTATTTGCCTGAACAAAATTACAGTAATGGGGTATTTTTACCATTCAGTGAAAAATTCAGAATTACCTCTTTCTTGTGTACAATCGTGAAAATTGAATACTAGAGGTGCTGTGCCTTATCATCTGAACACAAAAGAGATTTAAACGTAAGAGTAATGAACAAATTGCTAATAAAATTCAGTGAATATGTAAGTCAAAAGAGCTAACTTTGGGGGGGAAAAAAATCATTCTATCAGCTTTGTCATGTCAGAAGCCTCTAGATATCTTTCTTCTCCTTGGCATACAGTGGGTTCCTTCAGGCTACCCTCAATTTACAAATGTTATTTACAGATTAATTTTTCAGTACTTTATGGCTCAAATAAGAAATAACTTAAGACAAAAGAGTCCATGAATGGATTCTGGTTCAAAATAGATAATATTATTTATTTTAAAAGTCATATAAAATGATAAGTAGAACTAATTAACAAATTAAAAATTCTTCAAAAAATAATAGCCTAGTTATTTGAAAAAATAATTGATACAGTGTTCAATTGCAGTGTGCAATTCCAGAGCAGTTAAGTTTAAAGCACTGCATATAGTAACAGTCACTGACACTCAGACATTCAGTACTGGAAACAGATCTTTGCTTTTCCTTGTTGAACATGTAGAAAAGCTTATTATTTCACACTGCTGGCAACATAAAACTGTTTAAAGACTTCCTCTTCCAAACTATTTCAGGTAGCACAGGCAACAGATCAAGTGAGAAAAGATGGCAGGTGAGAAAATTTGACAAGAATCAGATTTCCAATAAGGAAGACTGTGGAAGTTAAGAGAATATTAGGGGATGTCTATAATTTTAAATCTTTCCCTTTATTATTTTTTGTAATACTACCTAAAATTTTCACTCCCCATGAAAATATAGCCATTTAGTTTGATACTCAGGACAGTTGTCTGAGATTTCTCTTGCCTGACTCTGTCCCATCTCACTGCTCAACAGTACAGGGAGGGAAGGAAGCTCTAGTTGTTAAAACAGGAAAGAATTCTTTTTTTTTTTTTTGTACAGACAGAATATTTGATTCAGGACAAATTACAGTACAGAAAATTATGAGGATGTAAAGCCCATGAAAGTTCACCCAAGTCACAAAAGCTAACTTACGATATCTGATAATCATACTTCAAAATTTTGGGTTTCTGTAGTTAGTAACTCACCAAAATTAGGCAATCACATTATTTATTTTTTCATTATATTTTAAATAATGTTTAGTTGTAATATGCAATAACTTATAGCCAGAGAGTGAAATATAAGTTTTCAAGGCCATATATACAGATATGGACTACGCAAAGGAAGAACCATATTTTAGTGAACTTTGAGACAAGTAGAGAAGAATCATTGGCTCATGTATGTGAGGACTTAAGATTACAGTTTGTTTTGTGTTTTCGTCTTCATAACTATCACCTCCTGATAATATAATTTCTAATTCAAAAGATTTGCTGACAAAGGAACAAAAAATTAAAAACTGCATGTACCAAATACTTTATGCTATCTTAAAATTAAGTCAAAATTAAATAAAATAATTACCAGAGAATATGAACAATTTGATCGTTATTTTAAGAGGGATATCCTCTAAACACTCAGTAACTAGTTAACAACTGACAAGAAAGTTGGCAAGATTTTAGAAAGGAAATTCATAATGGATTGAAAACCATTAGGAAGGTTTTTTGTTTCGTATTGTTTTGTTTTTGTTTTTGTTGTTTTTTTTTTATGATGGTGATGGGTTTGATGATGTTTGAGGGCTTGGGATTTGGATTTCCCTCCTCTCCCCTCCCTTTCCTTCCCCTTCTTTCCCCTTCCCTTCCCTTCCCTTCCCTTCCCTTCCCTTTCCCTTTTTAATTTACGTTATGTGAACACACTGAAAATTTTTCAGAGAAACGTTTTATATGAAGAATTTTCACAAACTTGCAAAGCAAGTAAAACCCTGACATGCAGGTAAAAATCTGACGATGTCTTAAAAGGTGCTTATGTATATCTGGGTATAATATAGCATTGAAAAAAGCACATATCAAACAGCACAGCGGGGCAAGGATTTCATAGTGCTATTCTTGCTGTGCACTGGGCAGGGATTTTTCATTTCACACATCATTCACAGTTTGCTGCAGTGACTCAACACAGTCAGAAAATGTCAACAAACAGTGAATATTTTAGTGTGGCTTTCCCTTGGAAAATTAAGGACATGAGATTTTGATTTCAATTACATTATGTTATACTGGGAAAAATGTAGAAAAAATGTGTTTTCTGTTTTGGCAACAGCCAATCATAAAAGACGTCTGTTCCAAATCCCACTGTCAGCCAGGACAGAAGTAGGCATTTAAGGATAGAAAAAGAGTATACAATAAGACAGGGAGGTGAAAGTTGCTGGCCAGCCCACTCGTTTTCTAATACTCACTAATTCTCTCAGTTTAAAAAATAGTAATAAGAAGCAATTTTTGAACTGAGAGCAAAAACCAGGTTAAATTTTGCCACCCAGGACAATACAAGTATTGTCTGGAGAAAAAAAATACAAATGTGTGTCAAAAAAAACCCAACACCACTAGTCAGACAAAAGACAGCTTGATTATTCTGAGTCAGAATTGTCTCCCTTTTATTTCTAATCCATCTCAGTGGATACCTGGTATCTCAGAAAGTGAGATTTGTTGAAACATGGAATAATAGCACTAGATATCTTTTGCTGTACAAATAGACTGCCAAAAACAAAGGACACCACATTTTGGTCATGAAAAAATAGGCAAAAGAAAAGGCTTTGAGTAAGGAAACTTCTGGCTGAGTCCATACTTGTTCTGATATTCCAATTTAGATATATATATTTTTGTGAACCATTTATATATCATTTCCAGAGTTTTTGTGGTTCTTTACAGCACCTTAGAAGATAGATATGAAACAGTGATAGCAAAAGTACCTTAACATACAGCATATTCACAAAAACACACATTCTAACAATTTCCATCTGGAAGATTGTAGCAACCTAGATACCCAAAGCCCAAACCCAAAGCAAAATTTTGCTTTATTCATTTTAATTTCCGTGAATGCTAAAAACAATAGAAGAAACCACAACATGCCAATCTATAGCTTGATCGAAAACTGATGTCTCTGGAATCATTCTGGAAAAAGAAAGGGAGATTAAGACACCAAAGCTCACTAAATGATGATCTCAGCAGAGTAAATTATTCTAGGCAGACTTTTCAGATAATTATCAATGACAATTCTAACAATATTGTTCTTAATTGTTATAACAGATCTCCTTGGAAGCATTTCCCAAGTCACCTAATATCTATCACCCACATTTTTCAATCACGACATCAACAGTTAATTAATATTATAATGGCTATTAAATAAGGCATTTAGCATTTTGATGTACAACTTTCGATGCTGTTTTAAATTTAAAATTATTTTGTGGAAAATTAGAGCTAGCATTCAGTTTTCAGTAGTTCAATGGATTTTCTTCATTTTTTTCATCTTTCAAAGGAGTTAAAAAAAAATTAATCCACACCCCCATGGGTAAACACTAAAACAAAAAGTTTGCACACGGTGAGCTTGTTCCTTTCTATCAGACAGATCTTGTCATAGCAAATTCAAACTCAGTCACTTCTTTATCGTGTTGCTGTGTTCTAGCCAATAATCTGATTTCCCTGTTCTTAGCATGAGGAATACTAATGTAACTGGTAAGCTGTTTAGGTCTATTCGTGATTTAAAATGTACGTAAGTCATTCCAAAATATGCCTCTGATTTCTTTCCATTGAAATGACAACCACTATAAAGAGCACAATAACAGTATTTGATACAGCATACTCTCAGAAACAACAACACTATTTTTCAATATTCAGCAACATTAGCTATGCGCTTTTGCCAGCTATAGATGAGAGCCTACATGCCTCATTTGTAAAAATCTGCACCAGCGGAGGTGACCCACTGTTAATGTTGCTGCTGCTAAAACACACCACCCACTGCCTCACTGTGCTCGCATCCACTGCTTGGTCTCCAGAAAAGTTCAGCAAGCACTGATGAATATCAGTGGGCACCATTTTTCCTGATGGAGGAATTCAACTATACCCCATTTGCTTCATATGCACTTCCATGTTAGAAGCTGTTTTGCCAGACTGCCCTTCTGCTTCTATCTGTCTCAAAGCAATAAAATGTAATGGAATATTGGTGGAGAAATTCAGTCTCTACTGCAATAGCACTGAAATGTTTGACATTGATAGAAAACATAATAAAACAGGAGGCATTACTTATGGAGCAGCCCTCATGTGTTTATTGGATATCTTATATGATTAGTTGAAAAAACAAAATATAAAAGGTAATCTATTTTTTACCTTGTTAAAAATCCCAACATCTACCCCCTTTCCTGCAGTCAGTGCTTTTCCATGAACGTGGTGCTTATGCCAGCGTCCTCAGCTCAGGCCAGACATTTGAAAATGAAAAGCAGTTCTGAGATGGGATCATTGTGAAGAAACATCTAGCTGGTGAACAGTCCAGAGGAGTACACAGCTCCCCAGGACATTATTTCAAGTGAATGAATCTGTCTTAGTTGCTTTGAAGAGAGTTTTAATTGAATACTACTGCCATTATTTCTTAATTTCATTGAAAGTATAAAATATAACACAGTTGGTAAATTCTAAGATAGATGTATTTCCCTACACACGTCTCCAAAATTTATTTAAATTGAAAAAGAAAGAAACACTTGTGATGCAAAGATAATAGGATATGCTTCTTCCTCCTTCATGAATCTTTTCACAGAAAGTACATCTTTCTGTAATTATAAAATATGTCATTTTTCAGATTACAGAGCTCACTTTAAGTGTTGAACAGTTTAGGTCACTTTTTATAAAGCCTTGCTCAGTGCAGCACTACAAGACTTTCTGTGTATTTAAGATCTTAAGCAAGCACTCTCTGCAAAGCTGATGCAAAGGATTCCCCTTCCTGCTAACAACTGTGGGTCAGTCACCAAGCAGGAGGGGAGTTCCACGTGAAAATTTTTCTTATGTGGATGGATAGTGGGACAATCTCAGTCTTTCAATCATTCCTCTGTCTCTAACGAGCTCAAGAATTGATTTTACACTGCCCTCCCCACAAAGGAGGGCAGCATGACTGTAAGCATTGGGCTGATTCAATAGCACTTCTCAGAGAACTGCGAGATAAATTCATCTGAGAGAAAAATGTGGGATTTTTTACATCATTTATCAGTTTGTTTATTATAAGCATATGCAGTGGAATTGTTGTTTTATTTTACTGCTTCCAAGAAAACAATATTTGAGCCTGATTTTTTTTTTAAGAAAATATCACTTGCTTCACTACTATCTATTAAAGGTTAACAGTATATTCTGTTCCTTAAAACACCTTGGAGACCTCAGAAAAGCTGAAGTCCTTAGAGATTTGAGATGCTTCCACTTGAAAGTCTATCCAAATAGTGATTAATTACTGGTTATTTCAACAGTAGAAAAAAACTACCTGTAACTTAATAAATGCCTACTAGTGAAAGGTATGTTTTAACACTGGTATTCTGAGCTCATAATTCACGTATACCACATGCATTTTATTATTAAAATCGCCAGGAAAAATATTTTTCATTAAATTAAAATCTGTTTTGTCTAATACTAAGTCCATGCTCTGTTCAGGGCATCCCAAATATTTTCATCTCTATGTGTTATTTTGAATTAGATAGAACAGTTCAGTCTAAAATTCGTCTGTCATGTGTTTCCAGATTTTTGGCAGCTCTTTCTCTACCTTTATTTTTCTTTGTTGGGTGCTTTTTATTTTAAGAAAAATTGTGAGAATTCCATCCTCAGAGCCAGAAACCTTTCGAGTGCAGCTCTCTCTCCTAGGTTGATACAATGCTGCCATCATATGGTCGATAGTGAGTACAGCATTTGTCAAGAGGGAGGTTTTTAACCCAATAGAGCCGCACTAATCACACACTCAATTGCACACGCCTTAGTATATATATACCAATACACAACTGCGAGGTACTAATTTTATCTATCATAAATCGAAAAAGACTTAGCATATTAGGAGGTGGTGGTATCATCTTTTGAGTCTAAATTCATGACATTATAATTCTATTTACGCTCAGTAACTTCATTCTGACAATTAGGTAAGTTAAGGTTAAGGAAGAGAGAGGCTTATAGAGTGATAACAGACACACTCGTCAATACAACGAACCAGTATGATCATCCTTAACATGAATTTTATTAAATATATTTTATCTAGTTACGTAGATCATCTCATTTAAATTGTCTGAGAATTACCACCCACAGTTATTTCAAACAGCATGTCAGATTTTCATTATTCATCAAAGAAATAAATAAAAGATTGATTCAAACTAATCAGCACTAAGTACCACAAATGCTATTAATCCTGAATTCTCAGGAAGATTCCAGCTGCAGGAAAATTAATAGGAGTCTGGAACAACAGTACTTAAATCCCTCTAAAACATCAGAAATAGTGCAGACAGCTATGTTAGGCTGTGTGAAATCATGCGATACAGCATTTCACCAAAAGGAATAAGGAAATCTGAAGATACCCTAGGAAATTAGCTCAAATATCAGAAACTAATATTTGCTCAAATGAATCCCATCCCTGTATTTATAAAATCTAATTGCAAAGCACATAGAGATGGTGAAATATTCCTAGTTGCTTCATACCTGATGCATTCACTGCTCAAGATACAGTTACCAGAAAAGATCTTGTGCACACTCACAATTCAAGTAAAGAGATAATTATGCTAATAAGAAAAAATTGTGATATATTCATTAATAGATATGTAAGTTTGCTACATATATTGCTAAATGTACTTTGCAAAGAATTACATTTTTTCAGCTATTCACAGAAAATTGTCTGATATATAACAGCACACAAATTGAATAGATAAAAAATCTTTATCCCTTAAAATAAAATACCATGGCTTCTACAAACAGCATTCTTCAATTTTTCATTTCTTATGTCTTTTTGTGGCAGCTGCACCTGAAACTGTAGCATTGCCAAAATATTATAGCAATGATTACAGGAAGTTGCATGGTCTGGTTCTCCAAAATTCACCAACATTTCTGATATTTTACATTTATTCTCTGTTTCAAATTAGAGAACAGGTAAAGACTGGGTTGAAAGAGGTATTTTTCTTCGTAACCATTGTTCCAGCAAAGCATGGTAATAGCAGAAAATATATTTCAAACTGTTGTCTGCTGCTTTGAATTTGAAGGATAAATAATCCTTAGTACTTGGTTGTTTTTGAGGAAGAAATTAAGCTGCAGTAAGAAAACAAGGAAAGAAAAAAAAAAGTAAAACTTGTATTAAAATTAAATGATTTCTGCTTTGCCAATATACCACCATTTGCTTGTGGCATCAATAACATTAACTTTCACACTCATCACTCTGTCTACAAGTTAATGGAAAAAGAGAATTGCCTAGCGCACCTATTGGAAACTGCAACCATGAGTACTGCAATTGAAGATCAAATCACGACACTAACAAAAATTTCACTCACCTTTTCTAATCTGTCAAAAGACTTTTGTCAGCCTCAGAAACACGGACGTGGAAGGATGGCCCTGCTCTGCACCCAAGAATGAACACAGCAAGACACTTTCAGATGTTAGCAGTTACACTGTGTATCAGATGCCCAGGCCCACTGTTAAAGTTATTCAGAGGAGATTATGAAGGTGGCAGAGAAATTCCAGTGATTGACTGCTGCTTCCTCTTTCTTTGTAATTTCTGTTATCTTCTCAAAAGATTTTAAGCTTTCACAGACACAAACTTATAGTGCTCATAGGCACTATAATGCATTCAAAATGTTTAAGTTATAGTAATGTACAATAATGTACTGTTCTTTTTTTTTTTCTACTGTAGACATAACCCATGTGAAGATACCATAATAAAGCAGAAGAAATTATCATGGATCTCAGGCATCTTATATGCATAACTGAGGAATGAGTAGGGTCTCGACAGGAAATATATGTGAGTTTTCTTCAGGGTTAATGAACAAAGAAGTGGCCTATTATTCACAATTCATTCTCCCTTTTTTCTTTTTTCTTTTTTTTTAATTGTATAACATATTATGCCTATTCCTGCCTTTTCACAGAGCAGTGAAAATAATATTTTCTTATGTAAATAGACTGGATAGATTATAGATATGCTGCTCCATACTGATTTCATAAAGGCAGAAGTTCAGAGCAGTCATTAGAATTGTATTATGCTCAGAGCAGTTATTAGAACTGTATTATGTAGTGCATGACTTCAAAAACTGAAAGAGCATGGGTATGTGTTAAAGCAACAAGCACAACATTTCAGAACTACTAAGAGCATAGAATAACTGGACTATATTTCTGAAGGCAAGTGAAACTGGAACAAACTCATTACGTTATATAAACACCTCTTATGCATGCCCCTTAATTCCCTTGTTACAAGCCTGCCCCCCACTTCTCTTAGGGAACAAGTGTTGCCCATACCAAATGTACCTGCACATCCAAATAATTTAAAGCAAGCAAAAAATGCTCAGCCTCACCTTCACCTGTGCTCCCATTATATGGCCCCAGAAATGCAGACACAATCACATCACTTTGTTCCTCAGTGCTACATCTTTACATAGCATGGACCTAAATACCAAACACCCTATACTACAAGTGTGGCCTGGCATGGGGAAACGGGGAGTAATTTTCCTCAGTCTAGTACTGTCACGGTGTT
>VONY02000003.1:84437714-84472174 GCA_008692595.2 Colinus virginianus | reverse complement strand
AACCACAACAAGTACCATCTGTTCTTCTATCAGATAAGCCTGGCCAGCAGGTACACTGATAAGTGACCTGGGCCAGGCTCCATTCCTGTCTTCCTACTGTGAAGAGGGAAAATTGACCCATTTTATTGTATTTATCCTGTACATTCTAGCCTTTAATTGCCCCAAAGATGTATAGAGTATCTCATTCTTTTCCCACCTTCCTCTTCTTTCCCCCTCTCTTTCTCTTACAAGAATGCTTTGATCAAATTCCATTTGTCTTTAAACACTCATATTTTGGCATCTTCTTACAGTAACAGCTAATAAAATAATGACTATCTTTTAATCCACCAGATTTTGGTTATGATCTCTATGATTTTTGATCATTTTGAGCTATGTAATTTTATTGTGTGGTTTAATACATTTATTTCTATCTGCCTATAATTTAAGACTTGGAAAATTGTACTTACTTGGGTGCACTCCTCTTGGAAAAAAGATCTGAAAAACATCTTTAGTTTTTCTTCCTTGCTACGATGGAAAGCAAACTATACAGATAAATGATATGTGTTAATTTACAAAACTATTTTAACTACCAGTTCTTATTTGTAAGTGTTTCAATTTATGCAGTTTCCATGTAAGCTGCTCTCCCCTGAGTACTACGGCATTACTCACAAAAGCTGCTGCATTCTTACATGTCTTCTCATCTCTGTCCTTGTTTTTTTTTTTGTGGGATTAGGTAAATCCATAGTGTTAAAAGCTGCTAAGCAAGGTTATGTAGGTGTGTGTGGGTGTCTTTTTATTACAAGCTCCTATCAGGTAAGTGAGCTTTCTAAGGTTCACTTCTGTAGTTTAAAATGAGTTTGTGTATACATCCATAATCTAGGATATATTCTAATAGAAAGTCTTAATTCATTTTTAATTGTTGTTGCTGAATGCATTTACCGCTTTTATTTTAGAGGAGTTAGGATTCCTGTAGGTGAAGGAAACTGCAGTATTCAGATTTTTTTGGCTTCACCTACCGCTGTAAGCAAAGATAGCAACACTTACACTTTGGTACTCTGTGGCAGCCACTAACCCAGCACAGAGTTTTTTGTGCACTGTCTCTGCCTTAATGCAATACAATGAACACACAGACCCTCCACCTTTGAACATTTTTTCAGAAGCCTTTCAAATAATAAGTGATGGAAAACAATACAGCTGATAATTCCACATTGTAAGAGGTAGGTATACATACCTCTGAAGAGTTCTGTATAAGAACACTAGCACCAGACATGCAGCTTATGATCCTGAAAATATCCTGATTGTCAGTTACACAGTAAATAAAAACATTGCCTTGTAATATATTTAAAGAAGAATCCAATCCAAGAGATGGTTTTTTAATATATCCAAGCATTTGCAGAAACAGAATACTGGGTAAATATTGTGTTACTTCCCTTCTCAACACTGTGAAAGACTCCTGTTCTCAGGAGTAATCTTTAATATGAGAAATTATCATGGGAATGGTAACTGCTTCCAGTTTTCTGGGTATTCATGTCAATTTTAACTACTACTATTTTTCTGTTCCTGCCTTTCAGAACCTGTTCTACAATCACCAGCTGCTAAGACAATGGTAGCACGATCTGGTTGAGTTTATGAGATACTTAGAAAAATAGTTGTGTGAGCATTTAAAAGCCTTGACTGTTATTATAGGGATCACACGGGCTAAATATGTTTCAAACATTTATTTTGAGCAGGTCCTTCTGTGGAGGACTTCATCCACATTAATTTATGCAACAATGAGCCAGCCTCTTTGTTGATAATAATTAGCAAACTTTCTCAATCTGTAAAACTTCAACAATCTGAAGCTTCCAATAAATACTAGTGTCAATTTTTACACCACAGCTTCCATTTATCTGAAAGGGAAACACATCACCTCTCAGCTCCTGATGCTGCAAACATCAAGTAAGGCTTTTATTCCACTTACAGTACAGAAGTGTAAAAAAATCTTTGCCTGTTTCCTAGCACAAGTTCTGGAAATTTAAAAATCCAATATATACATATTAATGTGCTTATGATATCCTCTGGAACTGCTCTTTGCTAGGATGAATACACAGTACGAGCCCCAGGCAGAAGAAGCATGAGTGAAAAAGTCAGGTACAAACTTGTGTGACAACAATGTAAAACGCAAGAGAATTAGAGCAGTTTGGTTACAGTACTTTCATACCCTAACCATGTCATTGTCCCTTCATATGTACCCTGCATGCCTTTTTCTCACCAACTTTTGTCATCACTAGCCAATGATGCAGCTTTCTTCAGAGTTGGCTAATGCTGCCCAGAGGCTGCTCCAACTGCTATGAATAGCAATAAGCTCCCAGTCTCCCTGGGCAAATCAGTTCAGTGCATAACCTCTATTAACATGAAGAATTTTGAGATTAAACCAGATAGAACTTCCCTTTCTGCAACTTGTGCACATTCTTCTTCTCACTGCTGTACACCCTGGAGAAAAGTCTGGATCTGCCTTCTCTAAAACAACCCAGAAGTTCATGTAGATAACATTAACTTCTTCATTCACTTCTCCCAGCTCATGCTTCTGTGTCACACGCTTCAGCTCTCTGATGATCAGAACAGACTTCTAGTTTGTCAGTATGCCAACCCTTCACTAGTGATGTCCACAATGGGCTATAGTACAAACAAAGCTTCATAAGACACAGAATCATAGAGCATTCGAAGTTGGAAGGGAGCTACAAGGATCATCAAGTCCAATTTCATGCTCCACGCAGGGCTACTCAACATCCAAACCCTATGGCTGGGAGTGTTGTCCAAACTCTTTTTGAACTCCCACAGTTTGCTGCCATGACCACTGCCCTGGGGAGACTGTTCTACTGTCCAACCACCCTCTCAACTACCTTTTCCTAATCCCCAACTTGACTTGCCTGTGATGCAGCCCCATACCATTCCCTCAGCTCCTGTCACTGTCACCAGGGACCAGAGATCAGCACTGTGCCTCCATTCCAGCTGTAGGCTGCCAAGAGGCCTTTCCTCAGTCTTCTCTTCTCTGGGCTAAACAGTTCAACAGATCTCAGCCCCTCTTCATATTTCTTGTCCTCTAGACCCTTCACTATCTTCTTGCCTCTCCTTTGGATGTTCTCTAATAGTATTATATCCCTCTTATATTGCAGTATCCATGTTAAGTCATTCTTAAACAAATACACTTGGGTCTAAAAAGGAAGAAAAACATAAAATCATTTTTTAAAGTTTTGTAGCTGTAAACACTTTGTTTCATAGTGAAACTGTTGCTTTTACATGCCAGATAAAAGCTCATCTCCACTAGAATCTCTGTCCACTCACTCACTCACTCACAAAAAAAAAAAAAAAAAAACTGCACAAAAACCATAACAGCTTTCTCTATAGAATCTTATTCACTTTAAGAACGGGAACATCTTAGCCTATTTCTTTTCTCTGGATGACAGAAATGACTTCAAACCCCACCGTTCTTTGAATGGCAGTCATGCCTGTGCCCACGCTGTTGTTTGAACAGTGACCATGTCTTTGTCTCCTGTTATTTTGAATGAAGCCTGTTTTTGTGTTTCGCATTGTTCTCAGACTTGTCAGCACATCTGGTCTCCACACTGTTCCCAGGACATTCTTCATGCCTTGTCCTCTTGAAACCCTTAGGAGGACTCAGCTCCCTGGGCTCCTCCTTGTCATTTAATAGAAGATAAGAATGATTTGGTTACCCACAATTTCCTTGATGGTGGGCTTGCCTGCATGCCATGTCAGTATCAGGGTATGAAACACACCCTGGTGCCACAATGCTGAAAGTGACTTGCCCAAGAAACACCATAAGATTGTCAAGAGCACCCACTATAAGTCTGTTTAGTGGAATGATGATGATGATAAATCCTGCTTTGCTATTGGTGAGCCCATGTACACAGAAGTGTTGTGCAGGACAAAACCTCTGATAGCTTTTCATGTGGATAGCAGGGAAGATGCCAGTTGTTTGTACAGAATGTACAGGCTCACCAAAGTGCAACAGCTTTCCAAAACATCTGACCCACCTGATGAGTGTCTGGTAGAAGTGGACACAGTTTCTACTAATACCAAAGTACACCAGTGTCTCTGTACAGTACCCAACACACAGAATATTTTCCTGTGAATGATGGACATTCACATGAAAAAACACCTTGGCAGTGGAAGAGGTGAGGATAACATGAAATGTTCTTCATCTTCATTTCCACTTGGTGTGGAGTCTGTAAGGAACAGGAGGAGAGCAGCAGCAGAGGAGTAATGGGTTGGTATTTTGCTATTAGTGTGATGGCTAGTGATATTGAGATAGGTATTTTATATTAAGAAAGTTGATACTGTGAAAGTTCTAGAAAAAACTAGCCCAGCAGAAGACAGACTAGAGAGCATAGGCACACAGTTAATACACTGTAGTCTAATAATTGTTTAACTGTCAAAGTGTTACGTAAATAAATTGCTTAAATAATAAATCTTTCCCAGTTGTCCTTTGTTTGTGCACCGCAGCCCCAAAACTGCTTTAGATTTCACCAGCCAAAATTGAAGCAACTGATCTACAACTAATTTAAACATTTCTCATAACAATCTCTAATTTGTAAGAATCAAATCTCTTTCCTACGTTTTAGCCTCTTCCCAAATTTGCTTAAAGTCTTAGAGATGAAAATTAGACAAACTGTTTCTCCTGGCCTAGTCAGAACCCTGTTTAGTCTGCAGAAAAATTCAGCAGCAGAATCAGCAGCAGGATACTTGATGGGAGAAGACAGGGCATTTCTGACTCAGGAATACACTTCCAAGACTGAGGGAAGCACTGGTGGAATGGCTTCCTTTTCTCCACATGCCTTGGAGCACATGTTACGATAAGACTCTTAGTGACCTAGTCACACAATACAGATTGTATAAAATTGAGACAAACTAGAGTCTAGCACTAACTTTATTAATTAGTTTATTTATCTTTATTTTCTTTATTAATCTTGTTTTGTATATTTTTATGTATTCTATATTTATATACTATTTTAATCAAACAAGATATATGAAAAAGTTCTTTGTCATGATTGGGTTCAAACAGAGAAACAGGCTTCTTAAAGAGGTAATTGATAATATATGCCTACCAGTGTTCAAGAGGCATTTGGATAATGCCCTCAAAAATATACTTTAACTTTTAGATAGTCCTGAAGTGGTCAAGTAGTTTGGCTAGATGATCTTTGTAGGACCCTTCCAACTGAAGCATTTTAACATTGATCTCTGTGTGCAGAGACAGAAGAAGAAAGATCAGCAAATTACAGTAAGAGGGAAGCAAAAACTCAGGATAAATCCCACTTCATTTGTAGAGCAGTTGCAGTTAAGATACTGATATCATGGAGAGGAAGCAAGGAAAATGAAAGGAGAAAAAATTATAAAAATAGTAATAACTTACAAAAATAATGTTGCAGCTCTCAATAGGGACAGTTGTCTCCCATAGAAAACTTCATGAAAAAAGAATTAAGAGAATGGAAGAACAAAAGATTTAAAGGATAAAAGAATACAAAGGTATCTAAAATATAACTCAAATTGCTGAGGCAAATCTCTCTTATAAAAAACAGAAATTGAGAAGGCAGTCTTAAAACTGGCAAAAAGACATCCTGAAAACACTGTACAGGGGAGAAGTGTGGGAGAAGACATATTTATAGCTATGTTTAGGTTAGTACCTCTGGCAAGAGCTACAATAAATTAAATATATTCACAGCTGCATAACTGGAGGTTGTCTACAAAGGCAGAAAACGAGGTGGATGGTGGGGGGGGAGGGGGAGGAAAAGGAATCAAATAATGGAAGAAAAATGTGCTATCCGAGAAAGTGCTACCAAAACTTACAGGAGGAATTTGTGAGTGTTCCAGCTTAGGTCTACTAAGACTAGAATGGGATACTTTTCCAAGAACAGAGCTGGAATAGAAAAGTACAGTAAAACTTAGATGTAGCATGGATTTGAGTAAATCCAGCTGCTGGCAAAAGATGACTGGCTTACAAAGGGGCACTGAATAGTACAGAGAAACTACTTCAAGCCTTAGTTAAATCTGGCAAGGGAAGATTAACTGTTAAGAAAGGGAACACTGTTGTGTAAATCTTTATTGCTTTTGCCTTTCCCTTTGCATGCTATGTACATTTGGGTAAATGAATAAATAATGCTTCATTTTGAAGAAGCTGTATTTGACTCCTCTGAGTCAGCCACTGTCACAAGCTCCCAGACTAAAAGGGCCTGCAGGTGACAAATGAAGCTGAACCTGTACTATGCATGCTGCTTGGAAGTGGGTCTCAAGGGATATGGATGTCAGGAGGGTGACTAAAAGAGATGGATTCACACTGGGAAAAATAATGTCCAAAGCACCTCTCGCCTCTCAGGTCCCCAGGAGTGCCCTGGCCCTGCAGAGTCACAGTCAGGATTATGTTAAGTGCCCCCATAAGAAGGTTCTCTGATCAAACCCTTCAGATGTAAGCTCAGCAATCCATGAGGAAACAGCATTTTTCGAATTGCTACTGTTGCATAGTGTGTAACACAAGTTTGTCCTTAGAAATGCACACCCCAAAAGGAATTTTACTCTGGTTATTCCCAGACAGGGCACAGTCTATCGAGGTTAATGAGCAAGAAGGAACTGTGCTTAACCAATATCCTGTCTTGCCAGGAAAACTGTATAAGGCAGTGGCACCAGCATAACACTGATGGAAAAAACAGAAAATTCAAGTAGAAAAGTAATGCAAATTCACAGTGTTACACTCAAATTCCAAAAAGCCCTGTATCTAAAATCCTTCCCTTTCTTAGTACTACTGAAAGCAAGCAGCTACAAAAGCTGGCTTTGGCAAGGGATCCATCTACTGGGTTAAAAATAATCTCAATAAAAGATAAAGAAAGTGAAGCAGGTTCCAAAGGAAGAAATCTGATAAAATTAAAGTGTAATAGACACTTCAAACTGTGTGATCTGACCTAATAAGTTATTAATAGGGAACCATTACTCCTCATACATTTTTAATGAGGAAGGCATTGCCTTTTTGTCAAGATTAGTGGATTATAAAATATTTGTGCTACACAATATAAATGACCCTACCTATTAATAAGTCTCTGGAAAGATATGCTTAAATTAAATTACATTAAGAAGAAAAGTGTCAACTGAAAATTAGGCATAATTAATGGGAACACATAAATAAACCAGAGATAGAGGGAAAAGGACATTCTCTCCATTGATCATTTTGAAGATTAATTGCTGATATGCTCTAATGACATACCAACTATTACTGTTTTTATAAGGACCATTTCACAGAAGATGAAATCCTTGTAACTATGAATATGTACTGCAATTTATTGCCGCAAGATAATTACACCGATCACATACCTCTAATTAGTCAGTATAATTTTGAAGGCTAAAAGATACAGCTTGAAGTGTAATACACAACAAAGGCTCATTACATTCTTCCAGTAAAATAGCTGGATTATTATTATTTTGCTGATATGCAAATACTCAGTATTCCCTACCTATTTACAGTACAGTGGCCTGGGACAAACTGAAAGTGAGGAGGTGGGCAGCTTTGCTGTTATTTTCCAAAGTTTGGAACCAGAAATGTATTCAGAACAGTAGTATGCTGGAGGTGCAAGAATTTGTTTTTCACATCTCATTCACATAATGTATGGAACGAATAGAGTTAGGCAACAAACAAGTCCTCCAGTCTTCTCCATTTGCCAATACACATAAGGTTTCCTTTGATATCACAGCACTGCCTCCAATGTGTTCAGCCACATTCTGGTTTTCATGGACTTACAGAAATTTCAGTCTTTCACTATTAAATGGGAATGTAAAAAGGAAGCTCTATTGCTGAATCTTTTAAACAATCTTGGAGATAAAAAATGTTCACTAGTTGTTCATAATAATACAAAACAAACGAACAAACATTTGCAAGGCAGAAGAAAAGAGGTTCCATTCATTAGAAATAATCCACCTGAAACAAAACACCTTACTCTATACCCTAAATACCTTATCTACTCTTTGACACTGTTGTAACAAACACTTTCAAAGTACTGTGCCAACATCGCTCATGTGTTCAGTGGATTTTAATTAGAGTTCTGAGAGCTTGGGAAAACTGGGCAAGCAAGCAAGCTTGCTCTTTTCAAATGGCAGCAGAAGTGTCCTTTTACCCACTCCCAATCATAGCATATGTTTAATTAAAACTGGTGTAAATAATGGAGACAGAAAAGTCTCCTTCCCACAAATTAGTGAGGAAAACATGATTAAGAAGGTACTCAGCAAGATGAAGAAAGAAATCCATGCTGTTCCTTAGTTCCACTGAACTGAATATCTATGGATAGGTCTTGGGTATCCATTCCTCATGAACTGTATGAATGGCTTTAATGTATTAGCCTCTAAATGCATTAGAGAAAGCAGATATATTTAACTATGATTAGCATCATGAAAACTACAACAGATAAGGACACAGAAAGAGACAGAGAGAGAATTCAGCTTTTGGAGTTGTAGTTGCCCCAGATATTAGACAAATAATATTTATTGTTCTAATTTAGTACAAGAGAATATCTAGTTACCCACATTGTTTACTAAAGCAAATCAGTTCTGCAGTCTGTCTCACCAGCTGAATTAGCTGGACCACATCTTGAGGGCAAAGCAAGAAGTCCATGGACATGCAGATTTGCTACCTGCATTTAGCCCCTCTTTACCCTGCTCTTGGATCTACCTGGGCTTTGGTAACAAAATCTACAGCAATTAATGAAGAAGACATCCAGCCATAAGCAAATGGGGGAATCAAGGGAGAAAAATCTTCGACCTATTCTGTTCTGATCTCTCCAGTCAGATCATTCAAGTTCATTTGAGAGAGAGGTAAAATACATCGGTGCACAGTATAGAGAACACAACAATTAATATAAGGAGTATGAGAGACAAATGAAAATTAACAGCAAAGTGAGAGGAATAGAAGGTGTTGGGGAAGAGGGACTATGTAAGAAGGAAATATGAACTACAAAATGTAGAATGAGGGCTGACAGTCAGGAGAGTAACCACAACCCCATCCTCGAGTTGACTCTGCTGCCTAGTAATTGAAGTGAGGTTGAAGATCAAAAGTATTAAAAAAAAAATAGAGCTTTCTCACACGGGATTTCAGCTGAATCTGAATCTGAGAAGCTATTAACAGTGCTATCCAAAATTGTCATATTTCTTGGGAAAGTAGAAATAAGGAAAAGTAGATGTCACCAGGATATAGACCACATTCATTTCTGACAGATGTTGTGATCTATACAATGAAAAAAAAAAAAGTTCCAGAGAAAAGAATAAGTAAAAAAAAAAAATAAAACTTTTGAAAGATCCTGAAAGTTCCTGAGATACTTTTAAAAGGTAGTTTTCCCGATGTTTCCTTCTGCTAACTCAGACTACACTATGTACCTGAGAGTTGAGGTCAGCAAGCCTACTAATGAACATATCCAGTTTCTCAAAAAGTTCAACAAATGTCGAATACTAGTGCTAAATATTAAATAACTTTGCTATGAATTACTGTGAAAATGCAGAGAAAATTCAGGAGCAGTACAATTTGTTTTTGTTTTTTTTTTACCTGCTTGAAAATTGAGGATGAGACCTCTCATGGAGGTACAAAATAAAATAACAAGATGGGAAGTTCAGGCGGTCTTACAATGTTAATTTTAAACTCAATAAAAGATACATATGGTTTATCTATTTGAATAGTTGTGTTTACTTTGCTCACTCAGTTATACACAGTAGATTATAAAGTGAGAAAAATAAAATCTGAAAGACTATGGTGATGCATAGAGGAAATGATTAAAGGTATGGCTCTTCTAGGGAAGAGGGAGGAGAGGGAGACACTGCAGAATCTCAAGAATTCTCCCTTCTTCAAGCTCCAATGTGATGAAATGAAATGAAATAATAAAATAAAATAAAATAAAATAAAATAAAATAAAATAAAATAAAATAAAATGGGGGGAAGTAGTGTGAGGGAGATACGTTAAAGCTTGAGAGGAAATCTGTCACGTGCAGCTTGTATGCCTACTATAGGAAAAGTAACAACTAGCTTAGGAAGCAAATATTTCAAGTCATTTTTTCTATTAACATATGAAAGATTACTATTGCTACAGAGTTTGGGATTACTACTGTTTTATTATTTTATTCTTATGCTTATTGATATAAGTCTTTGCAACATCTGCATTTCGTTTGCTTTATAAAAACATTTATTTGGATTTCTGATATAATCAACATTTATTTTTTACCCTTGAAGGAAAGCTGCTTGTGCTTTTAGATACAAGTTGGTTTCTTTTTACTCTCGCTAACTCAAAGTACCTGCCAATATTTCCACAATTTTAGTACTTCTCTCTGCTGTCAAGGTCTCCTGTTCTCACGATGCCATCAGCTCCCCACCTCCAGAAATTCAGACTCAGCAGCATTCAGAACAGTTGCAAGTGTTGCCTTCCGGAAGAAATAACATAAGGAGGGGAGACTGCTCTAGACTACGTTGTCCTCCTAAACCACATGATGCATTCAGAGAATTAAATTTTCAACAAGTCATTTACTGATAGCTACTCTATGAGTACTACTCTACCAGCTTAAGTTTCTTGTGGTTCCACAGGCATTTATAGGCAAGACAGTGTTACAGAAAGATGCTACCTGGAAGCATTTCTGTTTGTCTTTGCCTGCCACTGTTTTTTCTAATCAAATAAGGTCAGAATTAACAAAAACAAAGATGGAAATAAAGCAAAAGTTTAATAAATGTGACGTTTATTTTCAATGGTAGCTATGGAATAGCATCAGTCCTTATTAGTGAGGAAAATTGGGGCGTTCGTTAACACAAGTGCATTCACTAGTGATGAGCAGCAAGTGTAAATCAAACTACAGCAGCTCAGTGCAGCACGATTTGAAAGTACATCTGTAGTACATTTGCCTCTGAACATGTTTTTTGAGATCACTATCATTTCTCTAAAGTGAATACTCTTCAGTGGAACATTTCTTGCAATGTAATATGTTTACCACGCCAGTATAATAAGGAGTAAAGTTCCACCAGGAGGGTAATATCATTATCATTTTCCTTTCCAGAGATATCAAGTTTTACTTTTCCCTACATTTATTTTCTTCAGGGGTGGGTAGACAACAACAGAAGTAGTTGTAAACAATCACAAAAAAGCAGAGGTCTCAGCTCACTGGAGATTTGAGGTCGCTGCAATTTTAGCTCCATTTATGCACTCATTCAGAAACAGCTCAAATATTTCTTACATTTTCTCATTTTTATTCTAACACAGATAAGCTATTTTTACCATCAAGCCCCTACTTTTAGTTATGTTTTTTTCATGTCTGTCCTATAATAAATATACATTTGTGTGCACACATTTTTTTTTAATCTTCCCTATCTTTCAAGCTTTCTTTCTCAAACTGGGTTAATTATTACTTTGTGAAACTTAGTACCAAGTCTCAGTGTTCTAGTAATATGAGCCAAGGTAATGAGCTTTTGTGTTTACAGCTAATCACTAAATTTTCTTTCCATTCCTCAGACCCCAGGCAAAAGCAACACTGAGCCAGCACCATGGGCTCTATGACAGGAAGCCATCTACCTAGCTCTCGGGGATCTTTTGTTTGCTTTATTAAACATATTGAAGAATATCTTCTCATACTGAATTCTGTTATTTTCTCTTACTCCTTCCACGTGTTTTTCTGTATTCTTTTCTGCAACTGTATCCTCTGTTATAGAAATTTCTCCACGTTATATTCAAAATTTTAGGAGAGTTGAAGTAGCTTCTTTCCCAGAAGCCTACTTCAAATATCAGTATCCTTTTTTTGTTTTTGTTTTCTTGTATTGGTTTGGGAACTTCAGTAACCAGAGGAATCAAAGAAGTCATCAGGATTTCAGACAAATTTGGGGAAACTACCAAGCCGATTGAGATTTATATGTCATATAAGGAGGCACTATGGGAAGGACAAAAAAAAAAACAACAAAAAACAACAGAGAGGGTAAGACAACTTCATTTGGAACACCAGATGTAATTAAAACCATGAAGATCACATTACTTTGTATCACCTGCTGAGTGTAAGAAATTGCTAAGTATCAGTAAAAAACATTACTTAGTACTAAGATCTATGGAATAATCTTTCTGAAGCTAACCAAATAAACCACATGAAACAAGATTTGCCTGAGTGCTGTAAACAGCATCTCTGTTGAATAATCCTAAAGTTATTTCCATGATTCCTAAGTGAAACTGAAGAAGTCTCTATTTTCAACAGACAAATGTAGTTGAAAAATATCACATTGCTTTTTTTCCCATAAATATCCATAACTTCACGCAGCAAAAACTGGCACAGAACCGTTTCAGTCACTGGAATTTGCATCGACCAAAGCTTTTGTTAACTGCTGATCCTGCCTTAGCCTGTGACTGAACCATTTGTAAAGAATTCACATTACTTAAGATATCGCTAAAATATGCCCAAATAACAACATAAGAAACAAACAATTGGCAAAGGATAGAAATATTCTGTTCAGGAAGAAGACAGTGGGTAGTATCATTAATATCTGGAAGAAGTACACCAGCAAGACATATACAAACTCAGTGCCATCGAGTTCCTTGATCCCTTTGTTATCTGCAGTGGTCCTTCTTTATAGCTGAACACCATGCCAAAGGGACAATTACATCCTGTTTTGTTCCCATCAGAAGTGAATACTGAATGGCTTTATGCCACCTATAAAATTGTGAAATGTCTTCTACTTACTCAAAGTCAAGCACATGAGGTGCTATTTGATCAGAATGATTTTGCTCTGTAAGATATCTGCCAATGAATGGACAGAAGAGAGGACTGCAATTTTACCAATTATCAAGCATTAACAGGAAGTCTACTTGATTAGAAGTGAGTCTCCTTCATTATACATGACCATTACAGTTTATAGAGGGTTTTTTAGCTCCTTTGTTCAACTTGATGTCTTTGACAATGTAATACAAATGAGTACTTGACTGCTCCATGACAGTTACCTTCTGTCCCAGTCATTTCCCTGGCCTGACCTTGACCTACAGATAGACTTTGGCATTTAGTGATAATGTGGTTTGTGGTAGCAGTAACCGCAAAACAGGATCTTCCCAGTGGCTTCAAGCCAGAGTGTTACTCACCAGCTAATGGTTAGAATGGAAGGATAAAAGATATGGGTAAAAAAATCTGAGATTTTGCATTTCTGTTAGTTTGAAATAAGAAAAAAAAAGATCTGCACTAGGAGTACTTTGATCTTGCAAAAAGTCTTTGATTCTGCAAAGCATGCCTACTGTATTCAAATGTTTTTATCCATACCTCTATGATCTACTAATATCTCAGTTGTGTAAATATGGAAAAGCCTCTACCTAGAACAAGTTCAATTATAAATTCTTTTTTTTTTCATCAACATCATTCCATTTCAAAAAACTCTGTGCAGAACAGGGAGGCAAATTTCGACATATCATCATAGATCTGTAGGTCACTCTGAAAGTAATGCCTACAATTTGTTTCCATGGAAATTATAAATGATACAAAGACTGCTATTTAATAGAGCACATTCTCAGCAAAAAACACTATTTTTCAACATAATCAATGCCAGAACAAGAGCCTGCATGCTGCATTCGTAAAAATCTGCACAAAAGTGACCACTGTCACTGTTGCCACTGCTGAAACACACTATCCACCACCTCGCTGGACTCACATTCCCTGTTTGGTCTCCACAAATGTTCAGCAAGGTCAATGGCTGCAATCTTTTTCACCTGGAAGAATTCAATGACGCATCTTTTCTTCGTATGCACTTCCATATCAGATGTCATTTTGTCAGTCTGTCCCTCTGCTGCCATCTGCCAAATGACAACAAAATGTAATGGAATATTGGTGGAAAAATTCATCAGCACCAACATACACATCGTGTTGTAGCCCAACACGATAAAATAGGAGGCATTACACTTGGTGCAGCCCACATACATACCATTCTATAATCTGCTGCAGTAAGTTGAGTCATAAAGCAAAAATCAAAGACAGACCGACTAGTGTACAGCAGCTTCGCTCTACACAACCCCTTGAGGAATTTTCAGGGTGAGAACAGTCTATATTACATGTGATAATTTTAAACACACAAGCATCAATTTTTGAAATGCTGGTGGAACTTGATACTTGTGATAAACTTCAGGTGCAAGAACATAGTAAACAATTTTCACATCAAAGAACCATGATCAGAAAATAAATTTCAATTAAAATAGTCTTATAACTACATAGCTATTTGGTTCCCATCCCTGGCCTTAGTCAAATGAAGTCCATCACTATTTTAATACTCTGAATTCACTTATGAAAAAAAAAATGGCATAATAAAACACTAGTTTCCCTGGAAGAGTTGGTGAAGACCATTTGCCTGTTCTCACTCATTACATTACTCCTGCATGAGAACAGTGGAGACACAGTCAGAAGTCTAATTTTTGAAATGAAACTTAGAAATCAGAAACTTGCTGTCTTTCAACAAAACATCCAGCAGAATGTCATGCTTTCCACTTACACATTCACATGGAATGCAAATGACATTTTGGTCATTCACTTCATCAGTATCATTTTGATTTACTGTCTTTTTAACTTGCAAGTCACTACGTGCTGGAATTTCTTTTTTTTTTTGAGTTTAAAATGTTGGTAATTCTGTACTCAGTTCTCAGAAATTAGGTTATTTATTTTCTGTTTGCTTTCTGTTTTTGGTGCTTTTTTATCTGTTTTGTTTTGGGTTTTTTTTGGATGTGTCAAATGTAACAATTTTGAGACTTATAAAATATATTTAGGCTATTGTAATACAGTAAATACAGTTAAATTTAAATACAACATATGGTAAAATATTAGATAAATGCTGATTTTATTTCTCTAAAAATCCTACTATTTTTAAAGCAGTACCACTCTCTGTAATTAAAATCAAAATAATCAATCCTGTATGTGATGCCATATTCCTTTCACAGAAGATGTGCCCGATCTGAAGCTACCAACTTTATGACTGGTATACTCTCTCAAAACAAGATTAATTCCCCTTAGTGATATATAACTGGACTAATTTTTAACTGTAAAATATTTTGAATTGATTTTCTAAGTATTGACATAGTGATAAAAAGTCAAATTACCTCCAGGACACAGAAAAAGACTTTGATTAAATATTTTTGAAGGATTTTCATATACTTAAGAAGTTGTTCTTAGGCATTTTCTTTACCCATTATGCAAATATGTCAACATTAATAATTCAAAATAGGCAATACATTAATAATTAGGATCCCCCATTACAAATCTGACCTTTAATTGAATTCTATAGAAAGGGACTGTGAAAAATGAGCCTCTTGATTTATGCTAAGAATAAAGGTTAAAAAGCGTTTTCCTAGTAGATCTAATTTTTATCATTATCGCCTAAGCAGAAACATTGAGATAAGAAACTTTTTTCTGAGTTGAAATTGTTTTTCTTTAAAGGTTGTTTCTAACAACAACAAAAATGTTTAAAGATATTTATTTGTATGTGCAGTGAATGAACTGTGACATTTAACAAGCAACATAGCAATCATAGATAGCTCAAATGTCTCAAAAAAATCGACCACTTTCTTTCATTTCTCTTTGCCAAATGATCCACGAGCTTCATATTTACATAATTCTTCATGCTTAACTAATTGCTCTTCATAATTTTGTTTGTTAACTTCATCACAATGTTTAAAGTTAAAAACATTCAGTGACTATATAAAAGAATGATTACTTCCAGCTGTAGAAGAACTGACAAATTGCTGAAGACTGCTGCAAGGATGCTGCTGTTGTAATTATTTGCTCCTCTATTCTCTGACTTTCCTGGAAAAGTTGAGCTTGTGATGCAATTATAACTTAGAAGACATTTATTTCATGTGAATCTCAAGTAATAACATGATTTAGGTGTATGTGAATACACCTAAGGAAATGGAAGAGAAATGGGGAACATACCTAAAAACACACCAGAGAATGAGAGGATTTATTCTCATAAAACTGCGAGAAGAATACTTTATTATATATGTGTGTGTGTGTGTGTGTGTGTGTGTGTGTGTATGTATGTATATATATATATATTTTAATATTATATTTCATTTTATACAGGTCTGAAGTCCAACAAACACTTGAAAACCAAAGAAGAAATGGTTACATTCTGGCCAGTAAATAAAGAGTACCATTTGGGATATATATATACATGTAATATATAGCAGAATTAGTTACTGCTATATTTGTTACCCAATGCCCTTTAAAAAGCACCACCCACTGAAAAACTACAAATGTACAGAATGAATAAGCATGATCCAAATGAACAGATAAAACAACTTTGTGAGAAACATATGCTTTTAATTTAATTGAAGGATCATATGTCCTCTATTCCTAGAAGAGATACGAATAACTGAATGCCACTTAGCTCTCACACACCTCAAGCTGAAAACCTCAAAACCCAGTCAGCTTTTGGCTAATTGTAATCCCTTAATATTAACTTTTCCAAACTGTATGTGCACCAACTTCGACCATGACTAGCAGTAACATCACGGGACTGTGTCAGTCCATCAAGTAGAGTGCAAAGCACAAGTGTCTGAATTTTTAGAACAGAAATTCAAAACCAATCCGAGCTACACTGCCATTGATATAACCCAGAAGTACTTTCAAACAACAGTGACAAGATTTTACTAGAATTAGAATACTTCTGTTGGATTACAACTTCAAAGACCAAGTCCAACTGCTTGTCCACTTCAGAGCTGATTAAAGTGCATTAGTGAGAGCACTGTTCAAATGTCTCTTGAACACTGACAGGCATGGGACTTTACCTCTCCAGGAATCCTCATCCAGCAGCTGACCATTCTCATGGCAGAGAAATGTTTCCCAGTGCTCAATAAGAAATGGGAATGGGTTCAGAAGAGGGCCACTGAGATGACTGGAAGGCTGAAGCATCCTTCCTATGAAGAAAGGCTGGGGGAACTGGGCTTGTTTAGCTTGCAGAAGAGAAGGCTGCGGGGAGACCTCATTGTGGACATCCAGTACTTGAAGGCAGAGTATAAACAGAAGAGGGAACGATTGTTTACACTGGTAGACAGTGATAGGAAAAGGAGGAACAGTTTTAAGCTAGGACAGGGGAACTGAGGTTAGATGTTAGAAGGAAGTTATTCACTCAGAGGGTGGTGACGCACTGGAACAGGTTGCCCAGAGAGGTTGTGGATGCCCCATCCCTGGAGGCATTTGAGGCAAATCTGGATGTGGCTCTGGACAGCTTACTCTAGTGGTTGGCAACCCTACCAATCGCATGGATGTTGAAATTAGATTACCTTTGAGGTCATTTTCAACCCAGGCCATTCTATGATTCTATAAACCTGAGCATCCCCTGGCAGCTCTATGCCAATCCCATCCTGCCACTGGTGACCAGGAACAGTGTCCAGCACCTCCCTCTACTCCCCCACCTCAGGGATCAGGAAAGGGCTGCCTCTCAGCCTCCTCTTCTCCAGACTGCACACCCTAAATGTTCCCAGCCTTTCCTGACAGGAAATGCCTGCCAGCCCTATTACCACTTCTGGATGCTTCCAAGGACCTTAACACTCTTTTTGTATTGTGAAGCCCAGAAACACACAGGATATTCAAGGTGAGGCCATCTCATTACTAAACACAGATACAGAACCCCTGTTTTTGACCAGCTGTCTGTCAAATACATTTTATCCTCTCAGCTTTCAGACACATCAACTGCTGATATGTTAATATATCTGTAATTTATCAGCTCCCACCCACCCCCTCCTCCTCTCACAACGAAAAAATCCATAAAAAATAAAGAAGCTTTGTGTCCAGAAGTGTTGGCATTTTTGAGCTCACCTGCAGGCTAATGCTGTTATGAGGGCTAACACCCTGCTTGCCTCAAGGGCTACTAATTTTATTCCTACAGTAAAATATACATTATACAGACTTAATCTATCCATCATCGTAAAGGCACTACAGCCTTTCAATTATGGCAAAACTGAACTACAGCTAATGTTATGAAAGGCACAGACAACTCCCTCATTAGTGGGCACAGCATGAAACCTCCTACAGAAGATTTAACACCTTTGCAGCTCCAGCTGTACCAGAAGAGCTGGTAAGTGGGTTGCAAGTGTAGTACACCAGCTGCTCCAAGGACTAGCATATACCGCTCTACTAAGGCCTAGTTTTTGTGAATCAGTTTTTGTGGGATGGTGGAATAATGTGTACTCTTTGTTTCTTAAAGTCAAGCTGAACTAGACCATGGAGTGAGGTGTTGCTCCTTTTCAGCAGAGCTCTCAAGTACCAGAACTCACACCATGCTCCGCCCTTCTCCAGCCACCTCCTGGACAACCAGCTCAGGCAGCTAGCAAAGAACACCTCAGCAAATATCAAGGAGTTTCCATAGCGCTAATTGTTATTCTTCATCATCAAAAACACCACAAAAATTGATTTTAGTATTTGTGTACAAAGAGTCTTTTTGCCACTGAACTGTGAGTGTCCTAAAATATGTTACCATTTTGCAGCAATATTACTGAAGTTTTTCTCTTCAGCAGTTTCAGCACTTAATATTTTAGAGTGTAGTCATGAAATTATAGTGTGACTCAGGACTGATCTCTGCATTCCAAGACAAAAGAACAAGTTTTTCTATAGTATCAAAACTTATTGTTGCTTTTTCAGATCTCTGCTACCACTTAAAGAAAAACTATGAGAACTGCTCCTCACAAGAGCAAGTTCTTCATGATTTCAGGGGAAAGAGAGCATTAGAGTAATTGGTTTCTGTCATGGATTGGAAGAATGTTTTCAATATATTTTGATTTTTCTCCAGCAATCCCCCTTTCTATTTGATTGTACCTGTACTAGATACAAGTGGCAGACACCATTTAAAAGAAAAAGGGAGGGGAGATAGGAGGCTATAATTGTCATTATTCTTCTCTGCTGCCATCTGTTCTATCCATGGAAGAGAAAACTTTTATTTCATTATGAAAAAGGTTGCAGAAGTGCAATTGATTTTCTTAAGAAGCAAAGTCTCATTATCGTTCTGAAGACTGGAATTGTGCTCATTCCCTTGGACTCCCTAGATAACAAAGAAATAAAATTTAACCCAGCAATTCCTTCACTAGCAAAATTACTTGTTACTAAAGCAGACCATCCTTTAGAAAGACTTCAAACTATGTTAAAATCTTCGGCCAATTAGTAATCTGTTACAACTCCTGGAAACTTTCCCCATTAGTTAGTTGATGCCATTGTTTATAACCACTTTATTAGTAAATTGAGAAATATTTTCATATGTAAATTTATTCACAAAGTGAGATATACTTACCTCAGTAAACATTTGTCCATATTTTTAAAATAAATGTTGAGAAATTAAATATATTATAAAAAGGACAAAAAAGGCATGGAGAAAAATGAAGTGATAAAAATACCTTCAAACTAAGCATATAAATTCTGCATATTGCAATACAAAATATAATTTAAATTAGATTAGCCATCCATCCATTCATTCGTTTCTACACTTATTACAGAAAAGGGACTTACTGCAAATACTTGTAATAATCTATGTTGAAGTGATCTCAGATTGCTTTGTAAAGCAATGTTTTTTGGACTTCAGCTTCTCCAAGATATTTGGGCAAGTGAGACAATAAGGCTTAGTCAAACAGTGCAGGCAACCATCAAATCTAGGAAGGAATAGTGATAACACAGAAGCCTAAGGAGATGCATGCATTTTCTTCCCCTTCCTATGTTTCATGAATAACAGGCAGAAGCAAGTGTTTATATTGAAAAAAGTTAACTTTATCTGAAGTTGCTGCATAAGTTTGCAAGTCTTAGTTCTGGAGTAGTGGCTGTAATTGATCCTATACTGGGTAAGGGAAAAAGACTGTCCGATGATGTAACTTATTTATATACCTAAACAGAAGGAGGGATAGGTTGAAGGAATAAGATTTTTTGTTTGTTTGTTTGTACAGAATTACAGAATCATAGGAGTTGGAAGGGATTGTTGGAGATCACCAAGTCCAACCCTCATTCTAAAAAAGATTCCCTACAACAGTTCACACAGGTAGATGTCCAAGGTGGTCTTGAATAGTTAACAGTAAAGAAGTTCTTCCTCATGTTTGCATGCAACTTCCTATGTTGCAGCTTCTCCCCACTGCTCTTTGTTCTTTTGCTGAATGCTACAGAAAAGAGTCCATCCTCACTGAATTGACTCTGCTTTTCATATGTTTAGGAACAGCAATGAAATATTCCCTCAGCCTTCACTGCCACCTCTAACAAAAATTCTCCATCTATCAGGAACTAATGGGAAGCTGTAACAGGTGCAACAGATCCTGCAGTTGAATGGTGCGTGTGTGTAAGCAGGCACCTCTTGCTCTCCTGGATGGTAAGCTCTCCAGCTGTAGTAGTCCAGGTCCAACAAGTTTGCAAGAAATTCTTAACCATAAATTGGGAACTTCTAGATCAGATTGTTAGGCAGGTGATGTTACAGGTTAGGCACTGAAATACGGGATGGGTCACCAAAACAAGTAATAAGATTGGTCAAGATTATGTTGAAAAAAGCATTACATTATTTTAGGAAAGATACAGTAAAGAACTCATTTGCACACTCCAGAAAGAAAAGGGACATTAAAATAGAATAAAACAAACAAACAAAAAGATAGATGTACCACCAAATGAAATACCCGTGTACACATCAATACGTACATATATGAAAATTTCCAAACTAGACAGGATCCTAACGGTATCCAGAGGTCTTCATTTGGTGGCCTTGCAACAGCACCTCCACTCCAATACACATTCTTCCTAATTGGGTCAGCCACTGACATTCTTGGGGAAGTTTTAAGTTATTTTTAGTGAGCTATGCATTCTGCAATTGAAGAAATCTCTCCTTTCTTTCAGGAGAGATTCTCTGAATAAAAGCATGAAGCTTAGACCATCAAACTCTAGGGAATATGAAACACAATGCTAAGACACCTGCAAGGTCCCTGTATCTTACAGTACCTAGCATTAATCAGTATCACCTGTTCAGAAGATCAAACCAAAACAAGAGCAAAGAAAGAAGAATCAGCTTTTCATTTTGGAGCAATAAATACTATCAGACTGTGTAATATTCAATTCAATATGAAAAGATGAGGTTGGTTTTGATATAAGCCCTTCATCTAGGAACAGAAGTATACAATGTATTTTTTTAAGTTAACTTTAGAAGTCAAATAAAATATTTAAACTTTTTTCAATTTCATCTGAAAGTATTTGTGTCTGGAAAAAAAAAATTGTAATCTATTTTCTTCTAAGTCTTTTCTTCCCCTGATAAATAAACAAATTTATGTCAAAAAAATTTCTGCCAAACTCCAAGTTGCACCATCAGCCCAATTAGGAAACAAGAAGGCAATTGAATTAGTTCTCAGAACATTAATGAACTGAAACAAGAATAAAGAAAGATCTGCCCACTGTAAGTGAAGGCCAGGTTTGTGACTATTTAAAGAACCAGAAGGTGCACAAGTACCTCATTAGATCCATCCACAGGTTCTGGAGAAACTGGTAGATGAAGTTGCCAAGGTACTATCCATCATATTTGAAAGGCCATGGCAGTCTGGTGAAGTTCCCACTGACTGAAAAAGGGAAACATAAACTCTATTTTCAAGAAGGGAAGAATATCCAAGAAACTAGAGTCCTGCATCTGTGCCTGGCAAGATCATGGAGCAGATCCTCCTGAAGGCCCTACTATGTCACATGGAACATAAACATGAGGTGGTTGGTGATTACCAATGTGGCTTCAGCCAATGGAAAATCATGCTCGACAGACTTGGTGGCATTTTACTGTGGATGAAGAAAGAGTAACATCATCTACCCAGACTTGTGCAAAGTGTCTGATACTGTCTTGCATGACATCCTGATCACTACATTGCAGTAAAATTGATTTGATGAATGGACCACTCATTGGATAAGGAATTGGCTGGATGGTCACACAGAGAGTTGCTGTCAATGGCTCAATTTCCAAGTAGAAACCAGTGGTGAGCAACGCTCCTCAGGGATCAGTGCTGGGACCAGTGCTATCTTTGTAGGTGACATGGACAGTGGGATCAAGTTCACCCACAGCAAGTTTACAGATGACACCAAGCCAAGTGGTGCTGTTGACATTGTAGAAGGAAGAGATACCGTCCAGAGATATCTGGAGAGGCTCAAGTGGTGGGCCCGTGCCAGCCTCATGAAGTTCAACAAGTTAAACAAGGTTCTGCACTTGCATAAGGACAATCCCAAGCACAAATGCTGTCTGGGCAGAGGATGGCTTGAGAGAAGCCCTGAAGAAAATGACTTAGGAGGTGCCATCTGATGAAACACGAGCCAACAACGTGCACTTGCAGCCCCAAAGGCCAACAGTATCCCAGGCTGCACCAAGAGAAATGTGACCAGCAGCTTGAGGGAGGTGATTCTGCCCCTCTACTCTTATCTCTTGAGATCCTGTCTGGAATACTGAGCCCAGTTCGCCACCCAACACAAGAAGGACAGGGAGCTGGTGGAGTGGGTCAGAGGGCTGCAGCACCTCCACTATGGGTACAGATTGAGAGAATTGTGGCTCATCAGCAGAAGAGAAGGTGTCAGGGGACCTCAGAGCAGTCTTCCAGTATGTGAAGGGGGCCTACAGGAAAGCTGGGGAAGGACTTTTTACAACAGTGTTTAGTAACAAAACAAGGGGGATTGATTTTAAACTAGAAGATGGTACATTTAGACTATATATTTAAAATAAATTTTTTACTGTGAGAGTGGTGAGATACTGGAACAAATTGCCTAGAGTGATTGTGAATGCCCCCTCTCTGAAAGCATGCAAAGCCAGGCTGGATGGGACTTTGAGCAACCTGCTCTAGTGGGAGGAGTCCCTGACTATAGCAGGGGGGTTGGAACTGGATGATCTTAAACATCCCTCCGAATGCAAACCATTCCATTATTCTATGACATTATCAGAAAATAAAAATGATATTTGCAATTAAAAATATTACATTCCACATAGTCTTTTAAGTAAATGTCTTAAGGCTAGAATATTCTGCTTCTTTGTCAAGAAAATTTAACTTCGTAAATATGCTGTCTTATCTCAACATTATAAAAATAGCTAAATAAATCATACAACAACATAAGGAATTCTTGTGATGTCATTTTCAGTGTCATGTTGCTTATTTTCAGTAAAGTGTCTGTTCAGAGCAGCAATGACATTCTGTAAAACTGCTTCATGACTGTTAAACAAGAAAAAGTAGAAGCCCAGGAAATTAACTGGTGAATTTAGACCAGGTGACTGCAATGACAAGGAAAACATAACTGAAAACTAACTAAAGCAATTTGTAGAGCTTCACCAACACAGAAGGACAGACAGTAAACTTCCACCATCAAGACTCAAACAATTTACACAAATAGCTTCATTTCAAACAAGCAGGAGCATCTGACCACAAAAACAGGTACTAATATAACTTCACCTACACACAGAGCAGCCTGCTCTGAGGACCAAAGCCCCTAGTGTCTGACGGAATGGGATCTTTCAGTTCAAAATATTCTCCCTACCTGCATCCATGGTGCTGCAGGTTCAAAAAGAGGAAAACAGATCTCCAGCAGTCCTATAAGCAGCAGCCTTGACATATCCACATAACCATGGTCAGATCCAGAGCCACTATATCCTATCTCAGGAGTTTCCAGCAGATGCCTCCAACTTCTCTCAGACCTGTAGAAAAGGAGCGAGTTGTCACTGAGAAGACAACGTGACTCACTGTCAATATTTTTTTTCCATTGCCTTTTGGAATACACACCATTCATCCTAAAATGAAGTTGAATGAAGGCAAGAAAATACTTCAATTCCAAAACAATTCTATGAGCAGACAGTTGAATACTCGTGTTGCTTCAATTATTTTAAATATTCCTCCATTAAAAAATATAAAAAATAAACCAAAAACAAACAAACAAACAAAAAAAAAACAGTTTGAGCCCAAGTATTATTGAAAAAGAAAAATCACTGAAAATAACAAAGTGCATTATTCTTCTGATTACTTTGTTTGAGAGTTGTTTTTTGTTGTTGTTGTTTTGTTTGTTTTCTCCATTCAATTTTTTATTCACTTTTAAATACCTGAAACACAGTGAGAACAATTTGGCACTAGAAACAATTTCATTCTGATAAAAAACATTGTTCTAAAACATCAAGCACAGACAGATGGAAATCGAGTTATTGTTTTTACCAGTTAGGGAGCATTAAGAGCATTACAGAAACATCTAAGAATCTTGCAGGTATGGAAAGAAGCAAGGACGTTAGGGACCACAACAAGATAGGGCTGCTGTGTGATTAATTACACATGAAGGTTGAAAAGACAGGAGTGGATAAAGACTACAACTGAGACAGGAGATGCTAAAATACTCAAACCTGGTAGGGAAGCTGACAACCTGATAACACAATCCTGTAAAAAGTTACACGCATGTCTCATTGTGCTCAGTGCTCAATTCCAGCACTGCTGGGCTTTTTTATTTCAGTAGACTTTATTCCTCGCTCTAATTAAAATAATGATTAGTGCTGCAAAGCCAAAACTGGTGTTCAGTGCTGACACAAAATCAGTGTGGGAAGCCCTAAATCTGTAATTGAAGAACATGATAAGATGCAAGATATTGAAAAGATCAAAACATAAGATTATGCTAAAACTAAAAATTGTGATTCAAAAACAAAACCTGTGAATGTGTAAATCACCTACACAGATTTATTACTGGGTTTTTAACAATTAATATGAAAGACCTTCTCATGGCTTGTAAACTGTGGAATAGAGATTACATACACAACAGATTCACTGGATTGACTGAGGAGATTTTCATGTATGCTACCTTTCATTCCATGCACTTCACACAACACTGGTAAGTAGTAATTCAGGAACTAGTATCAGATTCGGGGTAAGAAGACTCATTTTTGTAGAGTTTACTTGAGATCTGACTCAATAAACCATCTCTTACTACCTAGTCTATGCCGCAAACGCTGTGTGTCTCATCACCAAAATTATAATTGTTTTTGTTAAAATCTCCATGATTCTCAAAATTTATTTCATCTCTCATCCTTAAGTTAACATTTAATTCTTCCTGTTCTTTCCCATTCCTTCCAGAGATATTCCCTTGGATGTTCATGTGGCTCTCTTTCTCTGTCAATGCTGTGACCTTTGAATAAAATCAACCTTCAGGTAATTAAATTGTTTAAAACTGCTTATTAATATTTCCTGAAATCCTTGAATCACAATTGATGTTTTATATTTATTTTTCATTCATTTATATGATCAAAGCCATTCAATCTGTTTAGAATAAATCTCAACCTAAAAGAAACCTCAGCATAGTTCATAATTGTATGCAACTAGTACTTAGACTAAGATGTGCCATATGAAAATTAATGAAACTATACAGGATGATCTGAAAATCACATCCTAGCAGATTCCTGTCATGAAGTTTTTCATTTTTTATTGGAACCTCATGAAAAACCAACAGCTCATTGAAACCTTAAAAGATAACTATATGGCTCTTCATTTCAATAAAAAAATAATGCTAACGATAAGAAAAAAAAAAAAAAACAAAAAAAAACCAAGCTTAACATGCCTAATCTGAAAAAGAAAAAAAAAAAAAGCATGTAGTTTCCAAAGTTGCATATTTTTTTATGCTTTTCTGGAGTCATCAGAGGGCTCTCCTTACTTAAGGCAGAAGCTACCAAGATTCCCTCTACTTAGCTGCTGTTAATCTGAATCGACCCACAAAAGACTTCTCGCAGGCAGCCATCCCTGCAGGCCAGTAATAGGCCAGTGATTCTTTAGAAAAACAAAGGCAAATAGGATGTAAGCTTGGCTTTTAATTCAAGCCCCAGTGTTTCAGACTGGGCTTTGCATGGCCGTCATTTGCTCTCCCAGATTCTTTCTTGAAGACTCGTAAACGCTCTGAAAACGTTACTTCAGCTCAGTCACTTAATTCTCTTTTCACCTATCCTATTTATTTTAGTGCCTTTGATTCTGCTCACACGTCACATTAGCTGTCCCTGTTAGCTGCCAGTATCTCCTTAGCAAGAAAGAAGAAAAAAAATAGGTGAGTGTAATCCATGAATAAGGAATTACCTTAAGTATTTTTGCACGTGCACACAGAGAGCACTATATAAACAGTGCTCTGAAATAACAAAATCACCTCAGGTATCTGCAGGATAAACAGGAAAACATCTCAAATATCTACACATACTGGGTTTTTATGACAGGAAGGGGATATAGCTTCAGAAAAGCCTTGCTTCTGCAACACTCGCTATGACAGTATATTCCTCTGCAGTAATTAAAGACCAAGTATGTGCATAATAAAACAGAGCTCTGACCTACCTTGAGGCTGTTTATGAGGAGCAGGTCATTTGTGACTACGTGAGTTTGCACTGGCGATCTTTTAGTATTCTACAGGATTCTACGTCCACTTTTAAAGACAGTATTACCAGTTTGTTAAATGAAGAGGAAAAGAAATTTTGTGGGAGGAGGACATCTAGTGATGTGATATGTATATACATTCTCAGCTGTTTTCCTGAGCAGTTGAGCAAGCCAGCTAGCAAGCTATAGAGTTTTTAAGAGTATCAAAGGTGAGCAGAAATGCAGCTGACTTTGCTAGAAAACAAGGGGATTTAGGGATTTTGAAAGGACAACAACCAAAACAACAGCAATTTATCTACGTAATTCTAAATTCAATCTTATTGAAATCAAATGTTGATTACTGTCCCACCTTCACAGCTGTGTCACCTCCAAATCTGAGTTATAATGGCACCAATGATCACCTTGATAGTTCATACATAATGACCACTAAAATCATAATATTCTTATAGGCCAAAGCTTACCACTGAACTACACAGATGCTCAATGTAGAAGCAATTCTAAAGTAATGATAGGTCTCTTTACATTTTGTTTCATGTGTCTCATTGTTCAATATCCTCCCATCAGCAAGAATTAAACATTAAATTTGAAGAAGTTATTCTGCATTGTAACTCATTTGATCTAAGGCTTTGTCAGTGAAACACTGGACATTTATAATGATGAAAAGATCAGACAGGTACAGTAACAATGCACAGGACATAGCACTCATTGTTAGCACTTGTTCTGAACTGCATATTACTCAGGGGAAAAAAAAAAATGCCAAAGAATAACACTAATGGAAAATAAACAACTGTGACAAAGTCAGATAAAGCCACTAACATTACGATTTCCAGAGCAATATCAAAATATTACTCTTAGATTTTTTCAAAATATAATGAAGCTATATAAAACATGACAAACTTTGAAAATAATAAATAAAGGAGTCAGTCAAACACTGAAAAGAAGGAAAAAAATGTGTTATAAGGACGTTGGTTAAAAAAGGGCTCACTTTAGGAAGTCTACAAAGACACACGTCCACTTACGTTCACTTGTATTGTATCACTTGAACTAAAACTAGCTGCATAGGTGAAAATATTGGAGTCTCTTGCTGTTTTTATTCTATAATAGCAGTATGAATAGAATGTCTCATAAATCTCCTTCTATGATTGATACAGACGTGTTCTCATAGAAGGAAATTCATTGTGGAGGAAATAACAGCTGATCACCAAAATCTGCACCCTTCAGTTAGATGCATGACAAAGAAAACCTCAGCTTTTTTATTTTTTATGCATGGAACGATACCTTTATAGTCAATCATATTAGCATTACAGATAAAAATTATGGGGTGGGGAGGGAGGGGAAGAATCAGGAAATAAATTGAGAAATAAAGAACTCCTGGAAAAGCCACACCACAGCAGTAATGACAGAACATCTGGACAACTGCTCTACATTGCATGGTACTATTAGTAAACAGCTCTCTACACTGGTGGCTGTTGTTTCCATACTCCATTTCGCAGGGCAGACACATTTTCAGGATCTTCCTAAATTTGCTCAAGAATCTTATAACTCATAGTGAAGTAATTAGGTAACCACAAAACCAGAACCTTTATGATTACATAGATTTTTCCTACACATCTTTGATTTGGACAAAAACTGCTAATAACAAATATGAATGTGTTTGCACTAATCTGTCTAAGTTATGAGTGTTTGCTACAGGAAAATACCAATTTTATCAGATTTCAAAGTCACAGAGCACATTCAAAAGAATTCAAATCTATAATACCATAATAAATAATCACTTCCCTGACTCTGTACTGCATTCTAGCTATCTATAATAGGCTCCAAATGGACTTTTTAAAAGAATAGCTTATATTAGCAAGTACTTCACAGTATAGAACTCAAACATCTAAGTTTCTAATATGTATATAATATTAGAGGTAATAAAAGCCACATTAAGGTAAGAAAGTACTTGCTATTTATTTTGATAATTAGCTAGTCACAAAGTCACATTTGGTCAGAGAGTTCTCATTACTTCAGTACCAGCTTAACGTTTCTGGTAATTCAGTTCATAAGAATCATAAACTGGTAGAATTTGGAAAGCAGGTGTTTTCCAAATAACCCATGTAATTACCACAGCACTGAAACCACAGTGTTTTTTCCCCAAATAACTCCATTTCTTGATGCAGCTATGAGAACCTTTATTTTCCATCAAACTAGAACTAGAAAAACCTCCATTCCTCATTCTACTTTTTTCATTGCTTCCTCTGTCTCAATTATTCACATGCCTTATACACCTTTATGTGACCCAGAACTGCGAAGACTCAAGGGAATGCCAGTACAGACAATGCTGGTTAGATTGCACAAGGGAGGACACAGCAAAAGAGCACAAAACTGATACTGTGATAACAATATGGAAATGTTAATGGCATTTAATTTAATACATTCGTGAATCAGTTTGTATTGCACACATCTACCATAATTATAAAACAAATTACTTTTCAATGAGAGGATAAGAAAGTGTGAAAACTTTGGAGGGTTTGGGTAGTAAACTGAAAAAATAAAATGTAATTTGCTTTTCAACATGTTATTTTCCAATTTTGTACTGCTTTTAATTAGCACATTTATATTCAGAATATCTTCTACTTCCAATAAAAGTAAAATGTTAACTGGAAAAGAAATATTTGTAGTACTTGTTGTACTTCATTCCAAGTCATATACTGCAACAATTAGGAAATATATCTTCAATAGAAATAAACTCAGATAAAAAAGAAACCTTTATTTTATTCCATTGAAGAGTGCAAAGCAAGTGGTTGTTTGTTCCTTTCTTTTCTTTTTCTTTTTCTTTTTTTTTTTTTTTCCAATTTACAGTTATGCAATTTATTAGTTTGGAGTCTAACTGAACAGTCTTAAGTTCTTAATTATGCCTTACTGTATATTTTTGCATTTCTTTAACAATCGATATACAAAGCCTGTGACCATTTTATACAGAGAGAAAATGACTTACCCTAAATTCATTTTAGCCAGTATAGCCCACTAAAGTTGCTAGCAACAAGAATATTCATCAACTTCTTAAGGAAATGTAATGTTGAGTGTCTTGAAGTCTTATTTCTGCACATTATTCTTAAAGTCCATTAATTATTGAAATAAAAAATCAATTTCCCTTGCACACTGATTTCTGCTGGGGAGAGGGGAAGTTTCTTTGTCATGCAGAAAATTTTTATTCCAAAGTTTTCTAAACAAAATTGACAGTGACATTGCTGTGATTATTGCAATCAAGCTTCTGATTTTTAATATTTTCAACCTGACAGATTTATTCCATTTCAAATAATAAAAAAAATTCCTTCTTAGAATAAAAATACATCGCTTCCTTATATTTTCTGATTCTGAAAATTACCAGATGCCAAGCTGTGAACATAAGGAAATTGAAGACCCTTGAGGGTGACCTTAAGAACCACAAAGGTGGAGAATTGTGATGTAGTGGTTTAGGCAATTTCATTGCAGCTGCTTGGCGGTAGAAAAATGAGAAATGGGTTTTCTATTACTAAATATAATGAATTCCTTTTCTGTCTTGTCACAAATTGTCAAACTTCATTAATGAGAAGAAAGATATGGTGCATACATATATAAATGGTAATATAAATATGCATACTTAAAATACAGAAATGCTGCATATTCCCACAAGAGGATTCTTCTTCCATATCAGATATTGTGTAATTCATTCTAAATGAGAAATAAACTTTAAAATTAGCATGTATAGCAATGTAATGTGATTTCTGTATCTTCAAAGCCATTTGTTCTTTTCAAGTGCATAGACACAATTCAGTGGTTGTATGTCAGAATAATATTTTAACCACACTTAACTTTGTCTGTAGGTATCCAATGGAAGAAGGCAACTTTCAGTTATAACAGGGCTTAAATACATTTCTGAGTCAAGGCATAAACAAATAATAGTAAAATGACTTGCACTTTTAAATGGCTTTACAATTACTTCGAATTCAGTGTGACTGAGTTTTACATTGAAGACTGCAATCCATTGGTTCTTACATGCAAAACATGTAAATAGGGAAAGAAATTCACGTATTTCTCTTGATAATCACTGTAAAATACTCATAATTTCATTTGGAGTCACGCAAATAAAAAACTGGAGCAACTCACCTCGTTAGCCTAGACTTTTGCTAGTTGGACTGCTCTGGGAATAAAGGAAATAGCTGGAATCATCTAAGACCCTATGAGTGCATATTCTGTCAAGCTCTTTTAAACCAGAAGATATCCTGAGGGACAACATTAGCTTATATTTATATATATATATATCTTACGCTCAAGATGAGATCCCTTTTCATCCAAAACTCATTCTAGCAACTTAGTTTTTACAGCTCAATCGACAAAAATTACACCTAAGCTTTCTGTAAAGTAGAAGTAGTATTTGGACAATCAGTAATGGCAAGATTTTTCCAACTATAGAAACTAAGTACATGTTGTACAGTTTTACGATCCTTGTCAGCAACTGAACCATGTTGGATTTCTTCTGTACAAAACTGAAGATGCTCTGAAAAATCAATGAGCAACTTGAACCCACCTATTGCCACAGTATAAAAAGTGTTTATAATATTTCAAAATACCTTAGTACTCTGAAATTACAAGCTCTTGAACCAGAAATAGCAGTGAAGTCTGACAATCTGGAAAGATTTTTCTTTTATTATTACTGGGTGAAACAATGCAGCACATTTACAGAAAGTTCTCATAATCCACATAGCCCCAGGTCTTGTATTCCTGCATTCTGGTTACATTCTCCAATAGGCTGTCAAAAAATTAACAGTTCCAGAGGGTCACTGAAAGGATCCATATGAAAACTTGTTTCCTTCTGAGCTGTTCTGCAATCACAGACTCCACAGGAGCTTATGACTCTGCGCCTAACCTCTTTACTCACTAACCAAATCCTCCACAACATTAACTGAATTGATGCTATATTTGAAAAGATATTTTTCTAGTCTTCTCTGTAATTGCCTCAGAAGTGTCAAAAGCCACATCAACTCTGATCACTGAACGTGCTCCACTGTCTCCCCCAGGGCTACAAAGGTCCATCTATCCTCAGCCTACACATCCAACCTTCCTTCCAGTAGCAACCAAGGAAGTAGACACTTAGCAGGGCTTTGTTCAAACACACTCAGGTTTTGGTAAAGTCAGAGCTGGAATCTTCTGGTTTAAAAGTAATGAAAAGATGTTTTTCAAATGACTTATCCCTTATTAATTTTGTCATTGTACTTTGTCCTCTGATACACGCTTAAGGCTTTCCTCAGGCACTAGCCCTTTATGGATTCCAGCGTGATATATTCGGCCTTACCTCAAGGCAGAAAATAGCATCCAACCCTCATAAGAACTGGGATTGTGTATTTTTTACTTATTGTTTGTGCAAATTGTTGTATTTGTTAATAACTTATGTATGCCATAGTATCTAATGAGAAACAGCTGAATTAGCCACTGAATGGTATCTCAGTGATAACACTGATCACTGTATGACAAAGATGGGTGATTTTTTCTGTGTTACCAATGTATCCTTAAAAATCAGAATTATTAGACATTATCTAGGTTGCTGTGTGCTTCTTCTAGTTTAGTAGTAAATCGAGTGTGAAATAGATAAGATTTGATATTACCAATGTTGGAGTCTATGAGAAAAGTACTTTTAATGTATTAGGAACGCACAGTTATGATGTTATTAGCCTATCAATTAGTTGGGTTTTTTTGCTAATTTGTAAAGATAAACCTGGAAAAGAATCCTAGGCAAAGGGATGACTTTGAGCTATAGAATGATTAATACTCTTTTAACTCATTAATCAGGATAGTTATAATCATGTATCATTTGAGACTAAGGCATGTGCTAAGAGAGCTAACCTTGCTAGCTTATTCTGTTTTGCAAGCAGGTGCTCCACTTGGGCTCTGTATCACACACTGGCCATGCAGATGCAGTGTACAAATGGATAAACTCTGCAGACCCTGAGAAGAGTAAAAGCAGGAGAGAATCTGTGATGGGTGAGAGAGGAAAAGTGCAGCTTGAAGCAGGGGACGCCCTGCTGGCATAGCCTATCGCATCCACCACCAGCATGTTCCTTTTCTCTCTCCTCTGTCAACTTGCCATTTCTCTAGGGTCAATAGCTAATAATGCACTTGTTTAGGGAGTTTCTGCTTCTCGCTTACACTTGTCTAAAATGGATGTCTATGTGTGTGAGTGCATGTATGTTGACTAAAACTCTAACCCTCTGTGTTGCTCTGATTGTGCAGTTTGCTTGCCTCTGCTCCTGAGAAGACATCCTGTCTCTCAGATCCAGCATACCCTGAAACAGCACCGCTCAAGCTTCAGCCACAATTACCAAGTTAGGATGTTAGCTGGCAAACAATACCACTAGTGATGCTCCAGAAGGCTTGCCTACTGATGCTGATTCTATCTGACAGGCAACTTTACAAAGTTGTGCCACCACTGAACTTCCATTATTAACCAAAGGTATGATTGTGAGGATTTTAAGGGCACGTGTTATGTGAATCCTAAGGAACATTAAAAAATCACTATATTAGAGCATATAGAAATCAAAGATTCTTCCTAATCAGTTACTGATTCATACAGAATGGGACCCTCAGAGACTCTTTTTTAGGTTGCAGGAACTTAAGCCGTAGGTGAAATACATGTTTGTTCTTTTGTTAATAAATTTAATAGTATTTCCTATCATTATGATATGATTGCCTTGCATCTTTTCTTACATTCAGCGTGTTAACTATTGAAGCCTTGATTACGTTGTGATAACCTAAATGAACCTTTCAGTGTTGTTAAAAAGTGTTACACAAAATGAAGAAAGCTGTAAATCAGGAGGGTCCCATTCTATCTGTACCAGTAACTGATTAGAAGGAATACAGTTGCATGTCAAATAGAATCAACATCAGCAGGTAAGCCTGCTAGAGCATTACTAGTGATATTACTTACCTTTGCCAGCTAACATCCTAACTTGGTAATTGTGGCTGAAGCTTGAGCATCAGGGTATACTCTTTCAGGGTATGCTGGATCTGAGAGACAAGACATCTCTAGAGCAAAAGCAAGCAAACTGCACAATCAGAGCAACACAGAGGGTTAGAGTTTTAGTCAACATACATGCACTCACACACATAGACATCCATTTTAGACAAGTGTAAGCAAGAAGCAGAAACTCCCTAAACAAGTGCATTATTAGCTATTGACCCTAGAGAAATGGCAAGTTGACAGAGAGGAGAGAGAAAAGGAACATGCTAGTGGTGGATGCGATAGGCAGTGCCAGCAGGGCGTCCCCTGCTTCAAGCTGCACTTTTCCTCTCTCACCCATCACAGATTCTCTCCTGCTTTTATTCTTCTCAGGGTCTGCGGAGTTTATCCATTTGTACATCGCATCCGCGTGGCCAGTGTGTGATACAGAGCCCAAGTGGAATACCTGCTTGCAAAACAGAATAAACTATAAAGGTTAGCTCTCTCTAAAAAATACTTACAGTCATAAATATCAGCTGCCTTAAAGCTATCAGAATACTTTGTTCCCTCCCAGTATCATTCTTCTGTCAGAGGCCTTTAGGTTCCTAATATGGGTGCTAATTAAAAGAATCAGTAAACTTAAATATCTGTCGGGCAATATTCAAGCATTGTCTGTTAGAATCATATGTTGAATTGAAGTAAGATAGTGTGTACTTTTGTCTCAAGTGATGCATAATCATATTTTTAAAATTCTGATTAGTGGATGAAAGAGAGAATCGCTCTATAGTGTAGGGTTATCCCTTTGCCTGGGATTCCTTTCCAGGTTTTGTCTTTGCAGACAAAAAAGATGCAATTGGTAGGCTAATAACATCATAACCATGCGTTCTTAATACATTAAAAGTACTATTTCCATAGACTCCAACTTTGCTAACATCAACTCTTGTCTAATTCACATTTGATCTACTATTGAAATAGAAGAAACACACAACAACCTCCTAACGACCCGCAAATACTGATACTAATTTATCTGATGACTCATTTCTATCAATCAAGCAAGGGGACTGCCGTTACATTTAATGACCCGCCTAAGCAATTAGCTGTAAAAAATGCAAGTGTGGACTGTTAGAAAGTTTTACAGTCCCTAAAGAATGCAGATCCATCCATCACTG
>VONY02000003.1:84320651-84333094 GCA_008692595.2 Colinus virginianus | reverse complement strand
GTGGGTGCCCCATTCCTGGAGATGTTTAAGACCAGTCTGGATGCAGCTCCGAGCAAACTGATTTAGTGCTTGATCTAGCAGTTGTCAATACTGCCTGTGGCAGGGGTTTGGAACTACGTGACCTTTGAGGTAATCCAAGCCACTCCGTAATTCCATGATTCATGTGGAAAGAGGCTGACTGAGATTGGCTTTACCTTTGTTTGTTTATGGTAAAGCATTCAAAATGTAACTCATCATCTGGTTCAGTAGCTGTGGTACATGAACTGTAGTAGAACAGTTAGGGATCAGTGCACGAGAGACTGTAGTATTCATACAGGTTGATTTTACACACGGTACTGACACATTTTTCTTTAATTCTTTTAGAAAGTACAGATGATATGAAGATCGTGAGTTACCACTGGGAGGAAATTAAAGGTCCTTTGCGGGAGCAGAAGGCATCTGCTGACACACCTGTCTTGCACTTGTCTAACCTTGTTCTTGGAAATTACACTTTCAGGTACGCCTGCATGGATGATTTCCTTTTGGGTTTCAGGCCTTTCTGTGATGTCAGCTAAATGTTTGGGTTTTTTTGTGCTCATGCATACCTCCTCAAGGAACCTCATTTTTCTTTTGTATGCTCTTTGCCTTCATTTTGCATGATGAAGGAACATGGGGACCAATTTCATAAAGAAGTGCTTACAATAATTTTGTGACGCTGGTGTAATGATGCTCTGAAGCACAAACCTGTGCAAATCAAGGTATCAGAACTTAAATAACCCCTCACTTCCTGCAATAATAGGTACAAGAGAATATATTAAATATTTTTTGTTGGTAAATGTCCTGAGATGAGACTAAATTCGGGATGTGAAAGTCATCCCCTGAATAGTGGTGACAGACAGAACAGAATTGGCAGTCTTAACCTTGCAAGGTTCTGTGGTGAGTTGAGTTTAGTTTAATTCTTCTCCTCCTAAAGGCCTTAGCCTTGCTCCTGTTTCCTTTCAGTTAATCTTTGCTGATGATGGACTTTGTCCAGACAACAAAAGCAGTGTTTATGGTTCCGGATGCTTTAATTAAAATCAGAGATCATTTTCCACACTTTTTAACATCTTGTCCCGGATTTGTGCACTTTTCACTGAAGCGTTCTTGGCTGCCAGTGGGTAACAGCCTGCAGGTCACTACATCATATATCAGTGTAGCATCAGCAGAATGTTGAAACCTGTTGATGATCAGTGTATGGCATACATTAAACATGGCCCTCTGCATAAGTGTCACCAAAAATTGCTTTAGCTACAGTTTCATATTGGAATTGTTTCATATTGTGCAATTGCAGAAGTGAGAGTAAGATTGTTATTTTCTTTTCCTCCATTAAAAGGATAGAGCTCACTTACTGCTGCTTTTAGGTGTGCTTTGAGCACAAGGAAATTGTGAAATCACTTTTTCCATGTGCCTTTGGAAGAGTCTGAGGTACCTGAACAATCAGTCTGTTTGAGCTCACAGGAAATTAGCTGAAAGGTGCTCCAAATACACTTGGTTGTGCATCCACTGCAAAAGTATCCAGTTGCTAATGACAAGATCAGTAAGCATTATTGTTCTCGCTTGGGAAAGATTTCAAGAGTGGCTCCCTTCCATGTTTTCAGCTGTATGCAGTAGTCACAAAAGAGGTGAGCTGAAGATGTACCAAGATCCCACACTGAGGAGAACAGTCTGTCATTACTTTCAGGTGTTGCATTTTTAGGTAATTTGCCATTGTGTTTCTGAAAGGCAGTAATGATTGTTAATACCCTTACAGTTAGTTTAGTGACTTGAAATTTCCTTACACAATCAGAGCTGATATTGATCTCCATTAATATTGGTAATTGTTTAAGAAATAAGAAGCTATGAGGTGTTACTGTGATAGATAAAGAGGTTCTGAGTATCCACAGTAGTTTTGGGTTCAGGGATTGTTCCACTGTAGCAGATGAATGAAGTCACTGTTTTTTATCGAGTGCATTTTTATAGAATTTACAGCAAAGATTGTGTGAATTGATAGAGTTGCCATTGACAGCATGGAAGAGGTTTCATCTGGGGTCCAGAATAGATGATGTTGTTTTTTTCTAAACAGGTTGCAAGCTGTGATTGAAAATAGTCTTCTGATTTCTTTCCTGCCTTAGTTGAAGGCTATGTCTTTCTGCAGCAGAGGTTTATAAAATTTAAACCACGAGCTCTGTTTTATGTAGCGATGTTATTCTCTTTGAGTGCCAGCAAAATGTGAATCTCTGGCTTCTGACTTGGTAGCAGTCTGATCTAATAAATTTCCAGTATAGGGTTTTTGCTTTTTTTTATTGTAGACTCACTGTGATTGATTCAGATGGAGCAGCCAACTCCACGTTTGCGTCTCTGAGTGTCAACAAACCAGTGGATTACCCACCCATTGCGAATGCAGGACCCAATCAGGCAGTCACTTTGCCCCAAAACTTCATCACGTTGAATGGAAACCAGAGCAGCGATGACCATGAAATTGTCAGCTATGAGTGGTCACTCAGCCCCAGAAGCAAAGACAAAGTTGTAGCAATGCAGGTGCGTCTGTTTCTCCTTGCATAGTATTAGGAAGTTCTTTCATCTTTGCCTTTATTGTGGAGAGAAACATAAACAAGTAATTTTTCAGAAGCATTTAAATTTCCAGAGCACCGTTGTTCCTCTCTGTTATATTCAGCTTTTTAGACTCCATTACTACTTGTAAATTTTTGTATCGTTCCTTATGGCCATTTCTGTTCCATGCTATTATTTGTGGGTGGTTTGGAAAAAAACTCTGTTTACTCTGCCTAATCTTGGACCCTGGAGCTTGCTCCACAGGTTTGCATCTTTAGAGAGGCTAGACAGCAAGCTGTTTTTGAGAGAAGGTGAAGCTTGTCCAAGTTTTTGTAAAACAGTTTATCTTCCTGGAAATAGTAGGACTCAAACAGGAACTTAAATGTTCTGAGTGAAAGATTACAAGACTTCTGTCAATTTCTTGCTGCTCACACTGGTGAGATTTCTTTTTTAACCTTAATAAAGCATGGGTTTCCTATGAGTGCTGATTGATTTTACGCTTATTTTTCATGGCTGCATATTTATTTTAACTTCTGTTTTTTAAATCTGAGAACTCAAGTCAGTATACATACAATTTCAGTGAACTCCATAAGTTGCAGGTTCTTGTAGCAGTTTAGATGATTGGAGTAATTAATGTAATGATTCCAGCTGAGCTTCAGAAGCCATTTTTATGAGATATGTGAGCTCTGCTATGTTAAAAAGGCAAATGCTTTAGGCCTTCTTCCAAAGTGGTAAGAGATCACTTTGTGTAGATTGTTTTAAAGAAGAAGTTATATTGTTGCCAGCATATCGTAGAGGTAATTACAAAACTATGCAAGGTCTTAATAACTGATTTCTTTTCAATTACTGAAAAAAAACAATTTTTCAGAAGCATTCTTAAAACCTGAGGTTGCAGCTTTTGAGAGCTGGTATAGCTCAAAGTAACTTTATGATGGCACTGTGAGAGCATTTTACAGTTTCTTCATTTATTTTCAAGGGGCAGTAATCCTCGTCAAGTCTCTTAAGTCTGAAGTTGCTGATTTTAGGTGCATTACATGGAATCCATTGTACAAGTAGCAAGTAGCTCTGATGGTCACATAATACTTCAGTTCATATTAGACTTCCCTGGATAATTATGGTCGTTGTAATTTTGATTGATGAAGATGGAAGGGATGATTCCTCATGAGATATGTAAGTGGTCATTGTGGTAGCAAAAGGGTGTATAGTTGGGCCCAATCTTCTTGTGAGCTTTTATGTATGCATCGACTAATATTGCTGGAAGTATATACTAATTACAGAGGTGTCTTAATTTATTTTTTTTCCATTAGTCTACATAGCTGAAGTCGAGTATGTTTTTGTTTTTAATGAGTTATTCATGCATTTAACCATTTTTATAAATAAATACTGTATTAAATGATGTCATTGTTAATGTCCCATGCAACTAACAACTAATGTTGTTCAGAAATGATGCAGCAAATATACTAAAAATTAAGAAGTTAAGATTTGCTGTTGAGAAATCAATCTCTGTATTGATAGAAAGTTGCACTGCTGAATATTTGATGTCTGGATGTGCATCAAATTTTAAATCTCCTCTTTGTCTGCAAAATTAATGTATTTATTATGAATTAAAACATATTTTACTTTTCATCCACATCTTCTCTCTGAGACATTTTGTATACCATGAGTACTTTTCTCATCTCTCTCTCCTGACCACATAGGGAGTGCGGACTCCATACCTCCAGCTATCTGCAATGCAGGAAGGAGATTATACCTTTCAGCTCACAGTCACAGATTCAGCAAGGCAGCAGTCCACAGCTGAGGTCACCCTAATAGTACAACCTGGTAAGTTGACTGCGGGCACATCTGGGTCCCACAGGCTGGATCAGCCTCAGTGCCTTAGCACCATCATCAAATATCTCATCTCCCTGTCTGTATTGCAGTACTCAGGTGGCAGTGCAAATATCTGGTATCCCTGCATCAAGGACTCTTTCATCTCTATTTTCTATCAAAACAAACAGTAACGAGTGCAGAATCCCAGACCCTTTTTAGGGAAACTTTGCAATGGACATTTATTGCAGAAACCAGGAATGTGAATTGCCAGTGCAGCTCGTGGTGGTATGTTTTAGATTGATGACAGTGTCAAAGTGGGAAGGAAATATTCAGTTAAAGTGGAAATGAATATACAGAATAGCAGTGTTGGTGGTTTACCGTGCCACAACAACAAAATTTGGAAACAGAATAAGTTACATTTTTTCACCTAATCCTCAAAATTGAGACTAGCTTAGTGGCACTGCACTGATCCTGAGCAGTGGGAAAACTGGGCCGTTATCTTCTTTACTGTGATTGTGAGGGTGGTTTTGAAAGAGTCACAGTGGTGGAGCCAGATCAGTACCTAACCACTCTTGTCAGAAGGCACTTTTGTACAATGTACTGAGCAGACTACAGAGTTCGTGGAGTGTGACTGTGCCTTCAGATGTGACTGAGAAAAGAAGGAAGTCACTATGGAATTTGACTCCTTGCAGAGCTGATCTCTCCTGCCAAGTACTTTTTACTGTTTTGTGCATATTATATTTGATCCCTAGGAAGGTTGTGGAACAACTAATCCTAGAAACCATTTCTAGGTACAAGAAGGACAAGAAAACCATCAAGACAGTCAGCACAGGTTCAGCAAGAGGAAGTAATGTCTGACCAACCAGATAAGCTTCTGTAATCAAATCACCAACCTGGTGGATCAGGGCAGAGCAGAAGGGGATCTTAGCATATATACCCAAGGGAAGTTGCAGAGAAGATGGAGCTACTCTTCAGTGGCATCCTGTGCCATGACAGTGGGCATAAACTGGAACACAGAAGTTTCCCTCTGAACACCTGGGAGCACTTCTGTGCTGCGTGGGTGCTGGAATACTGGCACAGGTTGTCTAAACAAGCTGTGGAGTCTCCTCCTGGGAGATCTTTGAAAGTCTCCTGAACACGAGCCTGGACAACTGCCCTCTGTTTCCCTGCTTGAGCAGGGGTTGTACTGGGTGGACCCAGAGAGCACTTTCAACTTCAACCGCTGTGTGGTTCTCTGATTCTCTGGTTCATGCTTTTGAGGCACATGGCAGGCTTCTAATTTCATATTCTGTGTAATATCTTCTTGCTGGTCGACAGTCTTTGCTAGTGACTAACCAGCAAATGTGATGCTCTGAATCCTATTTTTACAGAAAATAACAGTCCTCCAGTAGCAGTGGCTGGTCCTGACAGGGAATTGACATTCCCAGTAGAAAGTACTACACTGGATGGAAGCAGAAGTCAGGATGACCAAGGCATTGTCTTCTATCATTGGGAAAATATCAGGTAATCAGGTACCTAGAGGGATGTATTACTAATCTATGGTTTTGAAATAATTCCAATAAAGTGGAATTACGAACTCTTTGATCTAAATTCATAATGTCTTAATTATCAGTACTTGTAGAAGTGGTAGAACCCCAATATCCATAACAGCTAATGGTATGAGTGATGCTGCTTTGAGAAAAATTTGTCTGGTTTTGACAGATTAGTTGTACGAGATGTTTTGTTTCAGTGGGCCAAGCTATGTGCAGATGGAAAATGGTGACAAAGCGATAGCAACTGTGACTGGTCTTCAGGTTGGCACCTATCGCTTCAGACTGACAGTGAAAGACCAGCAGGGGTTAAGCAGTGCGTGTGTTCTGTCTATCACTGTGAAGGAAGGTAAGCCTAGTTGCTGCTGCTTTGGATGTAGTGGGGAACTTGCTAGCAAATTCAGTCACCAATAACATAAAGTAACTCAGAACAGGAATGGATAATGTATTTGCTGTCATTTTTCAAGAGATTCAAGAAGAGTAACTGCCATTTTGTAATAGAGGAGTATTGTAAGTAACTGCTAAAATTACTTCCTGCTTTTTCTTCTCCCTCTGCTCCCCGCACCACCCTCTCTCTCCAACTAATAATCAGACCAGTGAGGAGGTATTTTGTGCTTTCATGCTTCTCTGGTGACTTTGGCCATACTCACAGTACATGCTATAATTTCACTGCTAGCGCTGAGCAAAAAGCATTCCAGAACTATTGGATACACTTTGACTAAATACAGATATGAAAAAGTAAGACTTCACACAAGCTTCTATTATGAGTGAAGAGCAATGTTTTCTCAAGGAGATATGACCCCAGCATAGTGCTCTCATGCTCAGCTGTGTTTCTAAGGCAGGTAAAGAGCTGTTTCCCTTGACTAAGGTGATGAGATGTATAAGTTACTGTGGGACTATGAATAGAGAACTCCACAGTGCTTTAAGATACATTTTTGGATGTTATTTCTTATCAATAATCTACTCAGAGTGCAAATCTGCTTTTGTCATAATTCCAGAGACATAATCTGCATATTTGCTCTTTCTTTTTCTGTCCTTTTGACACGAGGTTCTCATTAGTGCCTATAATCATCAGGGTAAAGAACTGTAGTGTGGGTGTACTGATATGTTATATCTCGCATGATTTGAAAGCAAACTCTTCTCTGCTACTTTTATGGTTAGAAAGCAACAGTCCACCTCAGGCACATGCTGGTGGGAAGCATGTTCTGGTGCTTCCCAATAACTCTGTTACCTTGGATGGCTCAAGATCTGCTGATGACCAGGGGATTGTGTCATACTTGTGGATTCGGGATGGTCAGAGCCCAGCAGCTGGGGTAAGTTTTTGGAAGGTTTTAACTGGACTCAGGTTATGTATGTTGCTTCACCGCAGAAGGGCAAGCAGGTAAGACTCATGAGCTGTGATGGAGGATGCTGTCTGTATCTGATTTATCCCATCAGCACCCTCTAATACTTTGGTTTAAGTAGCTTGTGTCATTTTCAGTAGTACAAATTGGTAAGAACTGGGAGAGAAAAAGGTAAAATGATAGCAAAGTTTCTAGAAGCAAATCATGTAAGCATATGAGGAGGACTGGAGAAATTTAAGCTCTGGCTGGCAGAAGTGTTAGTTGGAAATTCATAAACTTGAAGGAGAGGACTTAATTTAAAAGAAAGCAGAGCTAATGATGCTAGAGTAAAATTGAGAAACAGTAATTGTCAGATTCTCAGGTCACTGGGGACTTGAGGGTGTCAGTTGTTCTGTGTGGGTGTTTAGTTTTATTTTTTGGTGTGTGTTTTGTTTTCATGAAAATTATCCGTACTGTGTGCAGAGATCCTTATTAATTCCTGCTTCCAAATTTGCATTATTCTGCTATGAACTGTGGATTGGTCACGTTTGTCCTAAAAGACAAAGCAAGAACTCACACTGTCATATCAGATAGCTGAGTTGACATTCATATATGCAGTTTTATTTGAGAGTATAACCTTCCTGGTACCTGTTTTTGCAGGATGTGATCCATGGCTCAGACCATGAAGCAGTATTGCAGCTAACTAATCTGGTGGAAGGAATCTATATATTTCACTTGAAAGTGACAGATGCCAAAGGAGATTCAGATATTGACTCTGCTACTGTTGAAGTGCGGCCTGGTATGACAATTAAAAGGTCATGGATACGTTGTGAATACCTCATCTTTGTTCTTCTTTTCACTTCTTCCATTGTCTTCCTGTCAGGTTAAAACACAAATAAGTCTCTTTTCCTACCATCTTATTGCACTTCTCTCAACTGGTATACTCGTGTTGAGCAAGACTTGTCAGAGTTCTTCTTTTCCAACAATTCCAGCATTGCTGTACTAGATAAATAAATCTATGAAAACATACACATCTTAGTGTCTTAGCTTTAGCTGGGACAGAGTTCTTTGGAGTGTTTGCTATGATGCTGTGTTTTGGTTCTAGGAGAAAGATAGCGTTGATAACACACAGATGTTTATAGTTGCCTTCTAAGCCATGGCTGTTCATAGCGAAGTGCCCAAGAAGCTGGGAGGGAACAGAATTAAGACAGATGCCTTAACGTGGCCAAAGGGATATTCCATACCACATGACATCAAACAGAAGAAATTTTGTAGGGTATGGAAGTGCATCTTGCACTCTTCTGCTGCTCAGAAGGTGGTGGTGAGCAATTGCTTATGCATTGCTCGTTATAAATATTTATATATATACAGTCATGACTATTTTTCTTCTTCTCTGTTTTAGTACATAGTTTTATCTCAACCCACAAGTTCTACTTTGTTTTTTTTTTTTATTCTCTACCCCATCTGATTCTGAAGGGGGGAAGTGAGCAAGCAACCGTGTGGTGTTTTAAACTGCCAGGTTAAACAACAGTTAACGTTTTCATTTAGCTACTTTTTGCTTTTCTGTCACAGGTTGTAGTTTCTTGTTTTTCTGGTTGTTGATCAGATTGGCCAGTAGCAAGATGTGAACCACGCATTAAGGTTAGGTAGTAGTGCTTTTGTATTGTTTTTTTGCTTCTCTTACTCTGAAGGACAAAAAACGAACCTTTGAGGCTTTAAGAATGTTTTAAATAGGGTTTTCATGGTCTGATACTGCTCATAACATAATCTTGTTTTCAACTGTAGGCTAGATGGTTATGTGATGTAAACAATGAGTTGATTTTTCTGAAAATTAGTGAGACTGTAAGTCTGTTCAATTTCATGTTTGCCTGGTTCCTGGGCAATGATTTGATTTCTTCCTCACCTTATTACTGAATGTATTCACGTGATAAGTGGCTCAAAATTATCATCACATGTCATTGAAGCTTGTTTTGTTTGCAAAACACTCTAGAAATGCAAATATTAGTTGAATATATTTATCATGTTTGAAGAGAAATATTTTTGATAATTCTGAATCTGACCATCCTCATGTACTCTCATTCATAGTGTCTTGTATACTACCCTGTGAGTCTGTCTTTGCATCCCTTTTCCTCATGGGTAGCCATTATTAAGATCACTAACAAGGAACTTAAAAATTAGACTCACCTAGCACTTACTTTGGATCTTCACATGTCAGCATTTAGAGGAAACAGACATCGTTATTCTGCACAGAGATGTGGTAGTGTTGGAATTGTTTTTTTCACTGAATTGTTTTTTTCCTGAACTGATGGATTGTTATCTTAGGACCTACCAGATTTATTTCAGAGGTAATGTGAAAAAGTAGGCTACTTTTGTAGGATCACAAAAGGGTGGGTTGTAAGTGATGTTAGGCTTATGCAGGAAAATACAGTATTGATGAGTAACTGTAATACCACATGTTGTCTTCATTCATCACTGAAGTATTTGCCAGGCTCTGACAGCATCCCATGTCTTCCTTCTGTTAGATCCCAAAAAGAGTGGTCTGGTGGAGCTGATTTTGCAAGTTGCAGTGGGACAGCTGAGTGAACAGCAGAAAGACACCCTGGTGAGGCAGCTGGCTGTATTGCTGAATGTCTTGGATTCAGATATCAAAGTACAGAAGATACAAGCATTCTCAGATATAAGGTACAAAGATGCCCTGCTGTGCCAGGAAGATTTATGATTTTCACTGAGACTTTTTCAGCTCATAGTTAGTTGAAAAATAATGTAGAAAAAGTAGAAGATGCTATAGCTCTTTGCTGCATACACTTTAAGAAGTGAGTTTTCTCTATTGTGGTAGAAAATTGAAGTGAGCTCTCTGGGAGCTTGATTTTTAAATATTTTATTTGTAGAAAATCCTCTGCATAGATTATATCTGTTTATTCCCTTAATTATCTTTTATTCCTTCAAAGAAAATTCATGCAGAAATTTCAGTGTTTCTGTTCCATGTGGGGTTATTATTTTTCCCAAATACCATCTGGAATAAGATGGACAGACCTCACAGTGAAGAAAATACTGTATTTTAAAACAAGTTCTCAGCTGTATCTGATCACACTTCCTTTGTTCCCCCTTTTTTCCTCTCTAAGCTTCTGATACCTTTAAGTACTTTATATACATTTCCCCAGGTAACTGATAACAAAAAATCATTTTTTCACAGAGAAGTCACCAGATTTTGTAGCATTCTACATGTAGTATATTACTACAAAGTAGATACCTTTTTTATTTGGAATAGATAGATGGAGGTGGCCATATGCACCGTGATTGTTAAAAACATGTTGACATCTTACTCTAAATTACTTCTTGCTAACTGCTTGGTAGTTTAAAAACTGTTTTAGTATCTGTTCATGACTCTGGAAACCTCTTAAAAAGGAAAAGAAAATCTAGTTATCTATGGCTATAATATCTTTAAGTTCAGGTTGGATATTAGGAAAAATTTCTTTTTAGAAAGAATTGTGCAGTATTGGAACAGGACACCCAGAAAAGTGTCACCATGGAAGTCACCATGTCTGGAGGTTTTCAATAAAAGGTAGATGTGTCACTGAGTGATGTGACCATGTTATGTCCAGGTTAGTGGGCATGGCTGTGATGGGTTGATGGTTGGACTAAAAGAACTTCAGTTTTCTTTTCCAACCTTAATGTTTCTGTGTCAAATATTTGCAGCTTCCGACTACTGCTTTCTGCCTAAAGATGTTCCCTGAAGCACATGATGTTGGGCAAGATTAATACTACCAACACTTGAATTTTCTACATTTCCTCTAACTGCTTCAGGATGCTTTGTGATAGGTTCTGGACAAGTGGAATGAAAGCAGACATTGAATACGTTCTTCACTTAAAGTGAGCATCAGGAAGTCCTTTCTTGTTCTCTTCCTCTGTGAAGAAACTGAAAACCCTACTGGTGCTTTTGGTTTGGAATAAAATATAGTTGCCACGGTATTTGGATAGAGTTGGCTGCTCTGTAGTCAGAGTTCGCTAATCTGTATCAGTGGTGATATTTGCTTTTCAGAAACAAGCAAAAACAAAGGCTGTCAATGGAATACCTGACAAAAGTGATGTTAGGCAGTAGTCCTAACCTGTACTGTTCTCTCTGCAGCACTATGGTTGTGTTCTACGTGCAGAACGGACATCCTTCCAAGGTGATCAAGGCATCGGATGTGTCTCGAACACTGCATGTGCAGCTTCTGAAAGAGAAGGCTGACTTTCTGCTTTTTAAAGTCCTGCGGGTTGACACAGCTGGTATGTTTACCATCTGGTGTCTGGGATTTTTCTTTCTGAAAGATAACGTTCAGGATAATAGTTAAAATGCATGTTCATATGTGTTTAACTGGTACACATTCTAAGAGATGTGCTTTTGCCTGATGTTAAAGATAAAGCTTTATCTGACATAGGTCAGCCAAGACCTGGGAAATGAGGAGAAAGATTGACTACTCATATCATATTTTGTTGGAAGATGAGCAAAGCTTACTATAGCCATACTATAGATTGTTCTATGTCTCTTCAAGGCTTTTAGTGTTCAGTAATGGGCTTATAATGCAGATTTTATCTGTCTGTAGCAGGCAAAATGGTCAGGTCGTCACTGTATTCACACTGTCTTCTAAGGAGGTTATATTTACATCATAAGTGGGCCCCATGGGATTTTTTGAACTTTTTTTTTTTTTGCTTGAACTTCAAAAGCTAGCCTGACATTAAACTGTGATAGTAACATGACCCCTTTATGATGCTCATATTACAGAAATGACTTCCTCCATCCTTTAAAAATCAGGATCCAATCCAAATGCAGACAGAGTAAGCAACTGTAGCACTAAAAATAGTCGTAAGTTCTGTAGTAAATTCTGATTTTGTTCACCTGCGGAAAAGGACTTTTGTTTTATTGTAGATACACTTGGATTACCAGAATGTGTAGCTATCACTTGAAAATACTGCTTAATGTTTTGCTGTACATAGCAAATCTGCCACTATAAGTTTAAGAGGAATAACTTTATTTTATTCTAATGTGACATGTTAGTCTAGCAACAGATTCTACCATAAGCATATGATATGTAAGTGTTCTGGCCTTAGATCTTGCACTTCAGTTATGAAATACTGAAATGCGCTGTAGTGGTGTGATGCTTGTCCTACAACACTTGTAAATACTAGTATTCGCACTTTAGAAGTGTGAATCTAGTGAGGTTCAACAAGGCCAAGTGCAAGGTGCTGCACTTGG
>VONY02000003.1:84106569-84319651 GCA_008692595.2 Colinus virginianus | reverse complement strand
TTGCCCAGAGAGGTTGTGGATGCCTCATCCCTGGATGCTAAATATGGCTCTGGGCTGCCTGGTCTGGTGGTTGACAACCCTGTCCATGGCCGGGGGCTTGAAACTACATGATCTTTGAGGTCCTTTTTCAACCCAGGCCATTCTATGATGCTTACAAATATGTCATAAATGAAGGAGGAGATCTGAACTCTACAACTTTGGCTCATCGTTAATTGTGGTTGGAATAATCTGTTCTCATCTTGCATACAATTTCAGCATTGTATGCATAAGTTATTCTCATCTTTCTCTTCAGAGCCTGCTGAAACGCACATCTATTTAATACGTGACAAGTCTGTTCTCACAGTAAGAGAATGCATAGCAATTCTCTATTTACACAACTAATTTATGTTTGTTATTGTTCTTAGCATGTCTTTTAAAATGCTCTGGACATGGACATTGTGACCCTATTACAAAGCGCTGTATTTGCTACCAGCTGTGGATGGAAAACTTAATTAATTGTTATCTAAATGATGGTGAGAGTAACTGTGGTGAGTTTGAGTGTTACAGGATATATTCTAATAATCATTTTTCTTTTTGTGATACTGTTAGTATTTGCTAACCGAATAGAAGGTGGTTGCTGGAATATAAGTGTTAGAACAGTCTCTTTATTGTCCAGCCTGCCAGTATCCTTCTATAGAAAGAAACATCTTTAAATTATTTTACTTTTGTCTTGAAAATTTTGTCTTTTGACTTACAGATAGCAGTCCTTATTTTAAGCATTTTAAATATTTTAAAAATAGGATTTAAAAAGTATCACTGTGTGGAAAAAGTAAAAAATGTAACTATCAGGAAAGAGAATTTGAGTCAACTTAGGGCCGTGTGGCAGTTTTGTTTGATACTGCGTGTATTGCAGAGTTCTTAAGTGCATTCATCAGATTTTTGCAAAGCTGATAAAGAAAGCAACAACTTATGTTTTCTGAGTGATTGTTTGATGCTTCCATGCCAGAAGTGTGCCCTGACCTAAGGAAAGCAAACACTGGTGTTCTGGACTAAACAGTACAGTCATCTGTTCATCTTTAACTTCTTAAGATGATTAATTACACTGTTGATTGTTTGATTTTGTTGTTTTGCTTTGTTTTTTGCTTTACCTGTTGCATGTAGGAAATACAATCCAGTTTCATCGTTTTAATCACGACTGTATTTCATGGCACATCTAACAAATCAGCTATGCCAATTTAATATTATGTAGAGACCTCCATCTGAAGTCGGTAACAGTTTTAATTTTAACTAAATAGGTATTCTACATAAATTTGACAAAAGCTGAACTTTTAGTACTCTAAAGACAGAGACATTTTATTGAGCAATACACTAGCTTTCTAGTATCACAGAATTTTAGGGGCTGGAAGGGACCTCTGGGGATCATCAAGTCTAACCTCCCTGCTGTATGAAATAGAGGTATGTAGTTGCCTCTGGACAGTTTTCAGATAATCTAAGAAAGGTATTAGTTGCAATCTGATATTAAAGGAATATTTTACCCCATTCTGAACATAAGGGCTCACAGGAAAACTCCTCAGGGAAAGCAGTCTCCTAAGGAGAGAAATACTTCCCTCCTGGCTGCCACCCCTTAAATGAGGCTAGAGAGGGGTTCACTCTTTCCACATGCGCAGGTGAATTGCCTGCACCTGTGCTCCCAGAGCTGGTCATGCCTCTTTACTGCGTGCTCAGTCACTGCTTGAGGCTGTGACCTAACAGTTCCCATACACTGCTAAGGCAGGTTCCCTAGAGTAGGCTGCACAGGAAAAAGTCCAGGTTGGTTCTGGATATCTCCAGAGAAGGAGACTCCACAACCTCTTTTGGCAGCTGTTCTAGTGCTCTGTCAGTAAAGAAGGTCTTCCTTACATTTGTATGGAGCTTCCTGTTTTGCAGTTTTTGCCTGTTGCCTCTTGTTTTGTCAATGCACACAACTGAAAAGAGTGTGGCCCCATTTGATTCCTTCACTTCAGATATTTTAAACAGCAATGAGATCCCTTCTCAACCTTCTCCTCCAAGCTGAAAAGTCCCAGATTTCTCAGCGTTTCCTTGTTGCTGTTGACATATTTGGAGAATAAAAATAATAATAAAAGAAAGCCTTTCTTGTCCTTAACCTCCTTTGTCTGATTTAATTCCACGTGGGCCTTAGCCTTCCTCATTACATCTCTGCAGGCCTTGACTGTGTTCCTGTATTCTTCCCAAGTGGGCAGGCACTTTTTTCTAAGATTCATAAACTTTCTTCTTCCCTTCGAGGTTTTCCATGAGTTCACTGCTCATCTGTGGAGGTCTGCCTCTTTTGCCTGGTTCCTTACTCTTAGGGATGTGCTAGTCCTGAGCTTGGGAGAAGTACCTCTTAAATGTTAATCCAAAAAGTAGTAATTCTGTAGAAATTGATACGGAGTACATGGCTTTTGCTACCAAGCTGTAACGTAACTGGGGACGAAGTATCTGGCTGTGAGTAGTGGTTGGTAATTGACCAACTGAAAATTTGAAAATTTAAGCGTGCAAGTAGAAGGATCTGTCACTAATCAGCTTTTCTGTTAAAGCATTGCTAAATTGCCAAACACAAGGTACATCTATGTTTGTTTGAATTAGAGAATGAGGACTGAGATGGTTACATTATCCTCTTGGCTTCCAGCTCTTGAATTTTGGCTATTTTATGATTCCAGTATGAATTTTGGCTATTTTATGATAGTAAAAGGGATAGGGATGGAGGAAAGGTTTTGAAAATGCACATTTTTGGTTTGGAACTTTAAGAACATATTCTTCTGAGATTGCATGAAGGAGCTAGTTTCTCCTATACTCCTGTTGGCACCTCCCATTGCCAGGATTAATAAAGCTTAATAGAAAAGTATTTGAAATGATCATACGCATATAACTTTACAAAGCACTGTTATGTTTCTTTTTACAGAGTGGAGTATACTCTATGTGACTCTGTGTGCTTTTATTATGATTGTGGTCACGTTAGGGTTGGCCTGGTTCTGCATCTGCTGCTGTAAAAGGTACATGATTTGTGTTTCTTTTTAGTGGGGTGTAAGCAAGAACTGCACACAGCTACCATGTTTTAACCCAGTCCTTAGCACAAAACTACTCAACTCTTTAAAAAAAATTGAGAATCTTCCTGTAGTAGTTTCTGTATATACGTGCTTTCCTTTTTTGGGAATTAAAAAAGAAAAAAAAAAAAAAAAGGAGAGAGTAATAGTTATCTGTGGCTTTGTGCATTCTTCTATATTTTGAAAAAAAAAAAAAAGGGGGGGTTGGGAGGAGCACATTGTGAAAGTCACTGAGATAGAACATGCAAAGGGAGCTAATCTCATCCTGTCTTTGACAGGAAAAGTAGACATGACTGCTGTATCTGGTTGGCAAGCAAGGAGTTCTCCAAGAACCCATCTTACAGATTCTTTGCTGCTTCTTTCTTTAAACAGTTTTACCTTCTGCTGTATGTTTTATTCCCCTCTGTGAGCCCCAGCATCCTACCTGTCTTGCCTTTCCTAGTGAGACATTAAGTAATTGTTAGAAACTGAAGTCTGTTCAAATTCTGGGGCTAGATTTTTTGCTGCTGCATGAGCAAGTGCAGCAACGAGATGTTAATGTGTTATCAAAATGAGATGTCATCAAAATCTTTCTGGATTTTTAACCTTATCTAGGATATCTTTTAAGTATGTAAGCAATGCTGTTTGAAATGCACAGGTGTTGGTAATGCTTTCTCCTTATGGCTGATGGAACAGTGCTGCTTAGTAGAAAGGTTTAAATAGAAGTGCATCGCATGTGAGCGTGGGATACAGCATTGCAGGCTTGTGTGGATTTGCTAAGAAAGAGTGTTCATGGAGTTCAGCTGCTTCCTTGCTTTTGTCCTCACATGAACAGCTGAAACTTAAGGTGAGGATTTGCAACACTGTAGGAGCGAATGCTGGACAAGGATGAGGAAAAACTGGGTCAAGTTTTGGCTACAGACCAGTAGTGCTTTGTCCCTGCATATGTATGAGGGAGCTGTTCTCTGTTTTAAACTGGTCTTCTCTGTAAATATAACCAGACAAGCTCTGCTTAAACTCTATTAGTTTTAAAACAACCAACCAGATGAACAAAGATCTAAACAATTTAGTTTAGGAATTAAGCAGTTATTTCAGAAATTTTATTTGAGAACTAATGAATATGTCTATCTTGTGTCTAGCTAATCTGTTGAAATTGAACAAACTGAACTTCTGTGGGCTAAGAAATAAGGTCAACCTTGCCTGATTTCTTCATCCTAATATATAGGACAGAGTAAATAAACTCTACTCTCTAGTGCAGATTGTGCAGCTGCTTTTTACAGGTATAAACTGGAACAACTCTTCCTCAGTGGGGGTTCTATATACGAGGTGTGTAGCTATGTGTATGAGAAAAGATAAGAGAATTTATGTCAGAACTAAGTATCTTCATGGTACCTTCCTTTTTAGCAGAAAGAGGACTAAGATAAGAAAGAAAACAAAATATACCATCCTAGATAACATAGATGAGCAGGAGAGAATGGAACTGCGACCCAAATATGGTAAGAGCTATCTCTTTCTTTGGAATTTCTTTAAGCAGTACATTTTAAAGCTGTGAATTCATCCACCAAGTTTACAGTCAGTGGATTTAAATTGATATCTACCGTCAGGAGGAGCACAGAAGCTGGAGTTGGTTGGGACTGACAGAAGCAAACATAGATGGAGAAACAGTTGGGCAAGAATCACTTCATTTCTTTCACAGTGCCTTGGGATCAGACGAAGTTCTGAGCTTCTTCATTAACTGTAATTTAGAGCATCTGATGGTACTTCAGACTTCTTGCATATAACCTCCTTTCCCCTCCCACACACTTCATAGTTCAGAGCTGACTTTATTGGTGCATAACCATTCCCTTCCAGACCATGAGTGCCTTGTTAAGTATCAGGTACTCCAACTGCTAACCCTTGTTCACATATATTTTAATTTACCTTATTTCAGATTTTAACAGGGAAAATATTAGAATCCAGGGAAGTAAAAATGGCTGTGAGAAATTGCTGTCATAGAAAGAAAAATGTTAACATTTCTGTAGGAAATATGGCCTCTCATTACCAGTCACTTTAATCAGGTAACTAAGCCAACAGACAAGTGTTCAGATTCAGGCTATAAGGAGGGGGTTACTGTGTACTAAGGTCACTTAATTGTTTCTAACTTAAATGAATGTGTTCACTTTCCAGGGCCATAAACCATTGAGGCTGCAGTAAGGTCAAAGTTCTATCCACCTGACCTTATTTTATACCTCCCAGACCAGTTTTTTTTATGTGAGTGGTGGTAGTGGTGCAGGCTTTTAGGCTCGGTTGCAGAGTTTTCAGTTGTTTTTTTCCTATCGCAGCAGAGTACTGAGTAATAAAGCTGTCAAAAGTGAAATGTTTCTAATGAACTCAGCTGTTGTTGTTTTTGTTTGTTTTGTTTTGCCTTTAATTTTTAGGTATAAAACACAGAAGTACGGAACACAACTCCAGCCTGATGGTTTCTGAATCAGAGTTTGACAGTGATCAGGACACTATCTTCAGCCGAGAGAGGATTGAAAGAGAGAATCCTAAAACCTTCATGAACGGATCAGTCAGAAATGGTGTTTCCTTCAACTACAGCTCCAAAGACAGATAACTGAATGAGGGTAATAGCGTAGAACACACTGGTCCAACACATCTAAGACGTGTCAACTGAGCTCTGATTTTCTAAAGCAGAAGTTTCCTAAAATATCAGTTAATTGCAGGTGAAAGGGTAAATTTCTAGAACAGTGGGAAGGAAGGCAGAAGAAAATATATGGTCTGCTAACTCCTGTTGTTACTGCTACAGAAACAAGAAAAAGCACATCATCTTATTTCTTGTATGTTCCATGCTGATGTTTATCCGCAGTTCTGAAGGCTGTTTTTAATTGTGTTACTGCCACAAAATTAGCCAGGGTCATTTTGCTGTTTACAATAGGTGGTATTTGAGATACATACAAATTTATGTCCTGTGCTCCTGTCTTTTTCTCAGAGGAGCCATGTGATTATGAAACTAAAACAGTGAAAACCAATATACAGAATTTCTGTTACAGCTGTAGAGAGCAATATGTCACTACAGGCTCCATTGTCAGTTTTGGTTGGGAGCACAGAGAGGGAACATTTGTAATGCGTTGTGTTTTCCTGACTGTGCTTTGTGACTACCTTTTCTAGAGTAGTGATCATCAGATGAAAATACCTTTGTTTTTAAAGGAAGCTTACAATTTACTAGTTGCACTTAGCTGTACAGTGATGTGATACATCTTTGTGCCACAGGATGCAGTGTTCTCTGTATTTACATGTGTATGGTGCCTCAGTAAGGTGCATAATTTGTGTGGTGCCTCAGTATGGTGCCTGCAGGGAAGTTCAACCTTAGGTTGCTTCTTTAATGACAAAGGCAGTTCTGCCTTCTTTGGAGTCCACCATGTCCAGCCAGTAGCAGAAAGGCACTGAGAACACGGGGCAGCGTGCCTTTTCAGCATCCCAAACAACCCTTTGCTTAGCACTTTTAAAGGGCCCTTTTAAGACCAAATTCTCAGCTGAGATAAGTTTGAATCTGTCAGACTCAGTGCTCAATTGGAGAATGTGACAGGTGTTTGTGGAGTGAAATGGTTATGGCAAAGTACCATATGTGGAGCGGAAGGTTCAGTGCTTATCTTCACAGTCCTGGCAGTTGGTTCTAAGCTTTTAGCTTGAATGTTGAACTGTTTTACTTTTTCCTCTAGTTATTCAGTGGCTAGATGCATTGGCGTAAAGTGTTTGAGTTCTGATGTTGCTGTTCTTGTTTGCTGTCTGGATAATACCTTTTCCTTGGGTTTGTCAGGCCTTAAGGCCATGTTCCCAATGCTGTTTCTGAAATTGCACACAGAAGATCTGGCTTTTGTATGTGAGCCTCACTTACGGGGGACCCGTGGTACTGTGTGGCAGTGATGCCTGCCTTTCCTATGGATTTTTTATTGACATGTTGGAGGTCTTGGGCTGAACTAGAAAAATACGTTGTAATGCAGAAAACATTCACCTTGGAGCACTTTGGATAGGGCTTTGGTTTTTTTTGCTTGATTTTTCTTTGTGTTTTGGTTGGTAGTTTTTTTGGGGGGGTTGGACTCAATGATCTCTAGAGGTCCCTTGCAACCCCTGCAATTCTGTGATTTATTTTAATCTGATGGTGGAAAATCCATTAATGGAGAGGGGTGGAACATTGTAGAGATCATGAGGAGACAGATCAAAAGGGGCACAGAGAGAACATAACTCACCCGGGTTAATGAGGAGTAACTTGGTGGAAAATTTCTGGTGCTTTCTCCACTCTTTCATAGAACTCTGACAAAACTTGATTGGGTTGAACACTGGCTTTTATGCATCTCTTGTGAAAAGAGTCAGGCAAAAAAGTCAGAAGGACTAGCTAGGTTGAAAGGAATCAGCAGACAAAGTGCAGCAACGTGGTGTGCTCGTTACTTGAATCCTCCCGTGATCACACGGTCTCATACATTCGATTTCTTTTTTTTTTTATAGAAAATGTCTATGAAGTTATTAGTACCACACTGAGAATCTGTGCTCAGCCCTACCTTTCTGTATGGAGACCTGAGTGTGGTCTCAGGTGTCATAGAAGTGGGATAAGCAGAGATGGGCTAAAAAGGGTTAATTGAAGTTTTTTCTGTGTTTTCATCTGTTGGAGGATATGGGAAAAAAATACCAACAGTCTGATTTGCTTTCTTTAGAAGCCAAGTTTTAACTGTATGTGGGTTTTAGGACATTTATGGAAATGAATCTACTTTCTCATCCTTCCCCCCTGGAATTTATCTGTGTATGTTTAGGAAGTCAGAATCATAGAGTGGCTTGGGTTGGTAGGGACCTTAAAAATTATCTAGTTTCAACCCCCCCTACCAGGAGCAGGCTTGACACCACACTAAACCAGGACTAGATGAGGCTGCCCAGGGCACCATTCAACCTGGCCTTGAACACGTCCAAGGCTGAAGCATTCACAACTTCTCTGGGCAACTTGTTCCAAAGCCTCATCATCCTCTGAGGGAAAATTTTCCCTCTAACGTTTAACATAAATCTCATCTCTTTTAGTTTAAAATCGTTCCACCTCATCCTGTCACTATCAGGTCGTGTGAAAAGTCGGTCTCCATCTTCTTTATAAGCTTTCGTTAAATGCTGTAAAATGTCTGTCTCCCTCCTGATTGTAAACTTTTTTTACTGGAAGACCACGATGAGGTCTCACAATGGACTTGTTTAAACAGCAAATTTAAACTGAGATTTACCTAGGCAAGTCTGCTGTGATACACATCCAAGGCCTCCACGGTCCCGTGGTTCAACCTTTCATTTTAACTGATAGAGGACTGTTGAGAAATTCAAGAAAATATATGACCAGTCGAATCACAGAGATGCTTATTTGCAGAGGGGAAAAAAGGATGTCATTGTTTTATTTCTAAGAATACAGTTTCAGCTGCATCCTTCTGGATAAACAGAAGATGAGTGATGTCCTCTGCAAGATGTATCACACTCTGCTCCTTTTCAAGCACCTGTTTTTATGCTGTCAGATGTGGTTGCCTGTAAAATGTGGGGTTTTTTTCTTAGTTTATTGTGGCAAACAAAATGAAGTGCAAACGTGCCAGAAACAGAAAAATTCTCAGTGCTGAGCTTTGAACTTTTCTTCAACAGTTCGGATATTCTTGAAATAACTTTCTTAGGCAAATGTCCTATTCTTCTTCTAGGCCACACGAAACTAGTTTTGCGCCTCAGAATACTGGTAATGGGTTCTTGTCAGCTGGAGTTTTAGGATGGCAGTAATAAAATTACTAATATTGGTCTTCTGAGCCATTTTTATAAGGATTGAGAAAGGAAGACATTTCTCTGGAAGAAGGAAGATGAGGTAGAAGTGAATTAGTTTCTTAACATCAGCTGTTGCTTATCATTGATGCCTAACTAGAATATTGAACTCGTACCTCTGCAGCAAAGGAAAACCCATCACACACCCTTCAGGTCCTGAACTTCCCATGACAAGAGAACCTTGAAGCTTAGAAATGAAATTTAAGGGGGAAAAAAAACATAACGAAAGCCACCTTTGTTTTGCAAAAGGTATGAACCAGGTGCAGGTGAGCCACACGTCATGTAGCTGGTCTGTGTGCAGGCAGACTTCTCCATGCGGGTGGGTGGGTGAGCTGCTGCAGAATGTATGCAAAGAATCCAACTCTAACAGATGTTACTTATTGAAAATGACAGTGTGTTGTAACTGGAACCATTTCTGAGCTGAAACTATTACATTTACTATTACTACTAATAAAATTTTGTCTTCTAGGATGTTGGTGAGGTACTCTGTTAGATTTTCTGTATTGGACTAAATACTCAAGTTGGGCTAAGAGAGACAAACTGCATAGCATAGCTGAAGTCTACTCAAAAAATCAGTATAATATTTGATCCCTTAACTTGCTACTTGAAGAAAGGCATCTTATGCAGGGGGGAGCATAAAGCAGTATATTAGGGACCAGAAAAATTGTTTTACTGCAGTTGACAGAATTTCCATGTCCTGCTTGTTCTCAGGTTAATTGCCTGTGCCACCTCCTGAATACCATACTTGAACTTTTTACTTTATGATAGGTTAAAACCTCTGCAAGCAGTAGGGCTGACAAAGGACAAAAAGTTATCCTTATAAGTCTGCACCAGTTGCAATGATACAGCTACTTTAACACCAAGGCAAATGGAGATTCTTTTTCATTGCAGGACTGCCCAGCTCCCAGCAGCATTTGAATGAATGAGTTTTAAACAGCATAAGCTATTTTACTGTGTGCAAAACATTTAAACTGCTGTTTATGTTCTGTGTAGTTTATGAAACCTTAAAATCAATCATAGATGTCTTTAACAAAGAATGCCAAGTAAATGGATAGGCCACAGAACTCGAGCTAACTTATGCATTTCCTTAAATCCAAAGACCTTGGTGACAGGAGGGAAAGAACAAGAACCTGCTTATTCTAAGCAAAATTAAATGCTAGATGTTGGTCAGACTTTAAATACTTCTCAGTAGCACCAGTTGTCTTGCTTCACTGTTACTGGATGTTACTGGACGTGGACCTCACTTAGTCTGTGTCTTCCAGTGTAGCATACCAATGGACAAACAACTTACCAGGAGAAAAAAGAAAGGAAGGAAGGAAGGAGAGGAAGGAAGGGAGGAAAATCTTCTGCATTGCAGCTGGAGGTTGTTTCTGCCTCATAAACTAAAAATGTTAATCTCTGGTAGAACTGGTAAATGTAGTTTCTTACGAGTTCACTGTACTGAGAGCACAGACAGTAGAGGTCAAATGACAGAAGTGTAAAGGCTAACATAATAAAAATGAGATGGAATTTGGCCTTCGGTGAGTTGAACTGGAAATTAGAAATCGTTTGTTGAGACAAATGGGAATAAGGTTTTTAAAATCCTGTTTTAAATAATTTGAGAATCATGCAGGTAATCACATCCTGAGAGCAGAGGAAAACATTCTGATCCACAAAGCCTATCTTCTGTGGTAAAATGTTTGATTCAACATAAAAGATTTGTTATGTGGAATAACTCGGGGCATACAAATATGTCAAGGAAATCTCATCTACTTGCTTTATAGTCAAGGCATTGGAACTGGGATAACCACTCGTGCACCTACAGAACACTTGCATGCAGAGAAATATTTTTCTTTCTAGTGCTAAGCCCAACAAAATCTCTAAGGAGATCTGAGGGACTGAACTTACTTTGCTGCTGTCAGCTTAGGAGGTTTAGCAGTGAACAGTGTAATAAAACACAAAATTCAGTGCTTTCACATAAGTTATTTATTAATTGAAAGTGTTTTTTCCATCACAGTTTTAAATCCAGAAATTTCTGAACATCACAAACATTATTAACAGAGCTCAAATATGAGGATTCAAGTACATCTTTTGTTAAAGAATCACAGCTTTTGCCATGAAAACAACTTTAAGATTATTCTGTGCTTACTAATGTAGACCTTAATGACACAAAGATACTATGCAGAATCCAACCACAATCCAATCCAGACAGAAGTATTTTTCAGCTTCATTATCTAACTCAGCAATTGTGGTTTGTGCTCGATATCAGGCAAAGTTAAAAAAAAAAAATACAAAAAAGTAAACATTTACTCATTAATAGTCACGGTGCTATTCTTAGAAGTTACATCAAGATTTTAAACTCACCAAGGCATCAGATCACTAATTCTGCAATGCAGAGAGCAGCAGACTGAAAAACTGATTCTCCAACTGCAGTGTCCCAAGAAGTACACGTACATTCAAGCCCGCACTGTCATACAGCAGTAAAGGAGATAAGTTTAACTGATTGACAGTGCAGGCATATTTTAAGTCTGTGCAATCGACGTGGTGGATATTCCAACCTGTGCACAATGTCTGTGAGTGTGCTTTCATTGCTGTGCTATTGGTACCCAGGCACCGAGTGACTGATTTTGTCTGCTGAGCTATGTTCTGCTAGGAATAAAAACGTATCAGCAGCCACAGCTGGCAGACAGCTCCCTGTTCCACAACATCCCAAAGTCAGGCAGTAGTGCAAGCTCGGAAGCTGTCTAGAAGAATAATTTTCTTGAAGTTTATGTGGGTAGAAATACGTTATCCTTTTTTCTTCTTCAGAGAAAGCAAATGTGCTACAACTGATAGAGTCCTTAACCACTGTAATGTGCATTCTTGGTGCGTTGGAAATTTCTGATGTGCAGTTAGTGTCCTTTACTTGTCCTTCAGCTGGCAGGATGTACACACACACACAGACATACGTTCTACTGACAAGTAATGTTCTACACCCACCTGTTCTCAGGTGTTAAACAAATACAACCATACAAAAATATTCAGAAATAACAAGTAGGAGTTAATGCTACCTTACATGCAACTGTAAAAAAAACCTGTGCAACTCAGCTCTGGCTTTTCTTTAAGTCTTTTGTTACCTGGTACCTTTTTGCCTAATTGCATCAAGTTTCTCAAAACAGCCCCTTTCATAGGGTACATTCATTAGTGTGTATATTTACACATAAATGTGAAGGAGAGATGTGTTACCTGCCTTTATTTGTAATAATTAATGGGTATAACCCCACCAATAAGTTAACCACGGGAAACAAAACTACTTCTCCTTAGCTTCCACAGTGCTGATCTATTTGCCAAATTAATATTTAATATTAATTAAACAATTATTATTTTTTTCCACACAACAGAATCTTTATATCTTTTAAAGATGGCAATTGAAATAGTGGAATTGTGGGTAAAGGTCTTGCCTCTAATTGTTGTCATTTAAGTCCTTATTAGACTACAAGTTACCCAAGTTTAAAAATGCATATACCTTTCTCAGTAATGGATATTTGTTTGTGTGACCCTAAGTCCAAGGCACAATGCCCAGTGGAGCAGAACCATCTGCCCCTGTTATCTGAACGTGCTGAGTAACGCTGTAGACACTGAGTAAACATTTACATCAGTGACCTTCCTTCTACCAAAGGACAGTTACATTCTTCCCACAGAAGAGAGTTTATATATATTCTCATGTCACCATTTGGGATTCATTCATATAGACCTTTCAGTGTCCCCTCAAAACTCTGTAAGTTATTCCTGCAGCTGTGCATCCCATCCTCCTCTTGCTCCTTCCTGAGCCAGCAACTCTCTGTCCTGCTCTGTCATTTTCCCTGAGCAACTGAGACTCGCAGACATACTAGTCAAGTGCCGTACCTGATCCCAAACTTGCAAGCTGTTAGGCACAAATTACAGCTCTTTGCTCAGAAGCCCGAAGGCTGAACAGCTGACAGCTCTGCAGCCAGTATTAAGATGCACTTACAAAGCTGTTCCTTCACCTGCATGGGTTCCTAGTGGTAGCCAAAACCTCCTCGTCCTTCATAAGCATCGGATCATCCCACAGTTAAAAAAAAGACATGCCTGCTTCTAAAAGAGTTACACAACCACATCAGAAAACGTCAGTATTTGCACAGAAGCTTAAAGGCAGTCTGCCCTCCCCAGCACTACCCCCATCCTACACGCACTCAACCAGAAGCAGCAGCAGAAGGTGGTCTGTTTTCCCCTTGACACAGATTATGATCTATTTCCACAGTGCAGAAGTCTTCAAGACCTCCCAGCTAACGAGGGTGATCTAAGAATATTAAATGTGCATTCTTCCCTCCTCCTTTTTAGAGATAATGGGCACTGTGATGACACTGCTGGAGAACAATGTACTCTAGCATAAACATGTAGAAACATGTGGCACATAATGTTGTCGGTATGTCTTGTATAAAGGACAGGGTTGCTTATTTTTAAAGAAGGTGAAAGTTCCATTCGTAACATATTTCTGGCTCAAAAATGCTTTTAACAACACAGCACTCTCGTCCAAGATGTTGGGATTGTGCTTTCTGAAGCTTGCTACAAGCCTCCAAAGCAGACGTACTTTATTTCTAGGTATTCATCAATGCCGTACTTGGAACCTTCTCGCCCTATGCCGGACTGCTTTATCCCACCGAAAGGACTCTCAACTGAGGAGACTATGCCTTCATTTACACCAACCATTCCAACTTCCAGCTGCTCTGCAACTCTCCAGATCTGTGCCGGATCTTGGGAATAGAAATATCCTGCCGTGCAGACACAGAGATGCAAAATGAAAATGAAGTCAGTAGGAACAATAGCGGAAGACCGATAAAGATGCTTACTGATGTGAGGCTTGTTCCTTCATTAGAAGTTCCCTTAGCACTGAAGCTTATGGAAGGCACGTAAGAGATATGATAAGAGAAAGCATACCTGCTAAACCCACGTCGGCTGCATTTGCTATAGCAATAGCTTCTGCTTCAGTCTCAAATCTGTCGATAGGAAGAAAAAAAACATCCAAATGAGGCCTGCCACCCTGACTTACTGCCAAGAAGCAGCTTTATCAGAAATACGCAGTTGTTGGCTTTTTAAAATGTATTTTCATTTTAAATGCTAAGTAATGGAGGAGTTTCTACTAAGTACCCACATATGAACTTCAGCCTAAGACCCACATGGCCTTGTAAAAGCTTCTGGCAAACGGTCAGTCAAATCTTACTCATTCCAAACAGTATTTCCTTACTTTTTATTGCTTTTCATCTCAAAGAGTCTTACTTGATAACTGGTGCTAAAGGGCCAAATGTCTCCTCTTGCGTGCAAAGCATTTTTGTCGTAACGTTACTCAGTAATGTTGGTTCAAAGAAATTCTTTCCCAAGCTGTGTCGTTTCCCTCCTGTCACAACAGATGCTCCTTGAGAAACTGCGTCCTTAATGTGTCTCTCTACCTAAGGTACACACAACAAAAATCTCAAAGCCAGCATTTAAAAATGCAAACGCGAATTTTGTATAGTGAAAAATGTATTTTTCACTAAAGAAATAATTCAGTATTAAAAAGTATACTCGAAAGAATTTCAAGCGTTACATACTTCGTCTCAGCTAATTCTGACTATTTTCAGAATTTATAAATTATCCTTACATTTTTTAACCTTAGAAAGGGTTAAATGGTATTACAGAAAATGTAACTTTCTACAGTTTAAAAATAAAATTGCTGGAGTCACAAATCATTCAAAACAGAAGACCCAAATGATGCATTTAAGATCTGAAATGACTACTGAGCTCTGCTACTCTGAACCTCACTGTGTCGTTTTGCTCACTTCTTGCCAAACAGAGGCAAAGTAACGTCCTTAAAGTAAGTTCTCAATCACAGCGCTTCAGAATTGTGGAATCATCACGTAACTCTCACAGCATATCCAATTTCAGTTCTTGAGAACAGCCAAGAAATATTTAGGAAGACTTATTTTCTCAAGGAGGAATGTCTTTTCCTTTGATGGAGGTAAGAAAATGACACACTAACTGGCCATGTCTCTTTCTCTACGTGTACACACAAGCTTGGAGGAGATAGCACACTTCCAGCCACACCGCTAATACTTTCTAACAGAAGCATTAAAAAGTTAATTAGAATTCTAAGTTACTTTATGGATCATAAAAAGGAATTTAAGATGTCAAAAATGAATATACATATATATATATATATATATATTACCTTTTCTACTGCTTTTTCATTAATTAATGGCCCTTGTGTAGTTTTTGCATCAAATCCACTTCCAACACGGAGCTCGCTCTCTATGGCTTTAGCAAATTTTTCTATAAATTTGTCATGGATTCCTTTTTGCACCAGGAAACGGTTTGTGCAAACACACGTCTGAAAACAAAACGTGAAAAGGAAAAGCAGACGGTGGTTTATATTGTATTCATCAGGAATTCATTCTGTCCTTCATGCCACAGTGACAGCATACCGCAGTGATCGGTCCTACGCCTCTTCTCGAACATCCTAAGCTGTCACTTAGTTTTACCACTTTAGCCACCCTACTCGCTTAAGAATTACAATTTCAGCAAACTGTGCACATCTGTGTAAAATATGCCATATTGTTAAAAAGTTGCTTCTGCTGGGTAAAGGCCGTGTGATTTCTGTGGGTACTGCTATGTGGATAAAGCAGGGTTCAGGAGCTGCAAGAAATATCACACTGTAATTACATACACCAGAGAATGCTGGATGAAGCAGAAGAATTTCAATTCCCGCTTGGTGGTGTGGGGTCATTTTTTTTTCCCCCTCCTTTCTCCTAAGTCCTTTGTTAACTGAACTTGAGTCATCTTTCCTCACGGAGTTTGTTTGCAAGTGCTTTCAGCTGTCTACTAACATACTCACTTATCCTGTCCCCTACGCTCTTACCGAATCTTGCTTTGATTACTACAGTCTCTCTAAAGTAACAGCTATTTTCTATATATGTGAAAGTACACAGATGTAATTTTACAGTGCTGTTATTCAGACTTGCTGCATGACAGCTGGTTTAAGTGCCCATAGCCATGTGTGGCCCCAGCCTCCTTCTCTCCACACTGAAATGTTTTATGCTTTCCTTATATATAAAATAGCTTGTTTACGGCTCAGACTAAATTTACAGCTCTTCCATTTCCAGAAACAAGGGCAAAATCATTATTCTTACCTGGCCTGAGTTTCTATACTTAGAAGCAAGGGCTCCTGCAACAGCACGGTCCACATCGGCACTGTCAAAGACTATAAAAGGAGCATGCCCCCCAAGCTCCATGGAAACTCGCTTCACAGTGCCAGCTGCATGTTTCAGCAGTATCTAAGGAAACACAGAAATTTTTACTTCTACTAGATGCAAACTAAGGCACCACAGAGCTTATAGATGGAAGGCACTGAGAAACTCTGGCAGAGAGTTAATCTGCATCTTCCCTGTTAAGCTAGACCATCGTTTTTCTGCCATCACAAATATAAGGAATAATTTCCTTCATTGAACTCACTTTTAGAGATTACATTCTGCTGAAAACGCAGGAAAGGATTTTCATCACTTTTAGGTCAGGCTTTTATACATCGACACTGTCACTCGTTTGCATGTTCATTTCTTTTTTTGGGACAAAAATCCTGACTGCTCACAGCAATCTTCTAATACACGCTAGAATTTGGTATTCAGACTTGCTTTAGGGATCAGGCTTTTCCTTCATTCCACCCACAGCCACTGCATAGAATTCTTCCATCTTAAGCCATACTCTGCAGTTTTATTGATTTCACTGGGGACTGACGAGTAAGCTTGTTGCTGCAGTGAGGCTGACAGGAGGCTAAAGTTGATACAAGAACCTCACTTCCCTAACGCTTCCTTTCAATTACGAAAGCCATTCCCAAGTGAAGTACTGACACTCAAGTGAATAGGCAGTACCTCAACAGGTACGCACTTATTTGGACCATCTGTGTACTCTAGCCAGGAAAGAAGAAGGCTATGTATGAAGTTATACCTTTCTGGTATAACCATAGTAATCATCTTCAAGGACATTCTGTGCCCTTACGTACCTTTCCTGTTGCAGTGGAGCCCGTGAAAGATATTTTGGCTACCAATGGATCAGTGCACAGAACTTCCCCTACAGCAGGTGCCTGCTGTCTCGAACAAGGAACAACATTATACACTCCTGCTGGAATTCCAGCCTGGTTTGCAAGCTGCAACAAAGGACAGAGAAATTGCAATATCAGTGCATTTTGTATGAGAAACAGTCATATAATCGTTCTTGTTTTCAAGAAATTGCTTTGCAGTCAAAAGAAGCTCAAGGTGCACACCGCAACTAACAGATGCCACGGTGTCATGAGCGCAGCCTCACTCCTGTTTAAGCAGCCTATCATTCAACCAAAGAAAAGATAGAAAAATGTTTCCCTTGCCTCAGTGTCCAGATCCACTTTGAGAGTCTAGACAGTATTAGAGGCAACTTACAAAGAAATCCAATGAAATAAAACACCAATTTGACCAACTTGTCTTTTCTTCACATGTGAAACTGGCCCAAGTTATCCACAAATCCCACTTGCAGGCTCTCATTTACAGCTTCAGTCCATCATTAACCTACAGCTTAACAAAAAAGCTCACCTCTCCAAGAGCTAGTGCTGATAAAGGAGTGTCTTCTGCAGGTTTCACAACTACCGTACAGCCAGCTGCCAAAGCTGCGCCAACCTTCCTGGTAATCATAGCACTGGGGAAATTCCACTAGGGTGAGAGAAAAGAACAGTCAAACTGAGGGAAATTCTGCCTCCACAGTTTTTGCAGCAATAGCAGTTGCTGTTTTCTGCAGTTCCGTGGTGGCCTAAACAGACCCACGTGATGTGCTTTGTTCCAAGTGAACATTACAAAGGAGCACCAAGGAAAAATCAGAACAGGGTAGAAATGAAAATCCACAGGGGTGTTTCCTGAGGCAAGAGGAGCCATAAGGCCTCCGTGGTGTGAGCTAAGCTGAAAACATTCACTTGATTTGAAACATTCAGCCGCACTTACTGGAGTTATGATTGCTGCCACTCCTACCGGCTGTTTCAAGACCAGGATTCTTCTGTCTTTTGCAGATGCTGGAATGACATCACCATAAACTCGGCGAGCCTCTTCTGCAAACCACTCCAGAAATGAGGCAGAATATAAGACTTCCCCTTCTGCTTCTTTCAGGGGTTTTCCCTTCGATTAAATCAAATCGAAAATAACGCTGTAAGTGGCAGACTGAAGCAATACAAACTGAAATACTTTCAGAGTTCATTTCAAAGCGATTCATAATCCTCTATTGTATACAGGGCAGTCTCCAGAAAGGACTTGGTACTGTCCCACCAGGAGTCGCTACGTAGTTTCAACACACAGACATCCTACAGGGTGCTCTGAGCGTTGCACCCAGCTTCATACACACCTGGGTTCCACAAGGGAGACAGAACAGCATATGTAGCCTGCGTTTATTTACAAGCTCAGCAGCTGGCTGCTAATACCACTCTGGAGCAGATACAAATGGAGGCAAAATATCTACAAGTTTATGTCAGAGACCGCTGTGTTTGGGTGTATTACTCTGCAGGCCTTCAGGTCTGTGGACTGATGACCATTACCTGTTGGAACACAGCAGAGGAGCTGCTGTGGTATCTTCCAGAATTTATCCAGAAGGACACCACCAGTCTGTGCATTTCCAGACTGGTCTGCGTTGCAAATTCAAACACATTAAGCGAGCGCAGCTGGGAGACTGGCTTAGTGGTACAGCCTGATCCAAAACCAGTCAGTAATGCAGACTCAACACATCACTCCCACTTATAAAGTTGTACTAAAATCACTTTGACTTCAGAAGGCTGCGTGTCAGATTAACAACCAATACCATAATGATTAGTTATTAATTACTTCTCAGGTGGCTTTCCTGACCTTAAAAGACAGGGGAGATTCAGGTTAGACATTAGGAAATATTACTTCTCAGAAAGGGTGGTCAGGCACAGGAATGTACTGCCCAGGGAGGTGGTGGAGTCGCCGACCCTGCGGGGTTCAAGGAACGAGTGGATGTTGTGCTGAGGGACACGGTTTAGTGGGAGCTATGGGTGGTAGGTGAATGGTTGGACTGGCTGATCTTGTAGGTCTTTTCCAACCTCGGTGACTGACTCTATGATTAGCACCCATACGTTATGTTTCTAAAGAAGAGAAATGTCAGCACAGCGAGCTATGACTTGGACGGATGCAGAGCTTAGAGATGCGACGTGCCGGGCTGCTGTGCCATTCAGAAATACCCTCCATTACGAACCTGCCCGCGCTCCGCCCGCCTTCCCCCTGCCGCCATACTCACGTTTTCCGCCGTGATGATCGTGGCCAGATCTTTTTTCCTTTCGATCATCAGCTCGTACCATCTGCGAAGGAGCGCGCTCCTCTCCTGCAAGGACAGAAGCCCGCCGTGGTCCCCACACACGGGACGACCCCCCGCCCCCATCCCTCGGCCCGCGCCATCTTCCGCCGCCGCCGCTCACCTTGGCGGGGAGGCGGCCCCACGAGGCGCCGGCTTCGTGCGCGATCCGCACGGCCGTCCTCGCCTCGGCCTCGCCGCAGTCGGACACCCGGCCCAGCTCGTCGCCGCTGGCCGGGTCCCGCACGGGGAACGCGGCGGGCGTCTCTACCCAGCGGCCGCCCAGCAGAGCGGCGCGGCGCAGCAGGGCGGCGGGCAGAGCACGGCTGCTGAGGCGGGACGCCGCCGGCCCCGGAGGAGGCGGCGGGAGGAAGAGGAGGCGGCGGGCGGCAGCGGGACGCCGCCGCAGGAAGCACGCCATGGCCGCTCGCCGCCTGCGGGACCCGGGCCGAGCCGCAACGCCCCGGAGGAGGAGCTGAGGAGGGGCCGGGCCTGAAGCCGCCTGTGGCCGGGTCATCGGGCACACGTCGTGGCTTCTTTCCTTCGGGCGAGGGGACGCTGAGAATCAGTAAGGGTGGAAAAGACCTGATGATCATCTCGCCCATCGCCTTTCAGGTCCTTCACTGCCGCGTCTGTCCTTCTCTTGAGTGCCCCCCCCCACCTCCCTGGGCAGCCTATTCCAGCACCTCGCCGCTCATTTCTTCTTCAGAGATTTGTCCTTACGTCCAACCTCGCTCAAGGCTCTTAGCTCTCCTGGTTACCTGGGAGAAGAGGCTGACCCCCACCTTGACACAGCCTCCCGTCAGGTAGTTATATAGAGAGCAATAACATCTCCTCTGCGCCTTCTCCAGACTGAACACCTCCAGTTCCCTCAGCTGCTCCTCACAAAGCCTGTACTCCAGAGCCTTCACCAGCTTCGCTGTCCTTTGCACACACTCCAGGGCCTCAGTGTACCGAACACAGTGCTTGAGGTGCAGCTCACCAGTGCTCAGTACAGAGGGATGATCGCTTCCCTGCTCCTGCTGACTACTGCCTTTCTGATACGGATGCCACTTGGCCACCTGGGCATGCTGCTGGCTCCTGTTCAGCTGGATGTCAGCTAACAGCCACAGATCTTTTTCCTCCGCGCAGCTTGCCAGCCTCTCTGCCTCAAGCCTGGGACAATGCACAGTGTTGTGAGAAAAGTTCAGGACCTGGAACTGGGTCTTGTTGACATTCGTACATGGCCTCCACCTGTTGATCCAGCGTATCCAGATCACTCTGGAGGGCCTTCCAGTCCTCAGGTAGATCAGCACTTTTTCCCAGCTTGATGTCATTCACAACCTTACTGAGTGTGCGGTCAATCCCCTTGTCCAGATCATCAGTAAAGGTATTAAACAGTCCAGGCCCCAATACTAACCCCTTGGGAGCACCATTAGTGACCCATCACCAACTGGATTTAATTCCATTCACTGCCACCATCTAGCGTCCCATCCATCCATCCAGATCTTCACCCAGTGAAGGTTATACCTGTCCAAGCCATGAGCAACCAGTTTCTCCAGGAGAATACTGTGGGAGACATAGCCAAGGGCTTTACTAAACTCTCAGTAGATTGCTTGTGATCCATCACTCGATCTCAGGAGGCTGACAGCCCTCTCCTTCTTCCGTGTGCCTTGGTGGCCACACATGGTGCCTTGCACAAAGGCCATGCAGGACCACCTGTCCACCTTGCTCAGAGACTGAGCTGCAGCCCGATGGGATGGCCAGGCCGTAACCTTCCCCAGCCAGGTTTGTAGAGAATACTTTGGGGAGCTGCAGCACGTCTAGCCTCCGCAGTTGGACTGCTCACAGCAGTGTGAATGGCAAGAGTTCTTGTGAGTAAGGCTGCCCTTCTCCTTTGTGCTGTGGGTTAAAAGAAGTCCCCCTGCTCATGTGCAGTGATGGCATTGCACTGCCAAAACCCCAGAGACAGAGGGAAGAACACCTATAAACTATTTCTTAAAAAATATATATTTTTTTTATTTGAGGTGAAGGTGTAAAATGGCACTACAAATACCACAATAGTTTGCTTGCTGTGTCAGCAATAGGTCTGAAAGGCAGAATATGTGCCGTAACCCACATTTCAAAGGTCACTGCTACTGCTGCAGGCTTCTGAAAACAGTCTGAGCAAGCGTCACAGCATCATGGCTGGTCTGAAGAGCTGGTCTGTTTTGATGATTATACTGTACAGTTTCTGTCAAAGATGCATTCCAAGTGGAATTTCAACACATGTTGAAATAGGTAAGGCATATTCAGAATGAATTTTCATGTGTTTTGAACTGTGTGGGAAGAAAAGTAAATTCAAATGGCTGAAAAGCAGAGGGAGGGGGTGAAAGCAATGAGCATTCCACGTAGTTTTCTTTGAATAATAATAATAGTAATGATAGTAATAATACATGGATTGAATAGATTGTTCATTTTTTGTCATTTGACTCTTAACTGTAATGTTTTTTTAACCAGATTGCTTGTATTAGTTCACTTCCATGTTTTTCTGTTTTCTGAAACACAGGCATTATGTAACTGAAATCTTTGTGAGTCTGACCTAGGTGTATTCTAGCTGCGAGAAAGGAGAGGAATGCTCATCTTTGTTCAAATTAATGGATTTTTGTATGTAAATATAAACCAGAGAGTAACAGAAACCAGTTTTAGTAGCTCTTTTTTCCAATAACAGTGTATTAATTTTGCCACATCTGCATCATGTGTTTGTGTCTGTGACTTAACATAATGAAAACTTCCATATCTCCTTCTGGGAGATGTGTAACCTAGGTTTGCAGAGAATCAAGGTGAGATCAAATGGGAGAAATGTTTGTGGTTTGAATTTCTTTTTGCGCGTGTGATTTTTAAATTCTGATGTCTGTAGTAATTCTTGAGAAAATGCTCATGGGTAGCTGGAGGCCGTTCTGAAATGTTTACTCACTGCAGATAGTCATTTACAGTTTTAATTATTCAGTTGTCACTTTCTGGCTCTAAATGTGTTGCTCAAACAGAAAGTCAAGTATATAATATTGTGTGTGTTCAGGTAATCTCAGACTTTAAGTTCTAAATACATGCAACTTTGACTAAGGTAGAATCAGGGATAATTCATGACATTCATTTGAGACTGTGTGTGCTCCCTTACTGTGTCCTGTACTTTCGGTCAGCAACCTGCAAACATTTGTTTTTCCTAACGATACATCCAAAAAAAAAAAAAACCACAAAAAAAAAAAAAAAAAACACCATAGTGATCTCTAGAAGAAGTCTCACTGCCTGCAGTTGAGTCAGCACATACATCTTTTCAAACCCAGATCCCAAGTTGCTGAATATGAGCTTCTGAAAACTTGAAATGAAGGGTTTGACGGAATACACTGTACTTGTAAAAGATCTCTAAGGAGAAGCGTGGTCTTTCAGATCTGCCCCAAAGCAGACATTTTAATCTAATCAAGGAAGCACGCTACAGAAAACCTAGATTTGCATGATTTAAAGATCTTGGTTGTCTGAGAAGTAACGTGTACGCTTAGCTATCAGGTCAGCATTTACAACAGACGTTGTCCATCTTGTCAGGACTCAGTTCTGATGTTGCTAAAAATCTGTGCTTCCATGAATGTGCAAATAAAAGTCTGTTGTGATGAGACACCAGAAGTTATTTCTAAATCCAAACTCTTGAGTAGTCCAGGAAAAGAAATTCAGCAGAAAAGAACCCTTCTGTTTCAAATCTCAAAATGAAGTCTATCCTGGACACATTCCTGCGAGCTCTGTGAAGTGAAAAGTTCTTCCTGTTCAAAATGTGGACCTTATTTGGAGTGCTCTGTGCTGTGTCCTACTTGCCCTGTTCTTGGAAGAAGGCTGAGTGGATGGGCACTGCCTCTCGTGGAGCCTTGACCCACAGCCACAGGGCTCCGTCCTCAGACCTGTGGTCAGGGTGAGCTGGTAGGAGCCCACGTGAGGAGGGTGGGAGACAGAAACTGCCCAGCTGAGAATCGCAGGCGCTGGAAATGGTATCTGTTGAAAGAGCTGAGGCATGAAACTCTTGTGTAGCTTTTAGTTTTTACTGTAAATCCTGTTTTGGTGCAAGGCTGGTCGTTAGGCATCTCTTGACACATTTGCATGAGGATGGTTTAGCACAACAGTGGGTAATACTGAAAGTGAAAATATCATTCAAGCCCTCACAGTTTTGCCTAGATCTTATTCCAGAATGAGCGAATCTTTTTGAGATTTAACTTAACTAAATTCAGTGTATTCTGGATAGTCTCCAGAGGGATTTCAGTTTCAGTCCATAAGCAGCAAAACTGAAAACTGTTGTGTGGGAAGGCAAAGAAGGTAACCCACGTGTGTAGTTTCAACTGAATCATTTTACAGACAGTGCAGGGTGTTTTTTGAAAAGTACTAGTAGACTGCCCCTGGAAAATTAATTAGAATGAGATTTCATTCAAGAAAAGTGATGTTTGTTTTATTTCTTTTTTTGTTATACTTGCCTAATAGTCAGTTTGGCTGCCTTTTCACTGAATAATTAGTGTTATTTACACTGCTGGCTTTCAGTTTATGTCATTTTTCATACTGCTAAAAATCAAACTGTTAAGTATTCATGTTGATTCCTGGGGGCAGTGAAGCGTAAACAGAGTTCATATGTGTCCTTTACAGTTAGAATTTTATGGTACCTATTCTCTATGGTATGGGTGTCATCAGTGTCAGTATTCAATTCTACACATAAAGTTTCCCTTTGTACTTGCTATTAGGCACTGTTATCTCTGTTTGTCAGCTTGGAGCTGAAGTGAGAAGGGGACTGATGAGACCTCAGTGGCTGGATGTGCCACAGAAGCAGCAGCATTTCTGCATTAGACGCCTAAATAAGAAGAGAGACCTACTCTTGTAAACAGAATTTGTTGAGAAATTATACTTCGTATGCCTGTGCCACTTGGCTTAGTTACGATAATGCTGTATTATCTATTTTGGATAATGTGTCTAACAACCATTGGCTGGATTGCGATATCTGTAAGTCAGTACTTCCATATTTTGTTTTTCAGCACATAGAGCTCTGGAATTTTTCACCAAATGTGAAGGGAATGTTGATTATAGACAGGTAGGAAGCATATTATTTCTCAGTTTTCACCTTTCTTCTGAGTCTTCTTCTGCCTTCTTACCTTTCTCTATTACATGTTCTCAGTAATATGTGTGTATCTACTGTGCCTGGGCTAGATTTTTTTCATATTTTGTTCAGCAATCTAGCAGAGTGCTTTAAATGTATAGGCGATTTTCATAAACACATATGCATAGAATAAACAAAATTCATGTGTTGTTTTTTTTTTATTAAAATCATTTTTGATACCATTTATGAGAATTTAAAGAACACCGTTTTATGAAAGTAGGAGATCATTCAAAGGAACTACTGATGCTGTCTGCTTTATACAACCTGGGTGTGATTCAGATGTTGGTAGATAGCAGCCCAACCTTTGAGTCTAGCCAAGAGGAGGAGGGCATCTTCTGAAGGAGTCTTCACCAGTACCTGACTTATATCTTTTGTCCTTTACTAAAAGTCCTCTCAAATTATTGTGCATAGTGATTAGTTTGGTTTCAATTACAGGGACTGGAGTGGTGGGAGGGAGGACAATGGCACTGAAATAGTGTATTTTACTTCTGATTTCTTTTCCAACTCCCAGTTGTTACTAAACCACCAGGATGCATTTCAGGCTGGGAGCATTTATCCTGATGCCTTTTATCCTCCAATCTGCAAACATGGTAAGAAGATTTTTCAGTCCATATTATAACGACTGTGTTGTTAAGTGAAAACTCTACAGAATTTAATAGGGCTGAGTGTGTGTATGCTGTAAGAAATCAAGTATGGCAAAAAAATACCTTTCCACAAAAGCATCTACGCTTTTTGTTACAATTCTGAGCCTTCGTTTGTTTGTTTGTTTGTTTGTTTTTGTATAACTTTGTAGCAAAAATAACAGATTTGAAAATGTTTTCAGCAAATAGATTTGGGGTAAATGTAACTGTGATATGTAAAACAGTTTGATATAAGGATGCTGTTTGAATGAAATAGGTTACATTATGAAGTACTGGTCTGGGGAGGGGATGAAAAGATCATTTTTCTAAGCATTAGTAGCTGTAAAGGGCAGCTGATGATAGCCCTCCTTAGCCCTGTGGTAAGTGATACCTGTCTTGAGGGTCCTGAATTGGATGCTATGCCCATCTGTTTTTCTGCTATACAGCTTGATGCCTTTATTTACTCAGCAGCCTCTCTCTCCTCTCCACTTGAAGGCAATATTTCTTTGTATTATACGTACTCACAGGGAAAGGGAGCAGGCACAACATTTTCAGATGCATCAAAAACAGTGATGTAAGGTAAATCTATTCTCACTTTAACAGTATAGATCATACAAAAATACAGCTAATTTGGCTCTTTCTTTACAAAGAGATTGCAAAATGTATCACCTGTGCACTATGGAATTGAGCAAAAATCTGTTTGTTTGTTTTCAAAAAGAAAACCTTTTTTTTTTTTAACAAATATTAATAAATACTTTTATAATTCTGTTGCAATAGGGATTTACCATGATGTGTCTGAAGACACTCACTGGTCACCATTTCTTAATGCAAGTATTCACTACATAAGAAGGAATTACCCTCAGCCTTGGGAAGAGGTAAGAAAATTACTTTAACTTTTGAACTGTTTTATTTGACTGCACTTGTCGCTGCCTTCTTCAGCTTCCCTTGTTTTTTGCAGCTTTATCCTTTGGGAAGGGTAAAAAAATACATAATGTTTTTAGATTAAAATCTCTGCTGATACAGGAAAAGTTGAAATCGTGCTTTCATCGGACAAAAAGTTAACTGCTTCCATATGAAATCGGTTCTCTCAAATGTGTTCTGGTGCTTTTGGTGTATTTTGTAGGACCAAATTTGCAAATGCTATCGGTGGTTTTGAGCGCTTGCATTATTGTCAGGTCTGGTTGAGCGTTTGCCATTTGAAAACCAGACCTGTTTTAGAATTCACACTTGTGAAATCTTGGACTTAGTCTTGATTTGCTCTTTTTTATGGTATGTGAGCTATGTAAGTGGAGAGGAAGAACAGATTGTCAAAAGTGAGAAATGAAACAAAATTTCTGTTGCTCATAAGTTTATCCCAGATAACTTTTCTATTTGTAGGAATAAAATGAGTGACTTCTTGCCTGGGCTTTAGTCAAGTGCTTTTATAATGAATTGCATTTGTGCGAGAGCACCTTTCTTTCCTCTGTGTGCGTTTGCACAGTACTTCAAGTGGCAGAGGAAGTTTACTGCTTGGAAGTGGAGGAGTTTATCCCAAAGCAGGCACCTGACTAGAAGTACATGGGCTGTTCTAACTTCAACCATTTAATTTTATGGCCTCGAATTGTATTAAGTGCTTAAAGATTATCAAGTTACAAAAACAGTTCTCCAGTATCAAGGACTGAGTACTCATTGTTTTGTTGTGCTGAATACTTGGATTGCAATAGATTATCAATTACGATGTTGTGTAATGCTCTACTGTAAAATGCTCGCCTCTTCTTAAAGGCAGGAATAAAATTACTGATGGTATGACATGTGTGTCGTTACCGTGTAGGCTACAGAGAAGCTGGTGGCTTTCCTGTTTGGAATTGCCTCACATATGGTGGCAGATGTTAGCTGGCATAGCCTGGGCATCGATCAAGGATTTTTAAAGGCCATGGGAGAGGTAAGTTTGGATTATTTTATTGACGTGACTGGAATTGTCAGTACTGATAGTTCAGCTTTGTAGTCCGGAGCAGAGAGAAGACAAAAGCTCTACTCCTGATTCAGGAAAATTTTGAGAGAGATGTAATGTCACAAACTCTGTACAAACAAAGTGAGTCAGGTTTGGGATTTGTAAGCTTCAGAGCTGCTTGGACAGTTTGATTCTGCTCTTCTGTCTGTATGGAAGGATGAGTAAAATGATCAGAAATGTGTGATTTTTTTCTTCCTCCAGGTTGATTTTCATGGCTCATATTCAGAAGCTCACAGTGTTGGAGATTTTGGTAACATTTCTGTTTGCTGAACATAGATCCTTCTTGTTGGGATACTTAGTCCACTTGAAATACACAGTTGGAGATTCTGGATCTTACCCTGTGAAATGGAAGCCAAGCTTGCAAAATCCTGTTATCCCTGTGTGCATGTTTTGTGTTTCAGGAGGTGCAATAGGGCACGTAGATACTTGTACTTAAAGCCAGAACACAGGCGAAGTATACTAAAGGTTAAATGGAGTAAATACTTGGATTTTAAATTTGACATCATTTTTGCTGTTGTCTGGAAGTACAAAATATGCAGTGTACTTTCAGGTGAACCATTTTAAATACTTTTGGCTACCATATAAAAATACATAGCATAGCCATAGATAGATCCATTCACACTCATCCTTGACACTTCGATGTTTGGTTTGTCGGGTTTTGTGTTCTGTTTGTTTGTTTGTTTTTCCTCCATCTACAGGAGGAGATGTACTAAGTCAGTTTGAGCTGGACTTCAGTTATCTTGCGCCAAATTGGTAAGAGAATGACCTTCAGTAGAAGTTAACTTCTTTAATGATAATTTCAGTTTAATCTGTATTTTTCTTTCAAACCTTTCCTCTTGTGCATATTTAGTGTTCTCTGACAAAAAAAAAAAAAGGGAGGTCAGGAAAAAAGAGTTTTAGATGTAACAACATAGCAATGAAGATTTTTTTAACTGATGGAAATTATAATTCATTCTAGGTAACGAAAAATATTTGCTGGAACGTCCTAGCAATTATTTAAATAAGCTGCAGGTAATACCTCACTTAGCTTTCCATTTCAGTTTTGGGGCAGTGAGGATGTTTATGGCAATAGATGCTGAGGAATTCAGACAGGTTTTAAAAGCATAAAAAGAAGCAGCAGTTTTCAAGAGGCATGATTTTTTTTTCTTGCAGTTTTTAAATGAAATGAAAGAGCTAGATACCCACACCCTGCTGGTGTGGTAGGTCGTTTGATTCTTGTTTAAGTGGAAGGTGGTTCCTTTAGGAGTAGAAGATGGACAGTTATCTCCTCAACTTCATCGGCTCTGACATGACTCTGAGAAATGCTGAGGTAGAAAAAATGAGCAACATCTTTTTGGCTAGGAATAGAGTCAAATTAGAAAAGGTTTGGCAGCAGAGGAGGTTTGGAGCTTAGTTGATCACCAAGCCAGGAAACAAGTTGAGGAAGTGTGGAAACTAACCAGCCATTGCCAGCGAGGTGATTGACTTCTGGTTCTACCGTGTTTCTACAGGTTTCTGGCTTTGAAGCCAAATGGCAGGAGAGAGACTGTGCAGGGAGTAACAGCACATGCAGACCCTGTCTGGCGTTTGTTAATCTTGATTACCTTACAGAGTCTTTTGAAATAGAGAGAGATCACTCTGATCACAGTAGCTGAATTATCTTTCGCCAGGTGATGAGGAAAAACTTTTGTTAAAGTACCTCAGTTTTCTTTTTAGGTACGTACCAGTCAAAGATCTAGCCTCTATCTATAAGGAATTTTATGGAAGAGAGATCATAACTGAAGACACAATTACTGACTGTACTTACCTGCTGTTTCTTGAACTGTAAGTTGGATAGCTTTGTGTAGGTTTTCCTAAGTGAAACTTATGTAGGAAAAAGATGAAAATTTTGTTTGAAATGCTAGCTCAGAAATCTATGCATTGAGTCCAGGAGTACAGAATCATGAGATACTTTTCTTAAAGGCTAAAATGCAAATTTGGACTGCTTAGAAGACTGTTAAGTACTTTATAACACCACAGCTTCTGTGTCTTAGCTATTTAACAGTTATGCATTTAACATATTTAGGTCTGCTTATTTGAGAACAGCCAAGTCTTCAAGTGTTGTGGCATGTTAGCAATATAATTATAATGTACTGAAAGTCAATCTACATACTTAAATGGGCAGTTTACCTACTGTTTATGTTCTCAAATCCAAGAATAATGCATGGAGATAAGAGCTAAGGCATAAACCACCTAGCTATATTCTTTATTTCACGTAATTACTAGCAGACATACATTATTTAAAAGCACTGCAAATCCCTCCAAATTAAGGGTTATCATAAAGTTCTGACTGTTACTTTTCACATTACAGGTTTTTAAGTTATGTTAACAGCCAAGAGGGAAATGTAATTACTTACACAGTATTCACCGTGTGCAGGAGTACAGAACCTTGAAAATAAGCTTTTGAATAATGAAATGTTTTTAAGTTAAAGTTATTTATTTCTGAAGAACTGTTCTTTCTTTTTCCAGACATGGAGAAAGGCTTGCCGTTTCCAAGGTTAGTTTTCTCTCCTTTTTTTTTTTCTTTTCATGGAACATGCAACATGAAGACGTTTTACTATCCTTTTTACTAAGTGTGTTGCTTGTCTCTTAGCTTTTTCCTGCATACGCCAGTAAATCTCCATTTCTGGTGGAAAAGTTCCATGAATATTTCCTTGGAGGAGTAGATGACATGGCGTTCTGGACAAACAACATTTTTGAGCAGATGAGTCAAATGCTAGAGAATGGAATCAGGTAGCGTTGTGTTTCTTGAAAACTTAAATGTTCTGACACCCGTTTAATCCTTCTGAAGGCCGGTCATTTCCTGGAGTACGTAATGAACTTTAAAACCTCACATGAACCGAAGGATCTGTGTCTGTCCTGTGACCAGATGCACAGAGGAATACACAGACCTTGAGTTCACATATGCAACACGTTCACATATTTTTCTCCATGCAAAGCTGTGTCATGCCAGCAGATACTCAGCTGGGGAAGTCTGAGGCATTCTTCAAGACATATCCAAGGGCTTGCTTAAATGTTGCAAAGCCAGATTGAGGTTCTTCCTGGCCTGATGATCTGAGCTGTGCTTGTACTATGAGGCTGCTCTCGTCAGCTGGCAGAGATGGAAGTTCAGGCTTGTATTCAGAATATCATATTTTTATTGAAGTTCTGGCTCCGAATTGCATTATTACAAAAGTGTAAGTTTACTGTAAATAAGTTTATAAGACCAACAGTGGAAATTAATCCATACATTTATGAGGATAATATTTACATTTTGGAAAATAATGTTTGAATGCAGTATGGCACAATCAGTTGTGTTCTTTGTTCCAAACTCTCATTATCATTGAAAAATTGTTAAAATTCATTATTTTCTGTTTATTCTATCAACAATATTAATAGAATTATCAAGGCATGTTCCAGTAAGCTTCATTAAAGAGTGAAGTAAAACCATGCAAGGTTCATATAGAACCTAAGTCATTAAAATATAATCAAGGTTATTAAAATATACATCAAAGGAGTTTCTATGGATTGTAATACCTCCTTGAAACTCGTTAAGCAGAGCTTCTTTAGAAAGCTGATGGCTTCTAACAGGGGAATCAGTAAGGATAAATGTTGAAGTTTTAGTTTCACTTGCATTGCAAGAAAAATCTTCAAAAGACATTCTGAATATTTTTTTTAGTGGCTGCTTCCTGCCCGAGAACCCTTTGTTTATAAACTGTACAAGGGGCCACAAGGATAACTACGTGTAAGTATAACTCTAAAGGTTCAAAGATTTACTACTGGTGAAAGAAGAGTCAGTTTTTCACTTATGCAGACAATGAGCTGTTGAAAATTATAGATCATCAGTTTTTTTCCTTTTTATGTGTTAATCTGGGATAGTCTTAACATGAATAAATTATGTAGGGTAACTGCGCAGAGCCCGGGACAGTCTTTTACCTTCCAGCCTTAGGAAAAGAATACTTACCTAGCACTTGACATGCTGATAATCACCCTGCGTTCTGCCAGTCATTAAATTAATGATTCATGATCAGCAGCAACCTTTGCACTGCCGAATTCTTTTTGGATTTATGTTTAGCAATATGGAACTCATCTTTTGAGAAAGCACCTCTGTTTCTGATACTTGTTAATTTAATTTTTACTGAACAAAAACTAGACAGTTGTGTTTAGTTTCTGTGGGCAAGGTAAATTGTATTTTGTTGGAAAGGATTACTTTCATCCATTTGAAGGCTACAATTTAAGGAGCTTACTTTTTGCCAGGAATTTTTGGTGTGTAATAATAATACTTTAAGAGGAACTTTAACTCTTTAATCTTGAGTTTTATTTGGTTAAAAGATACTTATAACTTTATTAGCTTACTTGCAATAAGTATTAATGGATTAATTTACAATGATCAGAGATTCACAGGCAGATAATGGTGGGAAAGAAATTTAGGAACAAAAAGATTTGATGCATCTTTGAAAATAGCCATGCTGAGGAGAAAGGAGAAAGAGGGCAAGAAAAGTGTTTGCTTTTAAAAGAAAGTGTTTGCTTTTAAAGTCTGTCTTTTATTTACTATAAAGAAATATATAATTTAAAGAATAATAATAAACTAATGCCTATGCATGGATGAAAAGAACAGAAGTGGCTGCAGCTAAATCAGTAAATGGGGTTATGAAAATTAATGTTTTCTGGAAACCTTATGGATTGAAATACTGATTACCTTTGTTTTATTGCATACTTAATTGTGAGAGTTTTTAGCTTCAAGTTTTTAACTTAGCTGAGGAAAGACCTCTTAGTATCTGATACTCTTTTCAACTAAACACCTCATCAAAGTCAGTAGTTGTAAGGACCATAAGCTGAAGCAGAATTCTGGCCAGTGGCTAGATAGCAGCAGACTTAAGGGAGAATAAATCCAGAGAAATACTGGAAATGTCTGAAACAAGCCAAAACAACTGGCAAAACGTTTCTACAGCAAAAAGTTAACTTATTTTGTGGGGAAAAGTAGAAAAATTGTGTGTGGAGTCAAGAAATTGGCATAGAGCTTTGGTAATTCTGTAATCAAAAGATAATACGATTATTTCTCCTTGCATGGTTATAAACTACATTGTTAATTCAGTTGCATTAATTGTTATTAGTGCCTTTTTTATTTTATCAGAACCAAACACTCAAAAAATGAACATCACAAGGATACAACTCCTTTACTTCCAAAAACATTTGAAAAGAATATAACATATACAGAGAGAGGAGTTCACTTCAATATACAATCTTGGGCAACAGTAAGTGAGAAGTGACGTGTCAGGTAAAATCAGCTTTGTATAAAATTGTTTTGATTTCAGTCTGAGATGCTGTTTGTGGTCTCTGGATGTAAATTGTAGCCTCTCTCTTCACTTCATGGAGATTCTGGAAGCCATTGTAAATTGGTATATAGTGTATGTAAGTGCATCACAAATACTGAAGTTTTTACACTTTCCCTCATTTTGTAGTGAGGCTAGAACACATTTTACAGTGTCAAAATGACAAAAATATATCTTTAGTGTTTACGTTTTGTGGAGTCATATGATCAGTTTTTGAAGTTAAAGAATTTCAACAAATAACATCAGTGAACAGTTAGCAATGCACCATTTAAACCGTACAGATTTTTTGTCTTTTTGTAAAAGCAATGTTTATGACCCAAATCAGAGTTCATTCAGATCAGTGTGGTGTTTTCCACTGATGATAAATTATTTTTTTGAGGTGGTCTGTACTGTTTCAGCCTATAGTTCACAAATTCTTATATCTCTTTGTTATTTTTATTTCAGAATTCCCTCCGATTCATAAATCGTGCTTTCGCAAAAGGTATCTGGAGAGTGATAGAAACTACACATCAAAAATCCTCTAAGTACATCTCCAAGCCAGTATCTTCATATTTTCTTGCTTCACCATATGCTAGACTTGGATGGTTTGTACTTTTGTTCTCAAACCTCCCTCCTAATTTCTGTAAAAAAAAACGAATGCCTACCAAAATCCTAATTTTTATTCTTTGGATACTCCTTAGAGCTGTCACTGGTACAAATTGTCTGAGTGGCTGACGCTGACTGGCAAGAACTACGAGTCGAAACACATCTTAGTCAGACAAACTCTTTCTTATCTTGCCATTTTATTTTTTCATTCTCTTAGTGAAGGAGCTCAACATGCTCAGAATGGAAAGAAGCAAAATTAGCACCATCACTTGTGGTTGTCAACAGTATAGAAATGTTTTTTATTACCCTTTTCTGGTTAGTTGATCATTGCATCAGATTAGTTTTTTGTCCTGAGTTATTTGTTGGTGGTGCCTAACTGAATGTTCTTGGAAACTCCAGATCAGTAAAGAGTCCAAAGATGCCATAGAAAGATGATCTTTCTCCTTTCCAGAGATGTTCCATCTTTACCTGAATTAGAGATGAGATATGAAATAAATTTGTATTGCTGCCCATCTTGGTTTATTTCTTCTGATTCAGAAATTGAAGATTTAATTCTTGAGGTGACTTCACACCAGCCAAATGAATCTTTCTCTCCATGTTCCCTCTTGGGAAGTAGGAGAACATGGTGCCCTCCACCATGTGACTGAGACCCATGATCCATTTGTTTGCCTACTGTTATGACCATTGATTAAATTAGAAATGTGGTGAAAATGATAGTTGACTTCATCTTCTGTGTTCTGCATCATATGCAAGTGGCCCTTTTTCATATGTCTTGTTCTGACTGTCCTCAGATGCCTTGTGTCAGTTAAAAGGCAGTCCGTACAGACTTCAGGAGCACTGGTGGAAGATGAACCTTTTTAGTTTTAGTCCGAGTAAACAAAAATCAACTGCATCATATGAAAAATGCTATGTTGGTCCTTACTGAAATAGTGGGGGAAAGACACATCTCAGTTTCACTGAAATTAGAAGTATTTATTTTCGGATAATATAGTCTGGCAGCTGATGCTATGGTTTTGTTGCCTCTCTTGTACAGGGCAGTGATCTCTGCTGACCTAAACCAGGATGGATATGAAGATCTGGTAGCTGGAGCACCAGGCTACAGCACATTGGGCCACATTCAGATAGGACGGGTGTATGTAATCTACGGCAGTCACTCAGGTTTGCCACGAGAAGACATGGATCTAGATGGGAAAGCAGACCAAGTTCTAGAGGGTCATCAGGTGAGGGGTCAAGTCAGGTATTTGACACTGAGAAGCAGGATCAGATGACCTTTTTGAGTTATAAAGTTGATCCTCTATAGAAAATAACATTATTCAACAGAAGAGGATAGAGAGTAATTAATGAAGTTCCCTTGCATTCTGTTTCTGTGGTTATAAACTGTGGAGAAATGGATGATGTTCAGACTCAGAAAATGAAATAGCACAGCTGTGCCTTATTTTGTTTAATCAGCTTATATTTTAACACCAGCATATCCTCACAGAGGACAGACCACTCCCAATCAGCGTGTTACTAATATGGTTATTATCTCAGATAATAATGAAGATAAGAAAATCTTAACAATTGTTGGGATGGATTTTTGTCATATCTCTTTCCAGTTCTTCCCTGTGCTATGATTCCAAATGTAGGTTATGTTTTCACAGTTTTGTCTTTAAAACATGTGTTACTTTCACGAGAGCAATCCCTCTTCTTTTAGCCTTCAGGCAGATTTGGTTCTGCATTGGCAGTCTTGGACTTCAATGAGGATGGAGTGCCGGATCTGGCGATTGGAGCACCTTCTGTGGGATCTCAGTTTCTCACTTACAAAGTAAGTCATACAAAGGTTTTGCGTTTGCTTGTTTTTTGGTGTGGGTTTCTTTTGCATGTGCGTGTGTTGTTGTATTTTTCTCAAGCATCATTTTTACTGATACTTATGTTTTTTAGAATAGTGAAATGAGACAAAGAATATCTGTTGTTGTTCAAGGTGGCTTTATAATATAAACAGAAAGGTTTGTGACATTTGATACTTTGACTGGATCAGTGAAAGTGATCCATATGTCCTTTTTCTGATGGACTTGCTGCGCAAATCAGATTTCAGTTTTGCAGCACTGATGTGCTGGAAACATTAGAAGCCATTCATAAAATGTAAGTGTACTGTTTTTTTTTTTGGAACAAAAAGTCTGGAAGGAATCTCGTGTCAGTGAGCCTAGTCCTCTGTGGTCACAGGCCGACAGATGATATCTAAAATGCAATGTGAACACAGACACGAGCTGGAGTAATCAAACTACAGTGGCTTAATGACTTGCAGCTTACCAAATTATCTCATGTTAGTGGTCACTGAATGTTTTCTTTCCACCTGAACTGAGAGAACTTCTTGGGTCAATGCACTTCCACTAACTTTAAAGCTCTTCAGAGTTTCAGGTACTAACTTAGCTGCTTCTGTGTAGACTAATAACTTGAAAAATTGCAAGCATCTGTTGTGACTGGCACTGCATCCCATTGCATTAAGTAGTTTTAAACAAAATTAAATTCAAAAGAACTTGCATATGATCAATGTAATATGTATTATATTGTCCTTGCTCCTGAACTACAGCATGATGAAAATGCACTTGGTTATAGCAGTGTCCATTACAGTATGGGTACTTTTAGTCTTGGAGTGGAAATGACAAATTCATGAAAAGACTTTGATGGGAAAAATGCAGTTGTATTAATAGTCCTTACAAAATTGTTTCACTCTGATCTTTGTCTTGGATTTCATACTTGGTGCTGACATGCAAATCCTTTCATGCTGTATTTGCTTTTCCTACTGTTTAGGGTGCTGTGTATGTCTATTTTGGAACTAAGGGAACAGGCTTGGCATCTCAACCAAACGTGACCATAACGTGTCAGGTATATTGATCAGGCTAAGACAGGGATACAGCAGCATGAGGTGAGGTAAAGGGGAAAAGGTCCTGTGGGATTAAAGAAAAAAATGTTGAAATCCAACTTTAATTGCAAAGGAATGTAGACACGTAACTGGGGATGGTGCAAGCAGATGTTTGACTAGGTTGGCTGTCTGTGGGAAATACATTTGTACCCTAGTGCAGAGGAGGGAGCAGGGTGAACAAAAGGATGCACGGCCTTCCAAAAAGAAAACAAAATTGGAGTCATAGAGTTGGAGGGTAATTTGATCAGAAGTAGACAAAGTTAGCTCTTTAGAAGTAAACTTCTTTATTTTGTTAAAGAATTTGTGGTTTAAGTTCCGTTTCAGGCTTAAACTAACTGTTTATTGCAGTATTCCTACTGTAATCTTGGTTGGTCCCTCCTGGCAGCTGACATTGATGGCGATCAAAATGCTGATCTGGTTGTTGGCTCTCCATATGCACCTGGTAGTGGGCAGCAGAGAGGATTTGTGGCTGCATTTTACTCTTATTTCAACAGAAGTAACCAAGGTAGTATTTACTGGGTAAATTAAACCTGCAGTATTTTATATGGCTATTCATTTATTCCTAATTAATCATAAGATAATTTAGATTGTGTATCAGCCAGTGCTCTCAGTTCTGAGTCATCCATAAACTCGCAAAGGGTACACTTCACCCCATCATCCAGATGGTTAATGAAGATTATAAACAGGACTGAACCCTGGGAAATACCACTAACTACCGGCCTCCATCTGGGGTTTTCTCCACTGACCACTACCCTCTAGCTCAGTTCAGTTCAGCCAGTTCTTGTTCTACCTCACTGCCTGCTCATCCAGCCCACACTTCATCAGCTGCTCTGTGAGAATCTTCAAGGGGTCCGTGTCAAAGGCCTTAGTGAAGTCCAGGAAGACAGACACGTAAGGATGGTGATTTGTTTATAGAAACTTGGTTAGGCATGATCCTTAGCCTGACTATTCCTGGTGAATTTCTTGTCCTTCGTGTTGTTGGAAAGGATTTCCAGGATTAGCTGTTCCATCCCTCCCTAGGGACTGAGAGGAGGCTGACTGGTCTGAAGGTCCCCGGGGCTTCCTTGAAGATAGGAATGATGTTTGCCTTTGTCCAGTCTTTGGGCACTTCTAGTCACCATGACCATTCTAATTCTATTGAGACCTAATAATTCAGATGATAATTTGAATTTATAATTTGAATTATATTTAAAGAGTAATTCAAAGATCCAGACCTTCTCCCCCAACGACTGCTTATTGAATGAGTAAACTGAAGTCTACTTGCCTGAAGTTCAGGCTCTGCTACCCTTCTACTTGTTTTTTCAATCCACTGAGGCCCTTGAACTCCCCTGTTTCATGGCCACGATAGCTGAGGCTGACTCTGATTATCAGATCAGGTCTATATTGTTAATGCGTAGCAGATCAAGCTGTGAGGTAGGAAATACAGGTATTTAATGCTTCGTCAGAATCACTTAATTGGGTTTTCCAATAACTCCTACTAATTTCTATTTGCTTATTTTACTAAATCTAATATTAAAAACCACAACTGAAATTCATGTTACATTTCAAAACATCAGCAACTTTTTTTTTTTCAACCAAAACACCGATTGAATGATTTGAATTAAAGCCAGAATTATTTGACGCTCCTCTACCACCCTTGAAGAATTGCAAGTTCCAATAAATTGTTTCAGCCTTCTCCCTTCCCTAAGGACTCATCACTTCAGGACAGACGTGACAGATAGCTGTCACGTTCTTCATGTAGGCTACTGCAGTGCTTTACAAGCAGGCAACATTGAACAAAGGCTTTGAGAGAGTACAGTTGCAGATTTAGCGTTGCTCTGCCATGAAGTCAGCAATAACTGGTGTCATATCATTGATGACACTAATGCTAATAGAAATTTCTCAACATAGGATGAGTTTATCAGTGGATGGTTCATAATAGAATTTCCTGTGCCAGGTTACAAAATTTAATCCTTATATCCCTGGTCTGTCAGGACTTCTGTCTGTGGAGGATGCCAACTGGATGGTGAATGGGGAAGAAAACTATGCTTGGTTTGGATTTTCACTTCATAGCTGCCAAGTGGAGAACACAACATTACTGCTGATTGGTAGCCCTACATGGAAGAACTGTGTTGAGTATGTTGTAAATTATTGCTTCTTTTCTCCTATATTCTGTTAATATTTGTAGTAGATCAGACTTCCAGCTTTTCAGGAAGTTTCCTCTTTATCTTACTTAGAATATTGTCATTCATATTTTATGCCTTTGCCCTTCTTCATGTATTTACAGAGCGCGGTCTTTGTTTTTTTAGAGACACTCAAACATTTGTGGGGTATGGTTGAACCTGGCAGGTGGCCCAGCAGCAGCACACAGTTGTTCATTCATTCGCCCCTTTCCCAGTGCAGTCAGGGAGATAATTAAAGAAAAACAAAGTAGAACTGATGGGTTGAGATAAAACCATTTAGAAATATTATTTACATTATTAATATATTATTCATAATATACTGTATATATTATTATTTATATTAAAGAAAAGGAAAATAGTTACGTCTATGTAATACTATATATATGTAACTGTACATAACCAGTGATTCATAAGTAATTGCTCACAACACCCTGATGATGCCCAGCTAGCCCTCTGAGCAGTGAAAGAGAGCCAGATGCACTCCCACCCCCTACAAAACTTCTGCTTGATGTCATATGGTATGGAATATCCTTTTGGCCAGTCAGATGTCCTAATTCTGTTCCCTCCAAGCTCCCCGGAGCCCTCACTAGGAATGGCCTCATCTCTGTACAGAATTTCTTTGCAGCAACTCTAACATCAGTGTGTTATCAACACTGTTTTTCTCCTAGAACCAAAACATAGCATCATACCAGATACTCTGAAGAAAACAATTCCATCCCAGCTGAAGACAGTTTTTATTGGTGGGAGGGGAGTGGGCAGGAAAATTCCAACAAGGAGATGTGTTTACAGCTAAAGCAGATCAAACACAAAAATATATTGAGCGTTAAATAAGTGGGTGATAAGACAAAGTCTGTGCCCAAAGTATCTTTAAATTTGTTAGAACGGGCAGGAGAATAACTAAAATTTCTAAATGAGAGCTTCTAAAATGGATTAACTGCCACTGTTATCCCAAACTGAAAGTGGAAAATATTTAAAGATGAGCAGACAGCTGAATCTACAAAAATCTGAGAGTTTTAAATTCTCAATCAAGGTGCGATCCCTTCTCATCGGATGTGAGACAGAGTGTTGGAAAAGTGTATGGATATAACCCACCAAGCACAAAGCACTCATTTTCAATAGCTGGAAACAAGGTAGGAATCTCCCTGTGGTATAGTGCTTTATAAATAATGTGATATAGAGTGACATTCTGTGGAAATAAACGTTTTTAAAATTTAACAGGCAATGGGCAGAATGGGTTTGTCTCTGGCCAGCGGTGTGATGTCTGTGGCTGGGATCACCAGGACGGTTTTGGTGGTGGGTGCACCTACTACAGGTATGTAATTCTGAAAACTGCAAACCATTTCTGCTTTGGGACGTCTGTGTCTGTATGAGTGAAGGGCAACGGAGTCTTCTGTATTCAGTGTTGTTTTTTTTAACCCTTCCTTAAGATTAAATTCTATTAATAGCATTTGCTCTGTTGCATTATTCATGTAGCTGTGATTACCCAGTGGACTGCATATTTCTTAAATTAAAACAACGTGGTATTTTGTGCTTACTTTGGAATTAGAGAGTAGGAAATCCATTAATCAAAATGTGGAACTCGTAGTATCTGTCCTTAGAATGTATTTTTGCCTTCTGCTATTGCTAACAAATTGTCTCTATGCTAACCAGTGTTACTGCCATATATTATCTGATGGGTGGGTCATAATTTTTTTTAATTTGATGCCTTTTTTGTAATGCCAATATTATTGCTGTCAAGATATTTCAAGTACCACACCTGAACTGTTACGTCTTATGATCAACTTCTCTTACTTTGTTGTGTCTTTTCTAGACAGTCTATCAAGGATTTCCTTTTTTTCCTCGGTGCTGCACCAGGCTGGCTTAGCTCTGGTATATGATCTGGCAGACAGCACCAAGCCTTCTTTGCTCAGCACATTCAGTGGAGACAGAAGGTTTTCTCGCTTTGGAGGAGATACATACTTAAGTGACCTGGATGATGATGGACTAGGTAAAGCTAGACGAATCTAGATTGCAGGGTTGAAATGTTTTACTCTTTGCAGCAAGACCAGTCACGCACACACTCATACAAGCGCTAGATGAAGCCTTCTGGCTCAGTTAGTTGCACAGAACTTGTACAAGTATTCTGTCATGCCCTGTGAGGAGACATCTCTAAAATCCCAAATAATTTAGACATTTTATCTGAAATTCTGGCATTTATGTAGCTCTAAACACCAACATTCCCATTAGAGTACTTGGATTTCAAACTATCATGTTGTGGTATAGCGTTATTTCACTTTTGACCCGCTATGTCATTCTTTAATTTTTGCAGATGAAATGATTGTAACATCCCCACTCCGAACTAACGATATCACCACAGTACTGTTTGGTGGGGCAGCTGGCCGTGTTTATATTTACAATGGAAATCAGACATCTTCAGGGAATGTGTCAGACCACTGCAAATCATGGCTGTCTCCCTGCCCTGAGGAGTGGGTAAGAAAACGCAGAAGTGAAATCACGATGTAAGATCATAATGATAGCTAATTAATTACATCCTATGCAAATACTGGGCTTGGTTTCAGGAAAAATGAAAGTTAACTTCTGTTTCTGAATCTGTCTGAAATGGCTTCTGTTTGTTCTCAAGCACTCTGGAGCACTGAATCCAGTTCTGGGCTCCTCAGTTCAAGAAAGACAGGGAACTTTCAGAGAGTCTAGAGGGCCACAAAGATGATTAGTGGCCTGAAGTATCTCCCTTGTAAGCAATGGCTGAGAGACCTGGGACTGCTCAGTCTGGAGAAGACTGAGTGTGGATCTTATCTCTGCTCATAGGTATCTACTGGATGGGAGTCACGTGGAGGGGGCCAGGCTCTTTTCAGCAGTGCAAGAATTGGCACAGACAGGAACACAGGAAGTTCCATATGAACATGAAAAAGAACTTTACTATGAGCGTTACAGAGCACTGAAACAAGATGCCCAGAGGGGTTGTGGAGTTTCCTTTTCTGAAGATACTCAAAACTTGCCCGGATGCTTTCCTGTTCAACCTATATTAGGGAACTAGCTTTAGCTGGGGAGCTGGGCAAAATGATCCCCACAGGTACCTTCCAACCCCTGAGTCTGATTCTGTTTCTTTGCAGTTTAGGAGTCAGGGTTATTGCACTGGGCTTCTACTCTCCAACTGTGGTTCTCTCCAATGCCTTTTTCTTTTTTATTTCTTTTCCTTTAGGCACAGTATGTCCTCATTTCTCCTGAGGTAAGTGGAAAACGAAGTGCTGTGGGAAATGGAAAAGTCCCATTTTAAAAACAGCATTATAACAGGCAGCATTATTTTACAGGAACAATCAAGATTTGGGAGTTCTGTCATCACTGTGAAATCTGAAAAAAAGGTAAGGAAAGTAACTGCTTCTGGTCTCGCTTATGTGTTCTGGTCTACACCTGAGATCTTACTCACTCTGCAGAAGTGTACTTTGCGTTTTTAGTTAGATTAGTTTTCCTTTAAGCCACTCTCTGAACTGATCATTAAAGCCGTTTTATAAGTGTATTAACTGTGGAGCTGTCAACATTTTGGCACCTGACACTTGAATCAAAATGGATTGCTTGGAAAAGACCTTAAATCTAAACTACTTAGAGTTTTCTGAAAGCTTGCATGGTAAATCAAGCATAGATGCTAACTGGCTTTACTCTTTGAACCAACCTGCATGCAAAGTGGATGCAGAGCAGGCAGCTTATGACCTCTGTCTGTTAATATTCACAGGCTCATAGTTGTAGCTGCCATCTGCAGTAGGCACTACACATATGCCAAGTCTTTCCAAGCACAGAGACACAGATCTTACCAGAATTAAGTTTGGATGTGCTTATGCACCTGTTTATCTTTGCTCTCTTCAGACAATCGGTTATGGGCACCAAAAATCAATCCCTATGTTTGTATGATGCAGTAAGAATACTTTCTCTCAGCTTGAAGGTTGTTCAGCTGAGGGGAATCCAACATTCTACTTACTCTGATGTAACAGTAGGCTGGGGAGGTGTACAACTGGTCTTCAACAAATGTTGTTTGACTTCTTGCTCTTAAAACATGCACTGAAGAAATGCCCAGAAGTGCAAATGCATCTAAGTTAGAACTTATAATCCAACAACTGATACAGATATTGGTGCTGGTTTCTGCATGAGTGAAGGTGAGGTAGTTTTCCAGCCACTTGTGCTCTTTTGCTACAGCATCAGTCCAGTTCAAACTTCATCTATATTTGCATTGATCTTGCTTCTGAGAAAGTGTTTCTGTTGACCAGATTTGACCATTTGGCACTTTCCAAATGAAACAAATTCTGTTTGTCAAAGTGTTTTGTTAAATGCTGTTCAGATGAGGTGGGTGGCTTTCCCATTACTTCTCATAGCATTTCTATGTGATGCTAAATCAAAATCTGGTTTTCATTAGGGAAGCTGAAGGCAGTCTTTCACCTGTAGTCGCACTTTTCTGACCCTTTTTCCATATCCATCTCCGCAGAAAGAAGTTGTAGTGGCAGCAGAAAGAAGTTCAGCGAAAGCTCGACTTGGTGGAAGGCTTTTTGTCTACTCACTCTGAACAGCCATGGTAGTCAAAACTGGTCTTTTAAGAAAGAGTCTCTGTGCTGTGATACTTTCCTTAACCTCTAACAAACCAATAAAACCACATAACAGTGACCTTCACTAGATATATGGTACAGATTGCTAAGTAGCATCCCACATAGTATCCAGAGAGTGAGGGATTCTTACTGTTCTTAAATGATGGCAAATTTTCACGAGTGAATTACTGAAACAACCTTTTGTCGTGGGGTTAACTAAAAGGATTTATTAATCAATGTTTAGCAGCAGTCAAACACTGTACTATGTTCTACACATCTAATAATTAAACTAGCTTGAAGTACATCAAAACCTAACGCATTTTCATTCCCCAGCAGTACTGCTAGTTGATGCCTTGGTATTTTTTTCTCCCCTGTAGCCTCTGTAACTACAAGGCCTATTGTACTTTCGTCATTACATCCTGTTATTTTTACTCTCCATTGGTGAATTTTAACAGAAATTCTTTGGGCACCAAAACTGGAGATTATTGAAATTTGAGGTCCTGTACTGAATAAAAAAATTTACTAGCTGTCTTTGGGGGCTGACTGGGACATAAATGCGGGAGCCAGCTGTGTTACCCCACAGTTAAGTTTCAGTTCTCTGGATGGGAAGCTGAAGTACTATTCAGAGCTTACTTGTTTTCTGGCTGCAGTGTTGGCAATTCCTCCTTAAGAGGTCTAAAATGATTATTCACGTGGGTTTGGAGAGCAGGTGGTGGTTTGGTTTGCTTCATGTTCCCTATTACTCTTTGCTTTGGAAAGGCATGGACTAGACTAGGTATAGCTCCATTTGGTCAGCCCGATATGACTACCCAAGGCATGCCTCATGCAGAGGCTTTTCTCCAAAGCTTATGTCTCTCCTAGGAAATTACAGTTTTGCTGGGGCTCTTGAGATTAGGGAAGGTGTTGAAGTGTCTCTTTTACTTGTGTGACCCCTCTGCTGTCTACTTCACCTCCTTCACCCCAGGTATTTTTTGTTTGTCCGTTTGTTTTCTTTTAATATTCAAAATTAAACTAGTCTGACTTCTGCTTCTGGTTCTGCCACAGCCTTAAGTGAGGGTATATTTCTTTTTAGGAGAAAAAATAATGTGAGGCTACCAAACAACATTCTCTTTTCATTACCCTGTTAACAAACAGGAGAGCCGAACATCAATGGGAATTTTGGTGGTAAAGCTGTGTTGTTGAGAAAATGTATGAAAATAAATCTAGATTTTCTGGATTGATGTCTGAATATGATGAAAGCTGCTGGAGGATCATTCCCAGGATACCTCTGTGAGAAAGGACTGCTGTTTCATGTAAGGAAATTGAAAGCTTGCTTGGGTTATGTGGTAGTAGGGGATCCCCCTCGGAAGCAACCTAGACACACTGTACCCAGCAACTTTTTCCCATATTGGTTTTCCTGGAAAAACAAGGGTCCAGCTGAACCAGGGTCCCATCCCATCCAATTTCTCATCATGAATAACAGTGTCCTGAGTCAGTCCCACCCAAGCTGAATGGGCCAGTGATAAGGCTGCCCATCCTGCACAATTTGCTGCACACATTGCTTTATTTTGTCCCTCCTTACAATGAGGTATGATTTTAGAAAAGCAAGAACTCCCCCTATCAGTGGTTTCATGGATTGAGGGTCTACGGGTCCAGATAGGGTAATTCCCATGTTTCAGTCCTGTCCTGGATGCACGCTGTATTTGTAGTGGCACTCCCAGACATCCCAAACAAAGGGCCTGGGGCACGTGGGCTCAGGTTATCATTATTTCTAGCTTGTCGTCTACTCTTCATCCTTCAGTTTCTTTCTCCAGCTGTAATTGTTCTGCTTAACAGTATCCTGTGCTTTGTTCAGCCTCGTCTTACAACATTCTCATTTCCTTTCCTCTCCTCGTACTGACATGCTGTTTCTAAACACTTCCCCAGCACACAATTCCCTATCCTTTACCAATTTCCAGTTCCCCTTTGCAAGAATTAACTGTTCCTCTTATCTTTTCCCCATCACACTTATCTTCATCTGTTGGTATCTCCAGTTTTGGCTGTCACAGGAACACAAGCGTGGTGGTTTGACTTACAAACCAATCAGACAGTAAGCAGCAGTAAGCCAGTAAGCCAGTCTGAAAACTTTTTGGAGACTAAAACAAGCAAAAGACTAAATCCGGTAGCCAATTTTGGCTGTACAAGGTATGTGGAGTAAATGTGTCACGTTCTGCTCGGACCTTTTCTTTACTGGTCAAGTCTGTGTTGTTTCTTGCCAGAATCAAGAAATAGCATGTTGTTTACATTACTAGCATACTGTGATAAAGATGGGGGTTCTAAGACATGAGAAGTTGCTTTCAAGACAGTAAACATGTAGGAAAGGCAGCTGTAAGCCAGAAAGAAACATCTTTTGTTATTGGCAGCTGCCTGTTATCTCTAGCAAAGTCTTGAGGCCTGCACTAAGGGAGTAAATCATTTCGGTTCTCCCCAGAAGAGGGCAATGCAAGACTGGTTAACTTTCAGAAAATACTTTTGCACTCACAGCTGAAGCTATTCCTTATTTTATGCTTTAGGCAAAACTTCACGAGCATACCACTCAGGATTGTGCTTTTATTGTGAACAGCGTTGCCTTCAACTAACAGAAACATTGTATGGCGCAGGTTAACTGTGTGCATCATTATCTATTAAAAAACTAGAGCATCAGTGTGTTATGCTGTTATCAATGCACACATCTGCATTTTCTCCTTCCTGTCTCCTTGACAAACACAAGGTATCATTTTTAATAAGTCAGTGGAATAGCACGGATTTCTAAGAACCATATCTCACGCATAACACATCTCAACTTATGTTCTTAAGAACTGTCAGGGAGGTTCGTTCAAAAAATCACAAGGAATACATGAGCTGGATGTGTTCAGACACCTATTTTGGGGACCTTATCACCCACACAGAAAAAGTAACTGCACAGCTGAGTCTCTGAAATCTGCACTTCATGGAAGCAGTACGTGGATAGGGTGGAAGGCACTGAACACAGCACTTACCCAACAAGTCCGTGAACAGCGGTATGAAGCAAAACCAGCAATACTTTTATAAGGGCAGAATTGTTTTCTTCTTTTTTCATTAAAACTGCTGATAGCAGTTACATTCTGGAATCAATAGATTCTCCTGGCTTTATTTTTTTCCTGTGTATGATCTCAGAGTAATTCTACTGCACACCAGTGCATTTCAGTTGCTTGAATAGTATGAAAACGATGAGACGTTTGTACATGTCTGTTCAGAGGACAGCAGCCCTGTAAGAGAGCCATCTTTCTGTCAGTGCTTTGATTATGCCATACATAGCTACGCTCCGGAGAAGGAGACAACACCTTATACAGAAGCCTCTCTCTGCACAGAAGACAGAGCATATAGAAAGGTTATGTGAAAACTTACAGCCACACCAACACGTTTCAGTTCTGGCTTAATGCAGCTATTGGCTGAAACCATCTGCATCCACATCCCGCTGCCCACTGCACTTTCTGAGGGTTTATCAGTAATGGTGTCACAGCCACTGGTTTCTTTTTGTTTTTTACACTAGAAAAATTAATCTAGCTTTTAAAATACACTGCCTCAGTTTAGGAACTGTGTGTTTTTCGTTTTTACATCTCTACCCATTAAGGGCTGCAAAAATATTCACCCAAAAACGTGGAAGTGTTAAAACCGTCAGTAATCTCCTCACCTTCGTGTGCTTTTTATATCTGCAGCTGAAGTCACATAAAGAATTCTTAATGATACTTAAGTACAACTAATTGAAACATAACTAAGATCACAGGCCTGCACAACACTGGCTTACCTACACCCCTTCCATTTCAGGCTCGTTATTTTTGAGTCAAAATTATCTCAGCTACTGTTGTCTTTCCAGTCCCAGTCAAGTACACCGATTTATCTGGTGGCACTGAGGGAGCTGCTCTAACACTGCACGTTACTGGGGTTAAAAAGCTCAAATGAAAAACCTAGACAGGTAGCAATCTGATCTGGAAACGTATTTTTACTTCCTCTACAGATTGAAACAAGCCAGTAGAGAACCATGCCCTCAGAGGATTCAAAGACGAATCCTGAGAAAAAGCACAGTAAGAATTTTACTCTTTCTTTCAGTCCAGCATACATTAATGCACACTGAAACTGCAGCAGAAAGCAAGTATGGGACACGTTATTAATGGACCTGCTTCTCAAGTTATGAAAGTGCATGTAGTTTGGCCTTAACGATTTAAGTGACTCCTCAAGCATGTCGTCATATTTCAAAGCTCACGTAAGCTGTGTTACTTCTGGTTACTGTCAATTTTGAAGTAGTGCTTTACAAAGGATGCACATTTGTTTTTGGCTTCTGAAAAAAATAATCAATTCTCTTCAGTTAGCAGAGCTTTAAAAATAAATAAAAAGGACACTTTGGGGGTAGATTTTTCTTTGGTAGTTGAAGGCAGATTCCTAAACCTGCAGCTCAGAATGAGAATTACTGCTGAATGCTGACTGCTGTCACCCTTAAGTTGAGGATGCTGCTCCTTAAGAAAAACTATTACACGAAGAAGTGTTGAAAAGAAACACCAGCAATGAGTCTGTGTATGCGATAAGAAATCTAACAGAACATACGTGGGGTGGAGGCGATGCTACCATGGAAAGCACGTCACTGTTTTCCCTTCAGTTTCCCTCCTCCTGTGTGTGAGCATTAAAATCCCACCACAGGTTTTTGGCACAAAATATGTATTAAATTAGCAAGTTTATAAATCCTTAACATTTTCAGTAAAGAAGAACAAGTGTTTAATGTCCACCCTGTAACAATAAATATCTTTTCATTCCTGGTGATCCTATTGGTTTGTCAGCGTGCTCCTGCTCAGTCCAAATGCTTCTGCTTTAAGGTTGTTCTTTATCTCTGCTCTTCGAGCTGCTGGTTGGGATTTTTTCAGAACTTCAGGAACCTAAGCAGGATACAAAACAGCCTGTGATTACATGAGAAATCGCTCTATATGAAGGAGAAGGAAATCAAGAGATCTCCGAGACCACGCAGTCCAACTGTCCACCTAGCACCAACACTTCTCCACTAAACCATGTCTCTTAGTACAACATTTCTTCAGCACCTTCAGGGATGGTGAACCCACCACCTCCCTGGCAAGCCCATTCCAGCACCTGACTACTCTCCCAGAGAAGAAATTGTTCTTAACGTCCAACCTGAATCTCAGCACAAATGGCACAGACGGCTGCCTGGCACGTGAGAAGCTACTGCAAGCTCCTAAGAGTTGGGACATCACAATCACAGCACCGTTCTTCAGATATCTTCGCCTCTTATGAGAAAGGGATCACAGATCCAGAGTCAGTATGCAAGTGGGAGGAGAAGAGCAGCATCCCTTACGTTCCCCATTACGAAAAGACTGCTGCAGCAGCTGAGAAGGCAAATTAGGGCTGCTCCTCCCATAATCATCAGCTTCCCTTGGGCTCCCACACAGAAGCAAATAAGTTAGGAAGCCTCCAATATCTTCATGCTGTTCTGTCCCCACCAGTGCTGGACTTCCCACCTCAGTCACTCCAGCCAGGGAGAACCTTCTCCTTTGTCAAGTCAAGGAAGAAAGACCTAGCTTAACTCCTCGTAAGCTCTATGATCCACCCCTCTGAGCTGTATGTTTCCTGCTTCAGAGATGACTGTACGTGCAGAGTCTGAAGCAGAAATCCTAGGCAACTGTACATACGTGAGGAGGTAATGAAGGCTCCAGGTGCCGCCCGAGGAAGGAAAGCAAGCGCCGCCATATCAGGCCACTTCCCAGAAACATAATCCCAGTCACCAGCCAAAAGATTTTGGGGTCCTAAAAGCAGAACATTGTCATCAGTCGCACAATTCTCACTTCAGAAAAGGAACTATCAGAAGAAAATCTCTCACTCCCCAGCTGCACTCTTCTCCTTTTTGGGAGGGAAGGGGTAAGCTGTCCTCAACAGCCAAAACACACCATAAAAAAGGGTGCTTCAGAGCAAAGCTCTTTAAGATTCAAAATAACTTGGCTTTTTTTATTGTCCATTTTTCCTTTCCGTGGGTTTGGAAATTCAACTTTTCTATTTAATGGATTTGGAAAAGAAGAGGCCTTTCTGGTTTTGTTTTTTTTTGTTGTTTCTTTCCCTTGGACACAGACAAAAAAGCTTGTAGTGCCATTTTACAGGCCGTAAGATAGTTTGCTTTCAAGCAGATGAGTGCACTAACATGTGAATTACCATCTTAAAATATCTTAATTTGCACGACGACGTAAATTTGGAGCTTCAACTATGGCAAGACTTAAGTAAAACTGAATGTAAAATGCACTATCAGAGCAGGGAATGAGTTTTATGTCCCTGATAAGAGCAACACTCATTCCTTACCTCTTCAAGAGACGACTCCAAGTTCATACCAAATGCAACTCCTATGAGTCCAAAGAGTGAGAGAGAGAAAGTCCCCATAGTCAGCTGCAAATTCAGTCTCATCATCACATTACGGTGGCTAAAGAAGGAAGAGATATCTGTAAGGGGAACCTGAAAATTATCTGCTGTATAAATTCCTACATTCCATACAGCTTGTATAAAAAATAGAACTACAAAACAAATAGTGAAAGACATGCTGAAATGAGGCTGCACGCTATCAAATCGTGAAATGAAAGCATGAGGAGGCTTTCACTTGGAAACTGCTGCATCAGTGTGTCTTTAACACAGAAGTTCTGTGTAACCGTCAGCATACTTTCTGGCACCACTCTCTTCTTAGAGCTACGTGCACAGAATAGCAGTAACATTCCAAAGAACTCTCTCTACTCATTACTTTTCCTCTCACTGCCACTTAGTTGAAATTCATGTGAGAATTCACAGTCCACAATTTTTTTTGTTATTTTGCAAATTAAAATACTTACAAAGAAGCAGGATAAGTAAGTGCTGCAGATTACAACATTAAGTCTGTTTGGAGGAATTCCACTTTCAACTCTTCCAAAAAGAATTTCCATGGCTTCCTGATGCAGCATCCACCAATTACTTCTACAGATAACTCCTCAGTAAAGAGGAGAAAGACATTAAAAACTAACCTACAACGTGGCACGTGCTTCCAAATGCAACCTGCAGTTATTTCCCAGTTAAAAACTAATATGTAGTAAAAATTACAACGCACAAATACAATCCTCGCTCTAAAAACCATTCATTCTTGAATCACTGCTTATGGTGATAATGCAACTTGGACTACGTATCTGAGTAGATTTGTATTTCAACAAAAGTTTCAGTTTGCTTACTTAACATCAAATTTTTCTGAGGAGAATTTTATTTTGCCTCTAAATCTGCAGACATTTCCTCCAGCTTGGTTTCTCCTGGCAGTGAAAACCAATACCTAGCTAGAGAGGTTTTTCTATGTTACCAGTCAGGGTGTTCTGTTGCTTTGTTTTGTTCAGTTTGTTGATAAGAAAACTGCAATACAGCTTCATGTTACTGCATGCCCATTCAAACCCTCACAGAAGTGGAATTCTCCACGCTACCCTCTCAGCAGTGATTTGAGAAAGAACAGGAATTGCGAAGTTCAGCTTTTGTCAGTCCAGCAGGCAGCACAGCTAACCTGTCCAGGTTGATAAATATTATACTCTCCGAGTCATCAATTAGCACTCTGAGCTCACGAGCTTCATTCACAAGATCTTCTGCCTGTCTGTAATAGTTCTCCAGCAGCAGCTCCATTTCCTCTGCGTGGTCAATCCCAGACGTGCTCTCCTCACTGCAAAAAACAGTTTATACTTTTCTGGTTAGGCATGAGTTGTGTCAAAGTGTAATGCTCAACGCATTAAGACAAGGCCCACCAAACAGCTGTGAGCAGCAGCCAAGAGCGCTGTCTGACACGATGACACCTGACCTCAAAAGCCGAATTTTTAAGCTGATAAAGAATCCTCCACTAACATGTACAGCCCACCTCCCATCAGCTGATCAGTACAGTCAGCTGTTCTTAGTATTTTGCATGCTCAAGTCTGTATGACAGCAGAAATCTAACTTCTCCACATCCAACATTATCAAGTGCTGACATTTTTGAAAGGAGATCATTCCCTGGCGCCCTCGAATGGTGGAAGTTGATAAGGGTGCTGTACTGTGAGTGTGAAGCTGCACATAAAGGCGAGTGTCAAACAGATGCTGCTGCTCCCCTAAGCGAAGTCTGCCTGAGTGACTTTGATGTTACTGTATGGTTTAGGACACAGATGTCCAACCTACTGGCTTGCCTGGGCCACACTGAACGGAGAGAAATCGTCTTGGGGCACATACAAAATGTATAATATACTTAACTAATAAAATAACATTTTATTATCATTATTAAAACATTAAAGGAAGGCAACAAATACTTAACAATAACAAGCTGGACACATACAGTCTAGAATACCAAAGCAGCAGCCCTCTCTAGAACATATATGGAAGTTTATGGTGGTGTGCTGGATTCTTCACCATATAGACAAAAGCTGAGGTAGCCAAGATCCAGAAGAGATTAAAAACTAGCAGGAAACACAGAAAGATAGCTCACCTCCTTTTGCCTTTTGTGGCATGGTTTCTTTCCTCTAAAGCGACTAAATTTTCTCTAGAATCTCTTTCTGGCATTGCTGACACTATGAAATGGTTTTCCAAGAAAGTTAGTGGTGTGTCTTGAGAATCAATACACTTAAGTTCCCTGGGGGCCTTTGAAAGGGACCCTTGTATCTCACTTAAGGAAGGCTGCTAGCAAAAGGCAAGACAAAGACCAGACAGCTTGGGAACAGCCTGTTATTCAGAGCCCTCCCAGTACCATTACAGCAGATACATCAGAAGTGCAAACCACATCCCACTGCCCGAATACTGGTTTGCTATCACACATTTAGACTAAGCTCTGCAAGGCAAGAAACTTATCTCCTGATTTCACACGGTACTGTGTGAACAGAATCAATATATCCACATACAGTGTGGTTAGGCAGAAGTATTACTCTGCCGTTTCTCCAACAACCTGAAAGGTATTTTTCACTGTCTACTTAAAAAGATAAAGGATGTCTAAGGTCTAAAAACAGTTCAGCCCAAAGCAGTGGGATCTGACATACATTATCTCCTTCCTTTTTAGTTTCTGTTGAAGTGACTTGTGCTGCTGCTGATGTGTGTGATCGTCCAGAGGGAGCAGTGAGACTATTGCTGCGTACGTTCTTTCTCAAGTGCTGCTATTAGATGCAGTTTGACAAAAACAGTATCAACAAGACTGCCCTGAGGCTTCCTTCCTGCAAGCTCTGCTTGCAGCATATTGCTTGTGAGCAAGGTGTCCTAACAAAAAAAACTGGTGTCTGGCCTGTTCAAGGCAAGCTTTAAATACTGCCTCTTTGTTTTGTTGGTGAAACCAAAGAAAACTCTCCCAGAACAAGTTAATTTGTACTGAAACACGATTTGCTTTTCCTTCTCCTGCCATCCTGCTCCATCCCAGTACACACGAGATGTGCTGGCCTGCTATGCCACAAGTTACATGAAGCTAAGCAACGTGACTGCCACTACCAGAGCTCTTCTCCAAAATCATGGATAGCCACCTGCCAAGTGGCAAGCATTAGGGCTTAAAAAAATAATAATATTTGAAGTCTTTATTTCTGTTTTGGTTTTTTTGGAGGTAAAAATTCAGATTAATATTTAAGTTCTCCTTAAGCAAAGCACACTTTTTCAAAAGGATCTGTTTCCATAATATACATACAATACTTGTGGATCAGTCCATTTAGACAGACAGAGCTCTTCTATCAATTCTTCTTCATCTAAGATCTCCAGAATTGTTTCTTTGAAAACTTTCAGGTCCGTTTCCAGTTCTGACAGGCTGGAGAAAAAGACAGGCAGAATGTCAATAATCCCACAGGCACCAAAGCTCAGAGATGATTTTTAGGAGTCTGACAACACTCTTGTCAGACTGAGCTCTCAGGGAAGAGTTCTTTGGTAGGTTTGGGAGTTGCTTTAAAAAAAAAACAAAAAACCAAACTCATTAGAGACCATACATTCAGCAGTGGCAGTGACCTGAGAACCAGAGGGCTACAAACACAGCTGAAAGAGATTCAGCTATTTTTATCAGATGTATTTAAAAGTCAGAAAAAAAAAAAGCAATCTGCAAGCACATAGGGAGTGCATATTTGCACTATCTATTAAGACAAGCTAGTACAGAAATACACCAATGAATTAGTACTAGTAATGGTAAAGCACACAAGCAATGGCTAGCCTGGTTTTACATTATGGGGAAGCTATTTTGCTTCACTAGGTGTTATTTTGCTCTCTTAGATGTCATTTTGTTCTATTACGTGTGTTACTTAAGAAGCCTGACTAATTCTGACAGACCAGAATAGATTTTCTGTTTTTCCCCATATAGCTAGGTATCTCATATATTGTATTTCACATATGCAAGATGCACAACACAGCATTACGGTAATCTATGAAAGTCATAACAGCATTTTTTTTTTTTAACATTTCATTGTATATGATTTTCTATGGTTATCTTCTAGTCTCTGCATAGCTTATTTACCTCTTGCCATTTTGCAGGAGAATGTGGAGTTTACTCCTATCCACAGACAAAAGCTTGGGATCCACTAGAGCTTCCAGTGTCTCAAGGATCTGAGGCTGCAAAGTATTAAGTCTCCCTTGCAGTCTGCTGATCTAGATAACAACATGATCCTTCATAAGAATTAAAACAATCCCTTTAGAGTGGCTTGGGCAACTGGCTCGAGTGTCTGAACACAGAATTCACAGTAACTGGCATTTAATACAATCTACCTGCAAATGCCACGGCAATACTTGTTGCAGGGATATCAAGAACACATACATTAAATCAGTGCAAAATACAGCATTTTATAAAAGTGATTTGCACTGGAATGAAACTCAGTGACTAGAGTAAATCCTATCTAGAAATGTCATACTACTACTGCTAGCATAGATTTTAAGGGTAGCTTGAACTCACTGCCCAAGAGGCCAGAAAACCTCAGTGCTTCTGCATACCATTCTAGTTCAGCTATGGCACGTCTTTAGAAAGGTAGAAAGGCACTCAAACTTGTTTTCTGCTTCTCCAAGCGATGATGAAGCTACTGCATCCATACCCAAGCCGTTCCCTTAATGCACTTTCCATGGGAGGAAATGAAACACAGAACCTTAAAAATCAACACCCCAAACTATCTCCTAAAATAAGCATGGAATTCGTACACAATTATGTATGTATAAATATTAACATAAAAAAAAAAAATAAATCAGCATTTTCTATGAAGCATAATCTTCAAAACAAAATTCAGATAGCTCACCCGGTGCTGCAGGATTACTTCTATGGCTCGGAACTCAAAGGGCAGGGAATATGTGACTAGCTGACCTTCCCCAGACAGCTGAGATGCTAGCTCAGTGAAGAGCCAATGCTCCAGATTTAAATTACGATAATCTAGTATCAGAAGAAACTCTGGTGTTATGACAGCCTTCAAGAACTGAAAGAGACAGTATACATGTAGAAATCTGAAAAAAAAACACCACCTGAAGATTCTGAACCTCATAACTATGTAATACAGTCTTTGATAAAGCTGCTCTTCATCTGCCTTTTCAGGCAGGAAAATAACAGAACCCCCCTGTAACCGTGAGCTCCCAGTGCAGTCCAGATCATTCAAATCCAACCCTGCACTAATGGGGTATGGTCAAGGAGTCAGAGCTCCAAAGACACATTTGCTGTTGGGTTACATACCACAGAAAACTGCTGTTAAAAGAACTGCAGAAGGACACAGGAGGCAAAGTTAACACTGCTGGAGTTTACACTGGGTTACAGGAAAGTCATTACCTCCATTCTCACGATGATCCTGTTGTTCCTCGTTGCAATGCTCATGAGGTGCTGAAATCTTAGATCTCGAGCTTGAAGGCCCAGCTCCTGGTACAACTCTGTTTTCTTTTTCTCTATCACAAAAATATTTTTACATGGAGACGTTTAGGAGACAAGCAGGCGTGCCCTGAAATCGCATCTCATTCTGTTACACAGCCCCACAAACAGAACAGAAAAAGCTGTGCAACCTTTAAAACCATTCTCCTCCCAGCGATTCCTCAGCGCATTTTATTTTTTATGAAGTTCAGAAGACTGTATCTTGAGTGAAAAGTTACAGATGCCAGTAAAGAAGAACACCGTGATAATTAATACAGTGTCAGAAGTGAAGCAGCTGGTTTGTGAAAGCACAGGTAATTCCACAGGAGGGGAAATGCCAGAGTAGGAAAGTAGCGTGCTGGTTAAGAAAGAAAAGAACGACCTTTCCTTGGATGGATGATACACATTACTTTCAATATGTTGTAAGGTTAAACACGCTACGAAAAAATACAGTAAGCAGCAAAACAGAGGAAGGATTAAAACACAGCAAATCAATAAAATAAACACACTGAAGTAGCTTGAATGTATTTTGCTACCCCACACAGATACTTGGCTGGGCTTCGAACAAGAAGAGAAAAATAAAACAATAAAAACTCACCAAAAAAAGTCGCATTTCCCTCTTTGTCAAGCTTCATCTAGAGGAGTGGAAAAAAAAGCAGAAAACACGCTCTGAGGAATAACTAACTTCTTATACCTGCTACGCCGTTCATCTCAGCAAAGATTTTACAGCCACATACTGCACCGTGCTGCAGCACACAACTGAAGCAAGCCTCCACACGCAAACCTTGGGAAGGGGGCAATTTACAACGGATCGGACGCGTTTCAGCATAAAAGGGCACCTTGCACTGCGGATTATGTGTTTCACTACGACCTTGGGCGTACAATAAGTAAATAAGGAGTCAGGCAAACGGGGCAGCCGGGTCCTGTGACGACACCAGGTGTTGGGAGCACAGCGGTGGAGCAGCAGCGCAAACCACACGGATCCATCCGCTCGCCCATCCCAGCGAGGAGACCTCGCCCGGCCTCGTGCAGCCGGAGCTGGGCCTTGCCACGGCCTCACGGCAACGCGGCCGCGAAAAGAGCCGCGCCGCTCTGCAGGGCGCCTGCCGACCGCCCGCACTCACCACCGCGAACACAGGAGACACGCTGGCTAACGTGGCTTGCGAGGCTTCCGTCGTGAAACGCCGGTGAAGTTCGCCTGAGGAAAGACAACGCGCTCCGCAGCCCGGCAGCAGCCAGCCGCCTCGGCTGCATCCTCTCCTCCCGCCTCCCTGAGCGAGCGCCCGGCCTGAGGCGAGCCCTCCCAGCCCGAGCCGGCCCCGGCACGGCGGCGGCCCCGGGGCGGCCCTCAGGCGGAGCCCGCCGCCCCGCCGGACAAGGGAAGGGCGCAGGGCGCGGGGCAGCACGACGGCGCGAAGCATGGGCGCGCCGCGCCCGCCACCACACGGCGCCGCACGGCTCCCGGCGCGCAGCCGCAGTGCGCTGCTGTGGGCGGAGCGTGGCCTACGGCGGCCGTGCTGAGCGGTTGTCAGGCGGGGGTGGGAGGGTTGGGAGCCGGACTGTGTTGGTGTTGAGAGATGGGCGGTCAGCGCTCAGTGTGGAACAGCTGCACCCCTGAGGGGGCCTTACAGTTAAACCCCTCAGCGCATTTGTGCGTGTGGGGTACAGGCAGCCTGCTTGGGTGCAGCTTGCGGCTTCGTGAGGAGCGCGGCAGCTTCTCTTCCTGTTAGGGGAGTAAAAAAAAACCTGAAATCCACCTAAAGGAATACTATTATTTCAGCTTTACCACAGCAGGTGGCAGTGTGTACTAAAACTAATTGAATAGCTGTAAGCTGTGCTGAAACTTTGGAGTGCCAGACAGCGCAGAAAGTACTGCAGGAGAGCAGGGAACTAACGTGTACCAGCAACTAATTCCAGACTCTGTATGTTTAGAATGCAAAAGACAGGGAGACATCTGAAGAATGTCAGACGTTTACATGTAGTGAATTTGCAGTAAGGCTTACACAGCTGATGCTTCGCAGTCCTCAGTAAAAATAAAAGGGAAAATACATTACCTGCTTGTTTTCCTTCATGCATCAGTTGTCATGTCTGCTTGCACAACAGGATTGTTGTAAATAAGATGACGTAACCTCACAGTAAATACAGATTGATGTGAATTCTGACATGTATGACGAAATAGGCAAAAGTACCATTTATGATCAATATTGTATCTCACTATATCTGTGAGTAGTCATCATCATAATTGTCCCGAAGAACAGACACTAGCTAGACATCATCCCGTGTTTTTAGAGGTGAAGGCAATATGAGCTGGCAGCCAGGGACATGTCCTGAAGAGCAGGGACAGTGTCTAATTGTACACCCCTACTGGAGATTTAGAACTGCTTTCTGTCCTGAATACCCAAGAGATGCTTTTTGCTTCTGCCCTGGGCACATGTCAGTTGTCTGTGTGGTGCTAACCAATGGGAGGAAGGTGCCATATTTCATCAGCATAAAGAAAAATAAAAATAGAACACTTCATCTGCTGTTTGTGGGACAACACATCAACTAATGTCTGTCTATCCAGAATGGGGAGATAGCTCTTGCACAGTTTTGTTCAGCCATGAAACACAAGTCATTTGTGAAGTTGTATTATTTGAGCAACTAGCTGTACTGCCAGGAGAATGTCACTGCAGAAGTGAGGGACTGATCTGACAGAAGCTGGGGTATGGAGGAAAAACACCAAAGAAACACTGACAGCAAAGAAAAATACGCAGAGAACGAAATCGTAGATGCCATCAAAAAAATCGGTACTGAGAACTTTTTGGTAAAATCATGGTAGGAACAGATACAGACTGCCTCCCTCCTTGACACGTGTATTTAATCTTGTTTAATTGCAAAGATGTGACAGAACCTGTTATCTTTTTCTTTACCTGAAAGAAGTACTCACGGGAGACCTAGTTTGTTCATGTTAAAAGATATATACATAACAGATTAATCAAAAATCATGCATTTGCTTCCAGACCGTAGATTTGTTTTGTGTAGCTAAATCAGAATGCAACCACTGAGAGAGAAAAGGAAACACCTCATGGAAAAATTAAATACATAATAATCATATTTAGAGTAATTTTAGGTGAAAGAGTTGGGAGTATTCAGCTGATACTCCCAGGTGCCTGGATCAGAGTTAACTATTGTAACACACTGAGGAATCTTTGCCTAGAAAGCTTCTTGACTTCACCTTCTTGACTGTAAAAACTTACCAGCTGAAAGGTGTTTGTCATGTTTCTCCCAGTTTATGCTATCCATCTGTATTTTGATTCTCCACGGAGAAACCGTTTCCTCGTGTCTTCTGAGGGCTTCCAAATCCTTTTCAGTGTGTAACCCCTCTCCACCTCAGCTCTCAGGAATACTCTTAGGAAAGGTGTCATCAAAAGAAGCAGCTTAAATTGTAAACTTCTAACTCTTTTTTTTGTTTGTTTTTTTAATAAGAATAATTCTAAACAGTTTTCGTTCTGGCAGTTGTATAATATACGCAAGTAAAATTGCTCTGACGTGGAATTTTAAATCTTCAACTGCATCAGATTAGTATATGTTCCACTTAGTATGTGCGTGAGAATAGAACAAGCTGGTGTTTATGTGTTTGAAGCTGTCAATGCAGACAACCCAATTACTCCTGGATTACCAACAGCAGCTGCTATTGCTTAGTCTGATTTTTAGATAAGCTGCACATAGTTGTTATATGTTATTCTTAGCATGCTGCACAACAGAACAAGCAGCTGAATTTCATTCCCTGTGTTTAGAAACATAATCTTCAATCTTAACGTACATTGTAGGTCCTTTCTTCAGGACTAGGACACATTTATGCTTCCAGCACCTCATATTTTGCTGTCATGGTGACTTGTCAGGATCAAACAACAAGATACACATCTCTCCTGGTCCAGGGCGTCTCACCTGATCTCAAGGTGTTTTGCTGCAGGAAAAGGGACTCTGCCTGAAGCTATGTCCCTGTGCCACAGCACTATGCCCATCACTTAATTGCATCCATGAAAGTGACTGTAGCTAGCGTGGCTTTATGTATAGAGCAGTAGTGTTTTGAAGTAGCAGAAGTATCCTAATAATAGCAGGCAGTTGATGCATCACTCCATGACTGCAGTTGCTGTGAAGACCATCAGCTCTTTTGTTTTTTACACTTAAGTAAAGCATGTCTCCAATAAAAGTATAAATTTCGAGGATCAACAGAAGAATGTTCAACAGTACCAAAACAAAGATTCTATATGCTTGGTTCTCTCCTTTATTAACTAGAGGAAAGCCAGCAAGGACTGGGGAAATTTAACTGTTAACCAATAACATTAGTAGCATATTTGACTTCACTCACCCTGAAATTGCTCTTTTTGTAATGGTTAACTTCCCAGCAGGGGGGTAATTTTCCCATCAGGACAGATAGAAAGAAAAACTCCTGCTAACACATGCTGTTGAAATATACTTTAAAAAAACAAAGATCATTGCTGCTCACCAAGCATTCCTGAGCAGGAAGTGTAAAGCAGTTTTGGTCTTGCAAAAATTAATGGGGAAAAGGAGATGATGCTAAAGGAATTCAGATTGAATTTAAGGCGTTTTCTGTTTATCTTCGGCCAAGTTTTCCGGTTCCTTGTATCCAAGATGTGGCAAAGGTCTGGGGAAACTGACGTCTTTGCATTTCATTATGCAGTTTCCTGCACAAAGCAAAGCAGATAGCATTAGCGGGAAGTCACGCATGCCTAAAGGTGTTTTCAAGAGAAGAAAAATAATCTGAAGTCAGAAATTGTTTGATGTACTGAAAGGTTCATCTGTTCGTGAAATAAGCCCATGAGATAAACGCTTGCTTGATTTTTTTATCATTTTCAATAGTCTGAGGAGATAAAACCGTATATTGCTCTGAAAAGGCTCTATCCAAAATTAATTCCCAAACAGTGGATCAGGTGGCACTCGTGTCTGGCTGAGAATGAGCAAGGACAGTACAGCTTCAGGTGGGTCACCTGTTTATGAAAGGGCACTAAATAGCTTAAAATGGAAACGGCATCAGGATGATGTCATGATCTATTCATCTGTGAAGTCTATGGGAATAATTTTCTTCTATTAGAGCTTGGATTTGACCCATAATACGTGCATTAGTATCCTTATATTCTATCCCATATTACCATGTAGAACTATGGAAATTGTTTTGCTTATATAGTATTTATGTATTTACCAGCTCAGTGGAACTGACATTAGCTCTTCCAATAGAGCTTTTATTCTTAAAAGAACAAATCATATCTGAATTGTTCAGTCAGTGAATGATCAGAGTATTGAAAAGCTTTTAACTATCTCCAGAATGCAAATAGCTGAATTAATTTACCCAATTACTAAACGAGGGGCGATCTAATTTTGTGATGCTTACTACTTCAACCATTCAGAATGGTAGGATGGGAGAAAACCACCCAAACAGCAAAAGTGACATTCAGATGTCGTCTCATAAAGACATGCAAGGGCATCATATGAGTAGGTACATAAAAACCAACGAAGAAAAATAAATAAATAAGCTGGCTGTGTATGTATGGAGAATGCTTCGGTGGCCTGACTTGATTTCAACTCTGTCAGTAATCTTTTATTTTTTTTTCCCCTACAAAATCATGACCAAGGATTCACTTTTCAGGTGGGAGTTTTTAGTGAGAAGGGAAGTAAGGATGGAATAAATGGTGGTAGTTACCGAGTCGTCAGTGTTTTGCTTGCTTTGTACACAGACCATCCTGGGCAGAGGAGTGGCAATAATTAGATACCAATCAAAAGCAAATGAAAAAAAGTCAGGCACCAAATGAAAAAGTGTACGGCACGGTCAGCAACAAAATACCATAAAGAAGCCATTGCCTTTTTTTACGGGTTTGTTGGGGTCTGTCTGTATCATCATACTGCCCAACTTAAGTGATATTTCAGTGACTCCATCTTGAAGGTCCGCTAACGTCCTGAGGCTGACTGCTTCCCCTGCGGTTCCCTCAGCCCCCGCTGCCCCGTGTCCTCGCGTCCCTCTCCCCGCCTCTGGGCACGACTTCTCCGCTTTCTCCTTTGCACCTCGGGATGAATAATTCAGCAGGGTTTGTGCTCGCTGCGCTCCTGAGCCGCTCGTGGTGGTGCTGCTGCTTCTGGGCACGGTCTGCTCTCACCGGAGGAGCTCTCGAGCAGGGAGGAGAATGGCAGAGGGAGGATGAAGTTTCCTGAGGGAACCGGAGTGACTGAGGCAAGCCGCGTTCCGTGATGGCAAAACCAGAGGATAAAATGACCGTGGGAGGCCGTGGGGATGCTCCCAGCCCGTCGCTACGTTTGGGATACACCTCCGTGCAATGTGTCGCTGCGCTGAGTGCCATCTTCACCAACCTCCCCGCGCACCTGTGCGGCGAGATCTGGTTGCCTAGGAGGAGCCGCTCCTGGAGAGGCTGAGCAGAGCTCTGTTGGGATCCCAGAGGAGGCTGCGGTCCCTCCCCACCTCTGCCGGCTGCCTCCTTTGCCTGTGGGAGGTGGGCCCTGGTGCCAGACCCCGCTGCGGGCTCCCTGCAGCAGCCACTTCTCAGAGGGAGCAGGCGGGCAGACAGGTGCAGGCAGCGCCCTGGGTGGCTTTGGCTCCGCAGGAGGACGCTGGGCATGACTAACCCTGGCACGAAGGGGTCGTTCCTCTCACAGCCGATGGTGAAGAGCGTGCTGGTGTATCGCAATGGGGATCCTTTCTTCCCGGGTCGACGCATTGTCATCAATGAGAAGAAAGTGTCCAACTTTGAGGTCTTCCTGAAAGAGGTGACCGGTGGGGTGAAGGCACCCTTCGGAGCTGTGCGAAACATCTACACGCCCCGGGCTGGGCACCGTGTCCGGCAGCTGGAGGAGCTGCAGAGTGGAGAGCAGTATGTGGCTGGTGGCAGGGAAGCCTTCAAGAAACTGAAGTGAGTGGCTGAAAAGCAGCTTAAGATTTATACTGAACCTGAACGTCAGCATTTCAGCCCCCTCTCCCCTTCCCCTGCCACCCTTTATTATCTGTACAAAAACAGACTAAAAGAAGGTCAGCTATTTGTGACAGAAAATAAAGAGCTTTGGAGGTGAGCCGTAGAAAACATGCTGTTTTCATCAGTCACACAGTGGCATCCCCCTGACATGGCAATAGAAACAGAGAAGCAGTCCTTTAACTTCATGCTGTATTGGCAGTGTGATGGATGTGCTTCGCTGAGGGGCAAGTGTCTGTGTTTGTGCTTGGTGGTAGCGTGGTGGAAGATCTAGAAAGGAGTGTTGACAGTATTGTGGTGACAGCCTTGTTGGGAATTTAATTACCAACAGTTCCTTTCTTGCTTATTTTTAAAAGGTCTGATTCAATCCACATCTCCATCCATTCTATTCATATGGGGTAAGCATATAGCTTTTTTTTTTCTGTCCAGAATAGCTGAGTCTCTGCTGCCATTTAAAAGACAACTGTTTTTTTTTTGGTTTTTTTTTTTTTTTATGCTGCTGGGACACCAAGAATTAAGCTGACAGGTTTTTTTTCTAGTTTGGATTGGAAATATATCATGGGGCAGACCTGGACTTCTATGTGTACTTTCTGAGTGGAACCGAGAGTAAAGATTCTTACTTCCAGCAATGAATTTCACTGTCTCATCTGCCTGATTATATGCTTTGTTCAGTCTTTGTGGATATTAATCCTACAGCCTACAATTATTTCAAAATTAGCAGTCCCTTTCTGAGGGTGGTTGGGAATTCCTATGATAAACTACCTGCTTCACAGACCCTAGCTTGTCTTGATCAGGTACTGTTGAGGAATCTGCATTTTTCAGGAGAACTCAGCATACTGTGTTTAATAAACAGGGTTTCTATCAGCACACTGTTTTTGTCACCGCCTGTTTCAAGAGATTTATTGATGTCAAAAGTAGTGCTCCACTCCCAAGAATGAGCTACCATTTCTTTTAGTATTAAATTCTGTGGTCCCGTGAGTGGCTTAACATTCTTGGTTGTCAGCACATCTTGTTTCATCTTCCTGTATGTGCTGTGTGTTCCACGGGCTAAAGGTAAGTAAGTGTTTTCTTTAGTATGTGTCGTGTAGACAATTGGGTGCCTCAGATTTATTTTTGTTGGGAATAGGCCTTTATGTTCGTTATTTCATTTTTCATGATCAGAGTTTTGTGGTGAGAGTTTTCAGACTTTTGTGGTTGCACCACGCAACAGGATACCTAAATATTTGAGGTCAACAAAGAGAATACTTCCAGAAAAGGTAACCTAAAGCCCTCAGTAAAAGCAGGCTGTGCTGTATGTATATCCCTTGAGAGTATGCTGTGCTTCCTGTGGGAAGGATGGTCTTGTTGAGATCTTTTCCACTTCCTTGTTCACTATCTATATGCGTTTATATAGAGCTGTAAAAGTAGGCAGTGCTTTTACAAGCATAATTTAAGGCAGGTTGGAGAGGTCTGATTCTTAACTAGATTGTAGACAGTAGGATGATTAGGGAGACTTCTTAGCCAGGCAGGTCAGAGGAGTGCGGAGTCAAGTGGAAGGGATGACTTTCTGGAAGTAATTGAGAGAATTAGAGAACAGAGTATGGTTGTGTTTGTCTCATGGGCAAAGATAAAGCAGTTACAGCTGTGGGAGACCAGAACTTCTGTCTGAAGGGATCTGACTGTGGTCTTACAGCAGTATGAACCATGTAAATTTGTAACTGTTTGTTTTGGTTTGTTTGTTGGTTTGTGATGCTTGTTGGCTTAATTCATTGTTACGATGCACTAAACAGGGCTGAACATTGAAATAAAGGCTTGTGACATCCATATGTGGGAGCGTAATGAAAGGGAAAAGTATCCAAAGAAAGCAGGAGCTAGAAGTGTCAGCGTTCAGCATCAGATGGTGCATTTGTTACTTCACAGATGGATAGCATTGAGATCCAAATCTTTCTTCCCTATCTTCAGTGACAGGCTTAACTGCTCTCACCTTTAGCACATGAAAGTCTGCCATTTCAAGCCAGAAATTTTAACATCTTCAGATCTATTATTCTGGCGTGTCTCATTCTACGACAGTGACAACACTGAGAGATAGAAATAGCCTGAGGTCCTGCAGCTACTGTGAGCTGCAATCCTGAGAAGACCAGCTCTGGAGGCTTTTATGGTGCTGGCAATGTACTGCTGGTGGTACCTGGATAGCTGCCTGCTCAGCCAGTTTGAGTATTACTCATGCTTGAAGGTTTATTTAATATATTTTCTTTGGAAAGCCAACGTATAACTAGTCTACCACTATGTGTTTTAACTGATGTCTTTGTGCTAATGCATTGTTTTTGTGGGAATACTCCAGTAGAGCACAGTGATGTTCAAATGTTTGTGGGTTTGTTTTTTTATTTGTCCTTGGATTTTGTTTATTCATAAAATGGTTGTGAAGATGCTCTTATTGCAACATGATAAACCAGGATATAATGTTTTCAGATGTGTATGAGACCAGTTGAAACTCAAGTTGCGTAGATCCTTTTAAGTTATCCAATATTCTTGTTAAACTTGAGTATGGAGAAAGGCTTTAAATGTATCAGAAACATAGTGTGAGAAACTAAGAGGCAAGATGCTAACCTAGAAAACTCTGCTAAACTAATACTGTGCTGATATTTATCGATCCACCTCACAGTACTCCATGGGCTCCTTTCCAACAAGTAGCTTACTGATGGTGTGTACTAAGCACCAGTTAACTGACCTGAAGTTAGATGGCTAGTTCTCCCTTACCATTTGTATTCACTCAGAGGGCTAGCTTGTAGATTTATGTTAACACTCCTTCATTAAAATCTTGAATTGTTTACATTTATGTTGCTGTGAGGCATGGTAAATTAAAAAAAAAATATATATAAAACATTTGCATTCAGTAAGTTAAATACTTCTGTAAATAATCAGTACTGTTTTTCTTTCACAGCTATTTGGACATAGGAGAAACAAAGAAAAAACCTGCTGAAGTCAATAATGAGGTAGGTTGTCTGAAATATTTCAGAAGTAAGTCTGCACTTAGTATTAATGATATGTCTGAGTTTTTAATATTTATTTATTATGTTCAGAAAGAATACAATTACCTAGCATTCTGAACATAATATTTCAATGACAATTACTCTAATTGTTCTGAATGCAATGAACTAAACTAATGGTCTTCCTTTCAGCTTTCTGAATTGCCATGTCCACTCCTAAGCTACCAGGAAAGGAAATTGCATGCTGTCATTACTAGTGTCAGAACTTTATTCAGAAAAAGATGATGGCAGTGTGAACTTTGGGAATTTTGGACAAGGAAATTTTCTTCAAAACGTTGTATTTCATCTGGAAAAGAGACTTTTTTGATTGAGAAATCATATTCAGTTGAAAGGTTTTTTTTAATCACTGCCAGAGACAGTTGCAAACTTCTAGCAAGTTCTAGTCCAGTATCATCCAAATTCACCTCTTTCTTCTGAACAGTTACACTATTAACTAATGACATAAATGCAGGCTTCCAAAAATTTAAGATGTGGATTTTGAGACATGTGGCTCTGTATGATGTATTTTACTTTTTAATTAGCAGTGATTCACAGCATTTGAATTTCAGCTTTTTCCTGACAAGAAGCATCAGCAGACAAACATTTCCATTTCTTCTATCTTGTGCTCTCGTGCCAAGTTTCTAGCAATTTAATGATTTGTGTAGCAAGTGCCTTGAGACACCTTGAAGACCTTCAGAAAAGGTGTACTGCCATAATGACTTTTGTTGTGATATTCTGACACATCTTACTCAGCAGCAGTGAAATATGACACATGCATTTTATAAATTATCATATTTTTGTAAGCCATCTTACAATATTGCTTGCAATATTCCTTTTTTTTTTTTCAAATGAGCAGTCAGCAGGAAGGTCAAATCCAACAGGGGGTGAGAGATTGGATTTACTAAAAGTACCATACAAATTTACTGTAACTTAGACTTTTTTCTCCAGTTTGTTAGTGTATGCAATTAACCAGAACACTGTAGAGAGAGCTCTGTTGCTTTTGAGTCGTTATTTGTGTCTCCCTGATAACAATTAAACAATGATGAGTCATCAAGGTATACATACAGCTCAGTTGCTGAGCTGTATAGAAATATAAATAACATCTTTACACATCTGCACTAAGCCTTCAGTATCTTTTGCCCATAAATTTCATTTTTCACCCTGCAGCATTTACTTATTTCAGTCCTGAATCTCTTTTGATCAAACTTTGTGAATCTTGCTGTAACGATTCTGAAGCAGACAGAAAAAATCAAATAAGTTTGTAATCTTTGTAACATATCATATATTTATTTCTTTCCAGAGAGAAAAGGTCTTTACAACAGCAGTATTGAACTCAACTGAACCCTTTAACACATAAAAATATTTCTGGACATAAAAATAATTTAAAAAAAAAAAAACAACACAACAAACAGCCAACCCTTGAATTTATGACTGGCCCTTGCAGATTTTCTTCTGAACACCCAAATGTGTGGGCAGTACCATACTTTGTGTAAAAACAGTGTCTGTCTGGAAATGATTCTTACATATCCAGGATGAAAAGAAGATAATAAAATTGCTTCCGATTGTCTCTGAGAATGTGGTATGTTACATTCGCTATTTGTGCAAGTCCTGTTAGTAGCATGCACTGACTGACTCCAGGCATCCCTTGATGAGAAGGCAGTTGTCTTCACAAAAGCCCCTTAACCATGTTCTGATAACAGCAGCTTTCAGGACAGCCACAGGGCTGCTATATTGAGGCTCATTTTAAAGCTGATGAATTTGCTGCAAATCCTTAAAAGACTGAATTGCAGCAGTTGTTTCCTATATTTACAGTTGAATGTTTGATAAGAGAGGCTTCTTTTACTTTTTATGTATTCGGTGCTCATTGTGTATTGTCTGAGCATTTTCAGCCATCTCAAGGCTTTGAAGGAAAACAGTGTAAGCCATTTGTTATGTCAACTCCTTTTCTTCCTGGTAGTCTTAGTTTGCAATCTTCTGGTCTCTGTGGAGAGTTTAACTCTCCATGTTAAGTTTAACTTTATGTTATTGATTTATTAGAGCAGTTCTAAAAATGAAATGAAAACTGGTGATGTTCTACAGAGTTTTATCTGGATTTGTGAATAACACCATTGTTTTCAGGCCCTAGTAATTTAATTCTAGAAATGAACTTTCAGGGGCTAGTAACAGAAGTTTTAATGCCTAGATATTTTTACACTAAAATGATTTGGAGAAGCAAGTTCTGTCTGCACGGTTTTCTTCAAACTTTCATTTTGAAATTAAAAAAGCAATCTGTGTTGTAGCACCACAAATAGCAGAAGTATTGTTACTTTTTTCTTCTCTTTGGTTCTGCTGGATTTGCATCGGCAAACAAATAGATCATTTTTTGCCATGGAACTTTGTAGGGATCTTTGATACAAGCCCATGAAAATGATTTGCTTTCAAAAGGCATTATGTTAGATTGAATTTCAAAAATAAAATCCTCCCAGTTTGTTTCATTAGAAAATAAATCAATGTATATGTAAATTATAAGAAAAAATGGTGGCTCAGGCCTGCAATAGCAGCAAGGTGTAGCTTTCAAAATGTGAATTGTTTCAGTGACTTCAGTAGGAAGGACTGCTTCAAAAGTATGGACGCACATAGAAATTCATGGTCAGATCTGAGTTGTAGTGTTCTGGTGGGCTAAGAGAGTGGGGCAGCAGGAAAGTTGGATGGTGGCCTCGTAGACAACACCAGGCTGAAATCAGGGTGTGTTTTTACACTGATCTTTGTCAGGACAATTTCTGCTCTGTTTGTCCTAGTGCTGAAATATTAACCACTCCTTCATCATCTCCACTTCTTACTTTGCTTTCTTTTTTTTTTTTTTTTTTCTTCCCCAAAACTTTACAGAATTTGTCAGGGCTCTCCATTAGTGCACTAGACCATAGGTCATTCATTTGATCTTGGTAATGGTGCTGTTACTGGGAGACTTGAGACTGCAGTGACTATTCTTACAGCCTGCTTTTTGGGATCACCTCTCCCCCTTCTCTCCTGGCACTTGTTCATGTCCCACAAAAACATGGTCTTCCTCTGAACATGACCTCAAGGATGAGCAAAATAAATGGCTTCATTCTGTGCTGTTCCTAAATGCTGATGATGCATCCAGAGTTCAGGCAGGAGCTTTGTTGGTGTTGTTGACCCCAAAAGGAATCGTCTTGGAGCTAGTAGCACTGGTTTTATTACACAGTCTAAGCATATAAAGGACAGGTGTCAAGATGATGGGGCCTGACTTTTTTGAGTAACACTTAGAGACAGGACAAAGGGCAACAGGCACAAACTGGAACAGGGCAAATATGAGAAAGAACTTACTTCCAGAGCAACACTGGAACAAGCTGCCCAGATAGGTTGTTGAGTCACTTGGGAGATATTCAGAATCTGCCCGAACACTTTTCTGTGCAGGCTACTCTAGGGAATCCGCTATAGCAGGGAGGTTGGACTAGATGATCTCCAGAGGTCCCTTCCAACTCCTACAATTCCATGGTTCTGTGGCTTTCTCTTTACCACGTTTTAGAAGTACATTGACCCTGGCTGATGATGGTCAGATTTCTGTACCTACATGGTGCTGTTTTTCATGCAGAGAAAGTGTTTGGAAAATTCATGTTCAGTGGTTAAGGATGGTATCATTATGCTTCTGTACAAGAGGATTAATTTTGGTTGTATGTAGAACACTTTGATATTTCCAATCTAATAAGTAGGATTTTGTAGGTTTTCTTGCAGTAAAACAATTACAGATATTTTTTTCCAATTCTGCTTAGTGAAGAGGAAGCCAAAAGGAATAAAGGCATACTATTTAAGCTGCCAAATGTTTGACATCTGTTCTTGCAAATATTTTAATGTTTTTTTTGAAGGCAGCATTTCAATTACTTTAGATTTGTTTATAACTAGAAAATGTCAAACTGGAATTAATAAATAAAGAATTCTTTTTCAAGATACAGTGTAATTACTGTGACCTATATTCAGAAAGAAAAATAGATGGAAAATACAAAGCATTAATTTATTACTAAACTGTCTTCTCACTTTCTTCAGTGTGTGACAGAATATAGTTAAGTACTCTAACAGAAATAGATCCTCTACAAAAATCTGTAATAACTGTGAGTCTGAGCTTCCAAGGAAGGTGTTCCTCAATAAATAATAATAATAAAAATAACAAGCAACACCAACAATAAATTAAGTAATCTTCTCTACTAACGGATTCCAGTGTCTTATTTAAATAAATCCTTTAGTGCCCTTTCTTACAAGATGGTGAGCTTTAACATCTGGGAATGGATCTGCAGAGGTCCCTCCAACCCTTTGGATTCTGGTGAGAGTAGTACTAGTTCTGCCTGTTATGACTTATTTCATTTTTAGCTGAAGCTTCTCAAATACCACAGTGGTGTTTGCCTGCAAGTTGCACCTCACTTTGTCTGACATGTTTGATGCTGACAAAGACTATTGGCTAGGTATTGCCTGTGTTCCTCAGTGTGTTTTTTACAAATGGTGAGGAGCTTTGAGGAAGGTTTGGTCAAGAATGTCTTAATGTGGGTGTGTTGTTCCAGTGAATAAAATATGCGTCATTGAATAATTCATAATGCACTGTTTAATGTGGGAAGTGGAACGTGCAGATATATGTGACTGCCTGTAAGATGGGTCAGTGTTGAAATAGTTTGGCAAGACATTTTTTTTTCTGCGTATACAGAAAGGAGTCTATATCACAAATACCTCATTTCAGCAGCTGATTTCACCATGGGCTGCTTTTGGTGAAATATGAGAGAGTGGATTATGTGTTCCCACCGGTTTTGTCAACATCCAAAAGGCTGTAAGTAGAGCATTGCTTTGTGTATAGACCAGTGACAGTACAGGATAATGAATGAAGATATACATATACTCTCAGTTTCCTGATTTCTGAGATAAGCTTTGAGTCAGTAACATTTGAGAAATTATCAAGTATGCCTTCACGAATTATCCCCTGCTGTGTGCTGCTTGAGCAGATGGGATTTTGGAACCACATCTCTGTCTCCTCACTTCATCCACTGCTAGGAGTGCTGAGTGCTTCCTCGACCATTTATACTTCATTTGACATTAGCTGCAGCACAGCACTTTCGGAAAAGCCCCAACTGTTCCATAGTTCTCACTCAGCTGTGACACCAGAACAGTGTAGCAGTTAGCTCATTTTCACAGCGCTGCTCCTATGTAAGAAAAGAACAAACCAGAAATAAAACAATGAGCACCAGTAGTGAAGTGAGACAGACTGTATGAGTAAATTTTTATCTGACTCAAGTCTTTTACTGAAACAGTAGTACTCTTTCCCTTCTGTTTTGCTGTTATCCTAACAAGCAAGTGGCAAAATGTCTTTTGCCCTGTAGCACTGTGGTAGTTAATATGCATGCAAAGCTGAAGCAAGCTCCTCAGGAAAAGTCTGATTTTTTTAATTCACATTTGATGGTTTTCACAACAAGCTAATCCCCAGAAATGTCACATTCTATCTTAGTTTAGGCTTTCTCCCAGGTGGGGTACAGAGTAAATCAGAATTTCTGACTTCTCTCTCTTTAAACTGGGACAACAGTAAGGATGAAAGGAGACACTTCTCAGGAAGGTGTGAAACTTGTGAGCTGTTCAGATGGCAGCCAGGCTCTTGGCTGTTTTAAAGCCCCTGGCAGTGCCCTCATGCTCTAATAATATGTCTCAAAACTTTTTATTAAGCTACTGATAGAGAAAATACCAAAACCATTTCATCCTGACCCAAGCTTAAGTTTTGATACAATATATTCCTCAGATTTGCATCAGGCCTTCACTTCTTTTGGCAACCGAGCTTCATGTTTTGAAAGAGAAATTGGTTTTGTAGTGAAAGTGATCAGCAAGCAGAAATACATCTTAAATGATGTGCTTGAGGAATCTAACAAGCCTCTAGAGAAAGTTTTATCAACATAGTTACCATTTGTTTATTGTAATCCTAATTGGTTGCTAAAAAGCACTGAACATATTTTCCAATTATAATGTGTGCATTGTGAACATTCATATTTCTTTAGACACTCTCAGATCTAGATGGTCCCTCCCTGTGCACTCTGAAAGATTATTATTAATTTTATTTGTCACTGGGTCTGGATGTGGGTAAGCTGCTGAAGAATGAATGGAGTTTTTGGATTCACAGATTAAGTTCTCTGTTTGAGACAGCTGTGTGTTCAAGGAATGGAACGGTATTATAAATAGGTAAATTGCAGGAGTCAAGTGGATAGGGCCATACTCTTTTCAAAGATGTGCAGGGCAAAGTGCAAAAACTGCAGCACAGGAGGTTGCATGCAAACACAAGGAAGAGCTTCTTCACTGTGAGAGCGTGACAAAGCAATGGAATGGGCTGCCCAGAGAGGTTGTGAAGTCTCCTTCTCTGGAGATATTCAAGACCCACTTAGATGTATTCCTGTGAAACAGGAAAGGTAGATAATGTGCTTTAGCAGTAGGGTTGGACTCAATTATCTCCAGAGGTCCCTTCTACCCCTATGACTCTGTGATTCTGCGAGCAGTTAGTCTTTCCACTAATGAGTCTTCAGAGGATCAGTAAAGATTCTTCAAAACTTTCATCCACGTATATAACCTGAGTATTTGCATCTGCATGCAACCCCAGAATCTGGAATATCCATCTTTAGTGAAACTGAGAATGTGACTGGCAGAATATATCTTCTGCTGGTGGTGGTCTCCAGTGGCAGCACGTAAGCTATGGAATCTTGTGGGCCACGCACAGTTACTCAGCAGATCACAGGCTAGATCAGTCAGGTGAATTGTTCTTGTTGGAATTCTGGATCACGAAAAACTCCCTAGCATTGTCCAGTGCCAATTAAAATGAGATAAAAAACACAATGTATGAGACCTGATAGATCAGAACTTAATGTTGGAGTATACCTCAAAATGCATCTGATATGTTGCTATTCAAGTATTATGAGTGGTCATTGCTCTGATTCCCCGTCCCTCAACATTTTAAAATCTAATTTTTGTAATAACAGTTTTAGCAATTATTCCTACTGTATCTTTTAAGTTCATCTTTCATTTTATAGTAGGTTCTACTCTTGTCTGTGGAAGATGGCATGACTGGGAGAATCTGTGAAAATTGAATTTTCAGAGCTCATAGTGTTTTACAAGTTTTGATATGTTTATGATGGTTTGATGGTTGTACTTCGTCCATAGCATGCTCTTATATATTTTTTTTTGTTCAAGTACACTCTCATGAAAAATCTAAGCATTTGTAGTTATTGCTTATTTTAACATTAGTATTTATTGTATCCAGCAAATAATATATCATAGAAATATATGTCTGCAAGAAGAAATTATGTATAAACATTCACTTAATATGCCACTATAAAAAAAAAAAATACGCCACTATAAAAAAAAAAAACACAAAACTGAACTCTTTTGTAAGTCCACATCTGAACTGCTTGATTGCTCTACTGCTGTTAGAAGTCTGAGTAAGGAACTTTCTCTGAGGCTCAGTGTAATTAGGAGTTTTACTATGGATGCAGTACAGGGAAGGTAAAATGAAAAAAAAGATATGCGAAGGTTAAAAAAAAACACGACAAAGCTGTTGTACATCTTTGATCTCCTGAGCAATGCCTTTAATAGTTAAGCTTTCTATTACACTGTTTGGTATTTAGTATCTTGGTAACATAATTAGGAAAACAAGACATACAAAACAGATACTCTTCACAAGTGTTTCTAATCTAATACCAGGAGGGTTTGGAGAATTGTCTAGATATCCACTTAAAACAAAGCTGTGCCTTTTTTCTCTGATTGCCCTGTAAAAATTACTGTTTGCAAAGTTCTGTATGCCTAAAATGTTTAATTCTGAGTGTTTTAATTACAGACTGCTTACAAATTAGTTTTAGTATATCTTGGAGCAAGAGAAAGACTTGTAGGGGCCTTGGGTTATGTCGATGGAGATTCCATGATCTGTAATGCATTTATTATAGAACTCAGAAATTAGTCACTTCCTCAGTTAAGATGACTGTCTTGTTCTGAAGGGTGACTGTCCTTTCTTTCTTTCTTTCTTTCTTTCTTTTTTATTTATTATTATTATCATTATTTTTTGTGATGAGAATAGGAGGAAGGGAAGAAATAACCAGTACTGAAGCTTTTAATGAGACATGTAGGTTTCATTAAAAACCTGTTGCAGCATGTTAGATTTTCTTACTGAAAGCATTAACAACTTTTAACTCTGATTAAAAATGAGGAAAAAATTGATCTTTTCATTTTTACTCTTCATCAGTCACTGTTCCCAGGTTCAGGCTCTTCTGATCAGCCATGAAGATCAGAGTCATCTTTCTGGTTTAAATGTGTAATGAATTTAGGGAAAATACTCAAGCTCTGAGACATAAAGATGGTGAGAATTAGCAATATTATATCAGCGACATAAATTAGCATCACAGTTTGCTTTGCTTGGATAACATATACATTATTTATCCCATCGCTGTGTGTGTGCTATGCAGTATAGGTACAGTATCGTGCAACTCAGAAGAAATATGAGTTATTCATGGGATCCAAAACCAACATGGATGTGATATATTTTGGAGCCCTGCACAGGCTACATACCTAATTGCCTGGGCAGATAAGGCCATGCTATGGTCTGATTTAGGACAACTGGAGACGTGGCTCTTAATCAAATGCCCTTAAACGATGACATATTCTAAATGAAACATATTTCTTTTCAGCATTTAGCTAGATGGAGTAAAACATCCTCTACATACACAGAGCATATATGTTCCAGTTAGCTTATCATGGATGAAAAGGAAGGTGATTTAGCTTGGAGGTAAACATAGTGACTGCAGCTATTGCTTCTGGAAGAAAGCGGCTTTAAATTCTTTGGGAATTCTACAGACGCCCTGTGATCTAGAAGACTCACTGAGTCTGTACATGCTTGTTCTGTTTGACATAGCTCATTTCTAACTCATCTGTGCTTCGTGTGGGCTAAGAAGTTTGTGTACAGTGTGATGTTGTGATCTACTTTATATATGCGTGGAACTCCAGCCGGTTGATAGGAGCTTGAATACTTGTATTTATTTGTATTTGTACCAGCAGAAAGGCCATTAGTGTCTTGCTCAAGGCTATTTTTACTATCCAGTGTACCATCTAGCAATGCAACATGGCCAGGAAAATATAAATTATCGAGGTTTATTACCGTGTAGGATAACTGAAACGTTTTTGAATTGACAGAACTCTTCTGTGAATCTCACTCTTTAGTCGAAATGTATTAAAATCCCTGCTTGTAAAAAGTCACATTCTTATCAAGTATGATACTTCCTAGGTTGTAACAGCCTTAGAAAAAGTAACTTTTATCTTTCTAATTTGCTTTAATCACTCAACCTTGAACATTCCTTTCTTTCACATCACAGGATGGTGATTGTATGTATTAATGGGGTTTTAGATCATTTGACCCCTGTTCTACCCTAAGGGAATGCAAATATTTGTTCTCATTTTTTTTTTTCCTGTGCACATTGATTAACAAACAGGCAATTGTAACAAACTGGTAAAGCCATGGCTCACTGCATGACCTGATAAATTTGGTATGTGACATTGTGTTGAAATATTAAAACTTCAAAAGGTTATTTATAAAGTGACGTGAGTAATAAGTGAAATGTTAGTAGTGCCCAAGATTGTATTAATAAACCAGTGGGAAAAGCAAACTCGTAAACTGGTAAAAACCAAACTGGCACAGAGCACCTGGTTCAGGTTATTTTGTTTAACTGATGACTTTCTGCCACCCAGAATGGATTAATAAATTCTGTAAACCGATAAATCTTGTGATTGCTCAGGTAGACCATTGGTCAGGGCTCTCTTCTGGTAAGAAAATGAAATAAATCAGTTAGTGACACCATTTCTTGCCCAAGCCCCCATGGCTGCCTGGGAAATTGCTACTAGACAATTATCTGCATTTAGCTTGTCTCAACATTTTAATTTGGGCTGGAGGGAAAAGCCAAGCTAAGAATGGCCCATTTCTATTTTAAACTATTATCCACTGCGTAAGTATTGTGGTGTTTTTAGAAACTGAATATGCAGCATGGTAAGTTTAGAGGACAATTAAAATACTATGTAGTGAGCAGTATACTTCTCTGATATAAGATTATTTCTCTGAAGTGTCACACACCTTTCTCAAGTCCCGAGGACCCAACAGAAATGTTGAACAGTTTGCTAAGTCTGTCCTACTTTCCAGTCTCTGTTTGAACAGAATATGTGAAAAGCATACCGTAGCATCTGTAGAAGCAAAAACATTACACAAATAGTTATACACGAGACAAAAGAAATAGATAGCTTTTTGCTGCATTTCCATTTTCGTGATTAATCTTTTCTTTTTACTATTTTTTTTTTAATGAAGAAATGAAAAACATTGTTTTTAAAGTTTGCATTTCAAAGCAAACTGTGGGTAGCTCAGACGCCTCACCTGAATAGCTGTTTTCAATTACAGCACTTTTCCTGTAGTGCTGTACATCTAATCTCGCCTTCCCAATGTACCTTTTCTTTGAGGTGAAAGCGCCGAACAGAGTGTAGTCTCAATCTTTTTCCATGTGTGCCAGACCCATCTACAATATTTGAAAAAAGGGTAACTTTTTCAGTTGATTTTCAGTCTTTCACAGTGCCAGCTGAATGTAAACGTAATAGAAATTTTTGTAAGAAAATTATATCAAGTTGATGTGTAAATATGTATGCACATAAACAAACAGTATACATTTACATCTATCTACGTATGCAGCTTATTCAGAATGGTTTCCATACATAGAAAATGTGTTTTTAAGATAAATATTTATGACAGTATGCCTGAGTGGATAGTTTGTCTGCTGATTGTCTCGTTTTGCTTCTTTTGCCAGCAGTCAACAGTGGAAGATGTAAGTACCTAAAGGAGATTGTGTGGCGTCTTGTGTATGTTTGGTAAATGTGTTGTATGTGCTTGTTAAATGTTGAGAATATTTGGCATATTTCATAGCAGCAAGCGTTGTGAAATGTGAAAGAGAACTATATTTTTTAGCATTGCATCAGTTAAATGCTTAGCTGCATACTGGCTGTGCATTTTCAAAGAAGTGTAAAGAGGAGCTTAGCTGTAGCTAACATTCAGCAACACAAGTTCAACCATGGTGAACTATGCCTGAAGAGGTATGCTTAGCTCTGAGACACTGTAGAAAAATATTCTGAATTTCAAGAAGCTTACGGAAATCTTAGCTCCTAAAACCTAGCTGGTGTTGAGTTCAGCTGTTTTGCTTCTCCCCAGCTCTGCTGGGTGCTTCACAAAATAAATGAGCAGGTAGTAACCGTTCTCTGCATCAAGGCAGATCCGAAGTGCTGTTACTATAAGAGGTGTTGTGAGAAAGAACAAATTCTTCATAGAATAAGAAGGTAAAAATTCTGGTGGTTTTAAGAGTTAGAGATCCCATGGTGAATTTCCAACCATATGTAGCTCTTGTTGTCTTGCAAAATCTCATCTGAATAGTTTTATATTTCTCGCTTAAAGATCCTGCTAAGTTTCAACTAGTATAATACCTTCTTCTTCCTGTTCTAAATGGTTTGTGTTACTGTTGTGAGTTGTGTGGTACCACAGATGGGTATCTCACTGCAAATTATTAAACAGAAGCGTTCAATAGTAGGATGTGGAAACTGCTCTTGGATGGGCCCTTTAAACCCCTCTGAAAATATACAAAACTTGAAGATAAAATCATAATGGGGCCAGAACATTGATTTATGAAAATATGCTCGCAATTGCTGATGCAAATGATGAAGAAAAGGATTTAGGGGTCCAGTGATGTTGATTGTTAATGTAAGCACAGGCCTTCACCCAAGACCGTCTTTGTTAATGTGTAACTCTGCAGTGCCAGAGGGGTCAGGCTATTCCAGACAGTGCAAGATTGTGATACCTCCTACATGAGAAATACCAGCAGTCTCATGTATTCTTTAATTAAATCCCCAACCAAGTCTTCCATTAGGGTGAGTTTGCTTAACTCTATGTACTTCAAAGGAACTGCACTGATTTATAGTGGCTGAGCACTTGGTATTTTATTGACATCTGCAACTGCATATTTAAATTCTGTGGCTTGCTTTAGAAATTAAACTCTACTCATACCTGTAAGTAATTCAACATTGGTCACAGAAGTTGTTCTAAGCAATATGAGATAGTAACTTGAAGACTGTGTTGGCAATGAATAAATAAATATATGAACAATAAGAACATTGCTGTCTTGTATGCCTCTGAAGGATGCAAAAAAAGATTAACAGCTCTTTGAGAAGGCAGTTTAAAATACAGACTTGCAAGTTGATATCACAGTATCTATTATTGACAGAAGTACAATCCTCTGAATCATAAGTGAGCCTCTAACATCGGTCAAGTTGCTTGTTTTCTCAGGAGTCCAGTGATTAGGCTGCTTGCAATCAGATGACAGTCTTCTGAGAAGCCTACCTCAAAATCAATGGTTTCATCAGCTTGTAGGAACAAGTATATAATTGGGCACACCTGGGACCATCCTGAAAAGCTTCTGTATGTTTAGTGAATGCTTTCTAACTAGTTCCAGTGTAGTCTGGATCATAGAAACCTGAGTGTTGCATTGCAGAGAGGTTCAAAGTATGGTTTTATGGCCTCTTCTGTGTTTGGAGTCGGGGAAAAGCTCTACTGAGCTTTACGAAGACTGAGTGATTCTTATTTTTCTTTGTCCTTGCAGGTCAAGCCAGTTACTCACAGTAGAATCACTGTGTCATCACGGTTTCGAAAACCCCTCCAAGAGCCTTACATGATTTTGTAAGTTGAATTTTCAGATAGTGAGATGCTATTTTTTAATTTTTTTCTTTTTTTTTTCCTTTCTTCAGATGATTTTTGCTTTAAATGGTCCTTCAAATTATATTAATTTGCTTTCTTTCAGCCTCATTGCTAACGGAGACCTTATTAGCCCAGTAGTGCGACTCCTTATTCCCAGGAAAACTCTGAATCACTGGGACCACGTTCTTGAAATGGTTACAGCAAAAGTATCCCTCAGAAGTGGAGCTGTTCACAGGTAGGGGAAGGCTGAATATTTGTGAGTTGTTATGTTTAGATATGTTTTTAAAAGTCTGGAATTAGATAATAGATCATGCCTGCTTTATGGGAATTTCATTTATAGGAAAATTGTCTTTAGAGGTACCTTCCAACCCAGTTAGGAACTTGGAAATATGTTTACTCCACGTGAGTTTCTTGTTTCATTTCAACTGATATTTAAAGAGAAGAAAAAAAAAACAAAAACAAAACTCTCAGTATTTTTCAATCATTATATCTCGTCTAAATGTTTTAATTAGCAGGTATGTAATAATACAATAATAATTCAATGTATTTAATATAAATAATGAAATGTTAAATGATAAACGTTAGAATGAAATAAATGACTTCTGTAAAGTCAGTCAAAATGTCTGGAATGTCAGTAATGGATGCATCATTTTTACCTTTAATTTTGATAGTTCTTTAAATTCACTGGAGCAAGCAATTTCAAGGAAAATATTTTAGATCCTTTTGTCTTTAAAGACCTGTTATCTGACAGAGGTAGGCTTTATCAGTTGCCTCAGCCCCCTGTTAGGAGTTAAGAGTCAGGGCCTTCCAGAATTTTCCACTGCTCTAGTTGTTGAGGTATCCCTGGAGTACCCTACAGATAGATTTCAACAACCTTAAGGCCTTGAATGTAAAATGGTATCTGATTGTTGCTGCCGATTTTAGAGCAAAATGGTATGTGATCTCTGATAAACTTCACTGTGTAAGCAGGCTGCCAGAGGTGTGTAGTGGCAAATGTCTGACATTCCAGTGTTACCCCATGCAGAGCACATTACAGAAATCCATTCTTCAGATAGGAAAGGGTTGGAAAATAATTCTTCATAGCAACCTGCTGGATTTTCTCCTGCTTTGAACAGGGTACTTGGACTATACAGTCTCCAGCAATCCTGTTGAGCCTCAGCTATTTTGTGATTCTGTTACTGATTCTAAGAGGTGCATTTTTTTTTTCTTTTTTGATTATTATTTGTTCAAGGTTGTATCTCTGTTTGTATGAACTTTAGAGGCATTTTTTTCTTTTTGAAATTGATATTACTTTATTACTTTATTTATTTATTTATTTCATTTCTTTATTTGCACTGTATGAGTCAGGGATGTTCTCAAGACAGGCTATTTGTATTCTTCATAGAAGATACATTACTTAGGTTTATGTATCATTTCGTATCTCCTTGCGCTGCTGATATTTATGAATAACAAAGTGGCTTCTGTAGAAAGCAATTTAAGATGACCATTCAACATTCCTGCATTTAAAAACGTAACTGCAAAAGTTTAATGTTGGGATTTAAATTAAATGTAAATAATGTCAAGTTTTGGAATTTGCTTCACAGGGAAGAGCTTACTCATTATAGGATATTTCCTCTTTCCTCGCTGTATTTCTCTTCCTTAAGTAAGGTGATGGACTTGACAATGAAGAGACTGGGATAGCACAGAAGTACTGTGTTGTCATGCACACTCATCCCACTACAAAGTTCTTCCTGCATTTCTTCCTTCTTAGTAAAATGTGTGAAAATAAATTATTATGGTATAAATCTACCTGTTTTAATAGATGTATTAAATATTACTTCTGTTGGTGCTTTAGCTCATATACAACAATGTATTATATAACAGTATATTAATGTATTTCCTGCTACTTTCTACCTTGCCCCTCAGGTTGTGTTAACATTCAACACATTGTTCTGTAGTCTATAATAACATAAGGACAGTTCTGTTGACTTTCTTAAGTGGACTGATCCTAGGTCTTCACTTGTTGGGTCATGAGCACACTGTTCTTCCCAGATTACTTAGCACCCAGAGCACAAATGGGAGATGGAATCTGATGTGAGCAGGGTCAAGAACCCATAGAGCAGATCCCACCCAAGATATCAAGGGAAAGGTGTTGAAGACCAAAGTAATTTAATCATCATAGTTATTTAGAAGCTGTGAGAATATTTTGTTTGTCATATTGCTTTGTATTTTATTAGCTTTAACAGAGGTTGGCCTGTGATTTAAGTCATTTTGCAAAATGGTAAGGTCTATTATATTAAGCCTTTACATATTTTTTCAGACTTTACACTTTAGATGGAAAACTTGTTCAGAATGGGTCGGACTTGGAGAAAGGGCAATTCTATGTTGCAGTGGGTAGAGAAAAGTTTAAGAAGTTGCCCTATGGTGAGCTGCTGTTTAGCAAGTCTACAGTAAGGCCGCAGGGGTAAGTTCCATATTTCTAATTCTTGAAGGAGTATCAGCTCATTTACAGATTAGAAATTTGTAATTCCAAAAACATTTATAAAAGATGGGTGAATGGGTTTCCTTGAATGGAAGATTTTATTGAAAACTAAGAAAGTAGAGATAGAAATCTACAATAAAAGAGAAAATGGAATTTCAATGGATTATTCTGGCTCATGAAAAAGCCATTGATCACGTTTCATTAAATTCTTATCAGGTAAAGGTTTATTTTGCCTTGGCTTTATTTATCTATTTTTCCTAATGTACAAATGAGATTATGAATTAAGTGCTGCATGAAATTATGCATAGCTACATTTGTCAAGGTCTATTGCATGGTACTGCTTTATGGAATATGTACTCCTTAATAACGCTTTATGTTTGGGTCTTTTTTGTAAGCCAGCGTTATCACATAATAGAGCCCAGAACAGGTCTCTGTAAGGAGGAACTTGGGGTTTCAGTATCTTTGAAGTATGAAGCTAGGTTGGGAGTCATTTAAATAAAAGAAATTGAAAGAAAAGGAAATTTGTCCCACAGAGGGGTTTAGGATGTTTCTCACACATTATGCATGTAAACTTAGGTGTGTTTATCTGTTTTATTGAGCAACATGAATAACAAAGTATTTTGAGAAACAGAATTTACAACAATTGAATTTAAAGACACTGGAAAATGTTGTTGAAGATGCGTTGATGAATTGATGATATAGAATTTTATTGAAATTGTTGGGACATTTCATTATATTATTTTAACTATCCTACACTAAGTCACTGACCACTGCTCTCTGGATTTGAAGTGAATTTAATGGTGCATTGTGGGGAAATCCAATGTATTTTTTTTTACTAAGTTAATGAGTATTTAAATATTTTAATTTTAATATTAAATAAGTATTTAAATATTTCTGCTCACTATACTGGAAGTGATTCTTAGCAAACCTCTGCAAGTTGTCAATAAAACTGTAGACTCTGATGCTATAGCTGTCTTGGTGTTACCTGACGTAGTTGTAGAGCAGTACAGTCTAAGAAAGTAACAGTGTATAAAGGCATGCTTTATTTCTGCAGTTCTAAAGCATCTGTCTTACCTCCGATTGCGGGATCTAGAAAATCTAAAGGCAGTGTAAGTATCAAATACCACAGTGATATTTGTTTCTAATTTTGCTTAATTCCAGCAGATGAAAACTCCTTGTCCTCTGGGTTTAATTAAATCTGTAGGGGAAAAAATTTCTCAACCACCTGGTGGTATGCTTATTAATGCTTGATGAGTCCATCGCTATTTGCAGTGTCAATTAGATAAAACATCCAAGAATATATTGTTTCAGAAATGGATGCCTTATTTTTTTTTAAATTTTTGCCTAGAAAGAACAGCTGTTGCATTGTCTTTTCTATAATACTTTTCATAGATTCATAGATACATTAGGTTGGAAAGGACCTACAAGATCATCTAGTCCAACCATCCTCCCACCACCATCCCTACCCACCAAGCTACTAAATCAAATCCCTCAGCACCTCATCTAAACGCTTCTTGAACAGCGCTGGGGACGGTGCCTCAACCCCCTCCCTAGGCAGGCCATTCCAGTGCCTGACCACTCTCTCAGAGAAAAAATTTTTCCTCAGATCTAATCTAAATTACTTTGCCATTCCCTCTTGTCCTGTCATTAGTTACCTGGGAGAAGAGGCCGACCCCCTCCTCACCACAGCCTCCCTTCAGGAAGTGGTAGAGTGCAATGAGGTCTCCTCTGAGCCTCCTTTTCTCCAGGCTAAACAATCCCAGCTCCCTCAGCCGCTCCTCGTAAGACTTGTGCTCCAGACCCCTCACCAGTTTTGTTGCCCTTCTCTGAACACGCTCCAGGGCTTCGATGTCTTTCTTATAGTGAGGGGCCCAAAACTGAACACAGTACTCGAGGTGCAGCTGCACCAGAGCTGAGTACAGGGGGATGATCACCTCCCTGCTCCTGCTGGCCACACTATTCCTGATACAGGCCAGGATGCCATTGGCCTTCTTGGCCACCTGGGCACACTGCCGGCTCATGTTGAGCCGAGCATCAACCAACACCTCCAGGTCCTTATGTATTTGTTCATAATAAACCAGTTTGTTTATTCAAATTATGCTAAGGAAAAACACAAGACCTTTTGCAGAGTGTATTGCAGAAAAAGGTTTTTCTGTATGCTTAGTCTGGATAAGGCCCTAAATCAGTTTCCTGCCTGATGTGTTTTGTCCCTAGCTAATCACTGCGATACAGAGGTTAAGCATCCACTGCTTTATATCCTGTGGAGCTATTTACACATGTAGAAATGAGTTCACAGCACACTTACTGCCAAATCTGAATAGAAATGTTTGTTTTGCACCACTTATGTACCAGTGAAGTTTACTATAACAGACAGCAGAGCATTGGACTTCCAGTCTGACATTTAAATTGTGTTAGCTGATCATATCCATTCACTATTCGCGAACCAAAACAAAAACCTCTGGAACATCTGAACCCAATAAGGAATAAAATATACAATTTCACTTCTGTTCTGTTGAAATGCAGCATAAAGAATATAGTTTCAAACAGAGATTATAACAGAAGAGTGAACTGTTATAGATCATGAAATTGTTTGCTTCAGTTTCATTTCTCCATTTTTTTCTGATACTATTTCTTGCAAGAAACAATCTCTAGTTTGATTTAAAAGAGACTGAAACACCAGTTTTTCTTACTATTGAACAGATAAATGGTAGATTCAGTAGTATGATAAATAAGTGCTTCATTAGATAGTAAAGCCTAGGTGGTTTTTACATAAAAATATTTAAAATATTAGTGATTTCTGTTGATTATACAAAAAGTAGAAGAATCACACAAAATGGAATCACATCTGTAAGTGTTTTTTAGAGATTCAAAAATTTATTCTGGACATATTTTTCTGAATAATTTTAATTATATACAGATAGTGCTTTTAACTTCAGCAATGAGGTACCCAAAACTCTTGCAGAATGTAAATCCTTTCTGATGTGCAAGTTCTAAAATGTCATAAATTGTTCACGCAGCTGCAGTGGGGGAAACAATTCAGTGTACTTGCCATGCATGATTTATCTGAGTCTGTGATAAAGTGAATGGTTCCAGATGCTGATATGGTTTTCTATTCCCTGTTTGAACGTTCTGTTGTTACATTGACTATTTTGAGAGATCTGGATTAGTAAGAAACTACACATGCCACTAAACTGGCAGAATTTGAAGAGTGACATCTTCTACTGAGAAGTTAACAGTGGTTCAGTTGCTGATCTCGTAACCCAGCTTACTACAGTGTTGACAGCACCCTAAATGACTGCTATATGCAGCTGAGGTTTTTGTGATATTTCTTGTGAACAGATTTAAACTGTGAAGAAATGTAATATAATCTCTAGCTACTAGAATTATTGGTATATTCAGTATCATTCATAAGTGAAAGCTGAAAACATCAGGTTCAAGTTTCTGTTGCTTTTTCTGAATACACAACTCAGGAAGCAGAAGAGCTGGGTGATTTCCTTGGCAGTGATTCAGAGATGACATGCTGGCAGACCTCTTTCTGATTGTTCTTTTGGTAGTCAGTGCTCCTGCCACATAAAGGCTGTCATCCTCTCCCTGCCACTTTTAACACTGAGCAGATTCATATCTGTGTTGCATTTACACAGGCAATGAATTATTCACAAGTTGCCTCTACACATATGCATAGATGAGATACACATACATACATAAATGAAATGCAGATATATTATTTATATGCACGTATAGTTTTGTCTAACCATTCTTTTCACTGGATGAAACATCATTTCCTTGTAGTAATTGTGTTCTTCTGTGAATTGTTCAGGAGCATTTAATCAGTCGTATCTTTTAGCAAGTTGATAATGCTGTTCCAGTTTTCCAGGTTGTTTTAGGTATTCTTTAACTGTACTGATTGTTAATTAATGCATTTCTTTAACAGCTGATATAAATCCATAGATATCAAGAAACTGGAATAATGTTGAAATTAAAAAGTAAACTTCATCATATTCATCAGTGATGATTGTGAACACTTCTTTTCAGGGAAATGATCGGCAGTCTAAATCTACTGTTGGATCCAGTGAGCCTGGGGAGAGCAGCTCCTCACCTCAGCCTCCAAAAGAGAAGGTCAAAAAATGCCATAATCCAGAGGATTCTGTTAACAAATGCGCTAAAGTGAAACAAACAGCTTCCACAATATTCCTACAAGATAATGGTCAGTACTGAGATAAATTTAGTCATAACATAATAGCTTTTTCTCTCCCGTTAAACCAGTGAAACACAGAACTAGCGTACTGCTTCAACTGTCACTTTACTCTGGCTGATTTAATTTACTGAAGTTATTTTTGTTTAGGAAATGTACCAATGGAAGGTGTTAAATCCTACTTACATGCCGGAGGCTGCATATGATATTTAGTACACATTGCAAGTGCTGTTGTCACACAGTCTTTATTTACTACAAATACTGCTGACGCACTGAGGGTGCTATTTTTCATCATTAGTAAAAGTTCTGAAAGTTATCAATACAGGCCAATTAATATTTTTAAGTAGAAATGAATAACACTTTTCATAGCGTTTGGCGCCACTTCTAACTGTTGTTTGTGTTCTTACTGAAGTGTGCAGTAATAACCTGTGGTTTGAAATTTCAGTGTACATCATGCCAGTGCAGAATTCTTCATACAGAGCTCAGAATACCTATGTTCTGATCTAGCCTCCTGTTCAGAGTACTGAACTGCTCGGAGTAGAGGCTTAACACATAATCACAGAAAGCTGAATTTGGCAGGGTCCTTTCTGATAGACATAGTATGATTATGTTGATTTTCTATATATTTTCTGTCCTGGGGATTTTAGTAAAGAAAGTTTCTGCATATGTTTCCTGGAAGAAAGGAGATCCCTCTTGCCAAGACAAGAGTTACCAGCTCTTTATGGACCTTACATTAGGTTAAAAGGTTTCAGATTACTTCTTTTGTTTTCCCAATGGTGGAAAGAGTACTGGAAGCAGTAATAGGTTTCAGCAGTCAGTGACTGAAAAACAAGCCATGCTTTAGATAACAAATTCAGTGAGTTATTTCTCTCTCCATATTTAGCACTACTGCTTCTCTAGCTCCTGACAGAAAAATGTTTGGAAATCCTCTGATTTTATTAAAGAATTGATTTCTTGCTGTTTCCTCTTCAGATTTTCCGTACTTTGTGATTCTTCTGTAACTAAAAGCCTTTAATAAAAGGCAGCCAATTCTCTGGTTTGAGCTAAAGAATGTGTTGAGAGAAGCTCTTATTTCTCTCTGTTCTCTCCTATTTATCCTTGCTGCATGAAGACCTGCTAGTGGATGTGGGAATGTGCAGTTTGACGTGTACGCTGTTCGAGTCTGGTCCTAGCTGGCCATGCAGGCAGTTACTGAGGAAGATGATACCTCTGGGTTGAGTTCTGATAATATGAGATGAGAAATCCAGAGCCTTGCAGTGAGTTTCTGATGGTGTGTAATCCTTGCTCCCTCAGATGATTTCTGTTGATGAGAAGATGTATGCTAAGCCAGTAAGACCTATTTTCTTTTCCAAGCCAAAAGCCGAAGTGTTTCATCCTCCTATAAATCTTTGAGTGAACCACTGTGAGCACTGCAGACTTGTGAACGTTTGCAGACTTTACCTTTCTCTAATTAAATTTCCCAGTATTTGTTCAGCCCATCGAGTGGAAAACATTCCAGGAAGCAGTTGCCTGAAGATTCTTATTAAAAGCCTCCTTTCTCAAAGTGATTTTCTGCTCTGTTTGTATTTTAAGAAGAAGTACATCCTCATTATTTAATTCTTCTAGTTCAGCTTAAATTATTTGCCATGTTTCAGACTACTCTTCTTCATGGTGCTTTACTTTTTCTTTTTCCCCCCCTCTCCCTTTCTATCTCTATTTTTTTTTTCCAGCACTCTGCAGTAGGATATTTGGTGGGTTTTTTTTGTTGTTGTTTTTATTTTTTTCCATCTTAGTGGATCACTTACTTCTTAATGGAGCTCTTTTTCTGGGTTTATGGTTTATCGCTGTGTAAAAATAAACATTTGAAGGAGGAGCACGGTGCACTGGAGAAGGAATTCCAGTTGTCCCTTTTCTTTCCCTTTAATCACTTTGGGTGAAATTTTGTAATGGACCACCCTAGGCCACTTAAAATCTCCATCATTATCCCATTCTTCCATCTGTGGAAGAAGTACAGAAGTCCTGGCTGGAATAGCTTTTGGAACAGTTGCTAACCACGTTCTGAAGTAGGTGCCTCTCATCATAAGAGAGGGTAATTCAGTCTTTACCCAAATTATTTCCTAAATTGTTAGAGATTTACTGGACTGGAAGAGGAACCCAACCTTTTGGAAAGAGCTGGTGCTGCTGGCAAAGCATTTGCCATTTATTTTGACCCACTGAAGTAAGCGAGCTTTTCACCACTTAAAGAGGAACAGACATGACCCTCTGGAAGAGAATGGTATGTGAAATGGTCTGTTGGAGATGAGGCTGAGCAGTACTAAAGAAAAGTGCTAGCAGCTGCTACTGTTTGTATTGAAGTGATGAAACAAGCTACCAGCGTCAGATTATATGCTTTTTTGTAATCGCTCTGTTAACCCAGCCAAACCTGAAGGCATTACACTCAGTGCTGTTTACTTTTGTTGTGTTTTGAAGCAAATTAGATTGGATAACTTACCTGGTGGCAAAATATAAAAAAAATGATAGAACACATAATGTAATTGATAGTATTATTCTTGAGATGACTGCGCACAAATATTTTTTTTTTATGCGCTGATGCTGTGAAAAAGGCACAAAAGTAATGAAAACTATTTTTATTGACACAGTTTATGCACCAGAAAGAAAATTAATCAATTTCATAGTTATTGTTAAGCAATAAAAAGCACCTCTAAGATTGTTAGAGCTACCTAGCACTAATTACTTTGAAATTAAGAGCTTTAATGTGCGTAGAGCACGTTCCCATGGAATGCAATAACATCATTCAGACAGTTAGGAAATGTCCATGTTTATAGCTATAATTATCAACATCCTTCTCTTTAAAAATCTCTGAAAATAACATTTATTTTCTAAAAAGTGTTATGCTGAAAATTTTAGAACTAGATTTATTCTTGAGCAATCTACTCACAGTAGATTGAGAGTTCACAATAACTAGCTTAGGCTTTGTGCATGCAGAAAGATTTTTTTTTTCTCCCTCTGTTGAACCCTAAGAATCTAAAAGAGGAGTTCGTACATTATCCCATGCTTGGTAACAGATGCCTATCACTTTTTACTTTTTTTTTTTTCCTCATAAAAATGAATATCAAGCCTTACTCCACATAGTCAGAAGTACTAGGAAATAAATATCTCCATGAGTAACACAAAGTATTCTTATTCCACTTTTGAATATTTTGGGCCATATTTGTCTGTCTGTGAGAATCTTTGTCATTTGAAGGCAAAAATACAAGGAAGGAGTACAACTTCCTCAGGACAAAGGTCTTTTCACCCAACTCTGACCCTATCTGGGGTTTCCAATGTAGTCAAAACATAGAAAGCTTGTAGGGACATAGTTTAAAGAACATGAGTTACACTGTCCTCAAAGGGTCATCATCTCTGCAATTGTTATCTATCTCCTGGTTTTTTTTCTGGTGGTTTTCACACTTTAAGTTGGAGTGGCATGAAGCCTGGCCAGCAGATCTGTGGGAGCTGGAAGCTGTGTATTCTCCTGCCCAGCCAAACAATTTGTGTCAGAGATGTCCCTTGTCAGTTAGTGTCCTGGTATTCTCTTAGCTTAATGTTGAACTGAAAAGATATAAGGTTGCAGAGATCAGCATTACACCATATTTCTGTTCTCTATTATTTGGAATGGTTGAACTGCTGTGTGATTTGTGGTGATGTCAAACTTACTGCTAAGGGTGTATTATTTTGTGGCTTGAGTGCCTGGTTTATATCAAGTTTCCTATTTATGTGTTACTGGTTGAATATTTTTTCATCCTTAGAGCTACACATTGTATAAAATATAGCACGGAAACTTGCTTAGCTGTTTCCACCAAATCATCATTCCATAGGTGGAACATAGGAAGTTCATAGTTGTTTGATTTAATACATATTCTGGAACAGACGTAGGTGGTGAACTTGTCCCCTTCAAAAACTTACCCTGGAAAACCTCATCTGTCAAATGAGCATCATGAGCCCACTGATTACAACTCTGGCAGTGGTGGAACATGAGTGGGTGTATCAAAGTAAACAACATTTGAAGCATTCATCCCTGATCAGCACTGGCACTTCTTTAAATGGCATATCTTATGAGAGTCGCCTGGCTCCGTTTTTGACATGCAGTCGTTTCTTTACCAGAGTGAATTACAGAGTAATGCAGCGTCATTACATATTTCCTTCCTAACCAAGGAAACAAAACAGTTTGCCTCTTTTAAGCAGGCCAGGATGTGACTGGCTTTTCTGCCTACTTCTTTTGACATACCGAGGTGATTTCTGGCAAACCAGTGGAGCAAGACAGAAAAAAAAATGTCAGAAATATGCAAACACTGAAAATATTTTCATATCCATTTGATCTGATGTGTCTGTCACACAGCCTGTTATTCTTGCCTCAGGAGGCTGTTTGGGTTTAACCTGCCTGAACTGCCAAAGCCATCTGAACATAGTTGCTACCTCCTTGAAACAAACAAACAAACAAAAAACTCCAGAACAAATGTGAGGATCATTATTTGAAGTGTTCGTACATAATTTGTACAACCTCCTGCATTCCAGTTTGTTCCCACTGCCTCTTGTCCTGGCACTGGGTACCAATGAAGAGAGCTTGGCTCCGTCCTGTTTGCATGCTCCCATCAGGAGCATGAGATGAGATGTCCCCTGAGCCTTCTCTTCTTCAGCCAAATAGTCCCAGCTCTCTCAGCCTCTTCTCATGGCTGAGCTGCTCCCACCCTTTCATTACTTTGGTGGACTTCATTGAACTCTGTAGTATGCCTAGGTCTCTCTTCTACTGGGGGCTCCAGAAGTGGTCACGGTACTATAGGTATTGCCTTACCAATGCTAAGTAGAAGGAAATGATTGCCTTGACCTGCTGGCAAGACTTTGCCTAATGCAGACAAGAATATGCTTAGTCTTCTCAGCCTCAAGGGTACACTTGTGGTTCATAGTTACCTTGTTGTCTACAAGGACCCCCAGGTCCTTTTCTGTAGAACTGCTTTCCAGCTGGGTCATCCCCATCATGTGCCAATGCCTGGGGCTGTTCCTCTGCAGGTACAGGACTCTACATTTCTCCTTGCTGCGCTTGCTATGATATGCAGAGATAAAGAATAGTGGCTATCATGTTGTCTAAGTAAATAGTTTAAATTCACTTTTGATTCTTTAAATACTTTGTAGAGAGAAACCTTAAATTGATTGAGATATGAAAAAGTACATATGAAAGAAAACTGAAGGACCTAGGTTTTTGGTTTATTTTTTATTGATTTTTTTTTCCAAATAAAAATGTGAGATTTTTATTTTAATATATTATATTGGATTAGATCAATACCTAACATTACAACAGGCATTCCTAACAAACTGTGGATATGATGTGAAAATTCACGTCAAGTTCTAAACTATGGGCTAATAGGAAGGAGTATTTCAAGTCAATCCATTAATGAACCATTGTCTAGCTACTGCTACTTTTTCCTTTGTTTCGTTTTCTTTTCTTTTTTTCTTTTTCTTTTTTTTTTCTAAAAGCCTCTGATGTTGGCATTGTTGTCACAGTGTCAGGTAGGATAGTTGTGTGGATGAACCACAGAGCTGATCTGGTATAATAGTTTCTACAGTGTTAGTCTGCTTCTTAGAAAATCAGACTTTCCCCTTAAAATAAATATCAGCAGGGGCTTAAAATTGACTAAAACAGATCATGTCTGAAGCATTCTTTTTTATTTTTGTAAGAAAAACATGCCGGTTTGCACATGACACAGATGGATGTGGGTTGTCTTTTTCCTTTCCTCTCCACCCCTCAAGCTCTCTGCAGTGAGGCTTTTAGTGTCTGCTGTAAAATAACTTTATTTCCATATGAATGCACTAGCAGTCTGGTTTCCCTCAGAAAAAAAATTCTTAATGTCTGTTCAGACTTTTCATGTTATTTTATCTTACAGTAACTTCTACGTGCTATTTTGAAGGATAAAATGATAGGAAATTATTTTCAGGAAATTCTAGGGATAATTTAGGATAACATTAAGTGTACTGTGTATTTAGTAATGAAGGATGCTGGTCAATTGAAAGGGTTTTTAAGGCAGAGTGGAGATGTGAAATAGGAGGTACTCTTTCTTACCTTCTTGATTTGTTTCAGGTCTGTTACTCAAGTAATATTAATCTTTCTAATTTTTACTACCAGAGCCCAAACATGGTGATGTTTAAATATAATAATATGTTTAAACATTTTTTATTTATCTCTAAGCACAAATGTTAACATACTTGTTTTCATCATAAGACACACAGCTTTCTAACTTAATCAGTTTCTTCTACAAGTATATCTAGAGGTGGATGATACTGTGGCATGAGTTAATATGTCAAGATCTCTATTCTTCTGTTTGTCTTACTTTTTTTGGCTAGTGTTTTTAATTAATCCCGCAGTCCTGTAGCATGGCTTTTTCTCTCATAAACTCCTCACTCAAAGAAAGACTTTGAGTCTCTGTGCCATCATCAGGTATGTACTTGGTAGTATCTCTGGTGAAGGATGCTTCAAATGGAAGATTGAAAGCAGGTTGGAAGTGGCTTTGAGTAATGTGATCTAGGGGAAGGTGCCCCTGTCCATAGAAGGAGATTTTGAGCTAGATGGTCTTTAAGGTCCCATCCAACCCAAGCCATTCAGTGATTCTCTCATTCTTGCAAGAAGTTGAGGATTCTGAAGGAAACTATATGGAGTATGAAGTTAATATGAACCAGTATTAAAACTGATGAATTCCAGAATCAGCATGGATTCATTTCTTCAGCTAAGTAGTGCTTATGTACATGCTTCCACTTTTAAGCAAGCATCTTAAGTTCCGTTTGTTTCACTGAAAGTCTGATATCTGTTTTTTACGAAGTAAACTGGTGTTTCCTTGAAGATTCCCAGTCACGTACATGTGTCAAGCTTACATGAGTGTTTAGAGCTTTAAACTTACTCTTTGAAGAAGCAGCTATTATCCTAAATATATAAGATGTATACATTCATACGGAAATCAGCTGGAAAACATAAAAGTTCATTCAGTCCCATGATTTAATATTTAATGGCAGTTTTTGCACATATTCTATTTTCTTTATTGTCACTGAATGATTTGGATAAAACTGAATATTGCATGTGATGGTTTATAGTCTGTGTTACAAGAATTAAGCTAATAGCTAATGATAAAAGCTCAAGAAATCACAAGAAATCACATTATTCCAGTATGAATTACCAGTGGCTGGTATATCTTTTGCAGAGATTTATTCTACATCTCATAAATTATTCAGCATATATGTGATTATATATCTTTGTCACCATATTTGAAGTAATCTATTGGTAGTGATAATTATATATGCAGGCTGCTCCTGAAGTATTGACTCTTTTTTATTATATTGGCCACGATGTCAGAGGCAGATGGTGGTGGTATGGCAGTGGAGGGCTAAAGTTTCCCACTAGCATTCTGCTAAATTTTCTTGCTATGTGACTGAATGAAGCAGAGGGGCAGTCTGACAAAATTATGTCTGACGTGGAAGTGTGTAAAAAAAAAAAAAAAGGTGTGAATTTCTCCTTACAAAAAAAAAAAAAAGTGCATCTATTATTTGTTAGATGTTAATGTGGCTGTGCTACAACTGTGAAACAAGAATAGAATCACAGAATCATACAATGGCTTGGGTGGGAAGGGACCTTTAAAATCATCTTTTCCCCTGTACTCAGCACTGATGAGGCCGCACCTTGAGTACTACGTCCAGTTTTGGGCCCCTCAATGCAAGAAAGACATTGAGGCCCTGGAACGTGTTCAGAGAAGGGTGACAAAGCTGGTGAGGGGCAAAACGTGAAGTGGGCAAATAGTACCTGTAAAAGGTAAACCGTGTTTCTTAACTCACTGAGGGGTGGAATGTAGGTCTGCTGATGCTCTGCTTGGAGTGACTGGAATAGGACAGACTTTTCAAGGGCTTTACGTTAGCTCTTAGAACCAACCGAGGAGAATGCTGACTTTAAGATGAAAGATGGAATTCAAAAGGCTGGCAGTAAGCAGTAGTTGCTTTATCAATTCCAAAATGTAAATGACCATCCATTCTTTAAATAAATAAAATAGGTGCTAAGAAACAAATAGAGTAGATGAGGTTTATAACCACAGTAGGCAGAAAAAAGAAAAAGCCTTATATTACGATACACAGTTCCTTTATTTTCTCTATATGTATAAAGGTGAAAGAGCTGTTAAAGCTGACTAAGGCAGCTTTTCCTTTGCTCTGACATTACCACACATTCTATCAGTAAATTAGACTGCTTCATACAAGGTAAAACTCTAAGAGTTCCTTTTGCAGTTTCTGTTGTGATAATCAAATGCCAGCGATCTGTAATAGTGTGAAATCTCCTTAGAAATTGGGTATTTCCTGAACAGAAAAGAATAACTTCTTTGAAGCTTGAATCTGCAGTAGCATCAAGTGAAGGATAGCTTATAATTTTCGTAGTCTCATTAGTATCATACATATGTGTTGCTTCCAGTTTCTTTTTAATTCTATTTTATTGATGACTGAAGTCACAGGCACACACACACACACACACACGTAAACCTGTCACCAGAGTGATTGTGTTTTGTTAGAAACAGTGATACTTCAAAATAATAATAATTAAAAAAAAAAAGGGAGAAAAATTATGTTGAAGGAATACTTAGGCAGGCATATATCCTCCCTGTTCCTAATAGCAATCTATTCAATTTAAGGAGCCACAGTTTTTTTTACATTTTGTTTTTAATTTGGCAACATTTTTATGAGGCAGTCTCTGTGGTAAATCACATTAATTTTTTTTTTAATAGACACGTTAACTTTCTTGCTTATACCCAAAGCTTGAAGTTAGTAAATGCTTCTGATTTCCATACAACATTCAGGGCAGGCTATTGTTGCAACGATTTTTTATCCCTACTGCTGAACTTCAATCAGTTTCAAATTGCAATGCATTAATGTAATGTTGTAGTTTGTGCAGTAAATGTTTTATAGTTAATTCTGGTTATGTAAGAAGCTTATACAAGAGCCATTAATTGAAATGTTTTAAATAATTAAACATATAGATTTCTTATGGGTTAGTTCAATGTATAACTCAGTTAGTATTCAATAAAGTCATTCAACTTTCCTGTTTATCAAAGTGTTCAAAAATGCTGCGGCTGAAATACTGAGTGGCATGAGGCACAAATGTTGGCTCAAGTTAGACGTGCATCAGCTCATTGCTTCTTTCTGTACATACTGAACTGCACAGCTGCACAATACAGTGAATGTCTGTGCATTTAGACACGTATCACATGAAGTGTTGACATTCAAAATGTTCTGGAGGTTTCAGTTTTGCTATAGCTGTTTCATCTGTGGTGCGTCTCCTAGGGCATTGACAAGGAATGGGAATATCTAATAAACTTTCCTGGTCAGTCAGTAGTGAGCTCTCTTTCACACAATCGAATTCTCAGGTGTTCCAAAGCCAGCATAGCTGACATAGGTAGGGGGACAGGACGGAGAAGGAAACTAAATGCAAAGATCCTTGCCTGTTAGAGCTTGTACCTTATATTGTTTTGGCTCTGTTTTCCTGCTTAAAGAAAAGTACAGTAGGCACCAGTGTTTTAACAGCCCTATCATCTGACATTGCTTAGGGCAGCTTGAGTTGGTTCACTGCTTTTTTGAAACACTAGCCACCTCTCTTCAGCAGAGCTGTTATAAGGCTTCAGGTGTTCCCTTTCCCAGTAAGGGTCACAAGGCTTTGGGGAATTCAGAGCTTGAAGCAGTCTAGATTCTCTCAAGATTTCATAGATCTTTCTCTGCAATTATGGAGATGGAGAAGAGGTAAAGAGCAACTCCTGTAGAAGCTCCATAGAAAAGCACTTGTAGCTAAAGTTTTCATTCACTCTTCCAGCTTGAAGCAAAAAACAATGCTCCCAAAATTTCTTTTAGCCTCTGCATATCCCCTCTTTCCGTTAGACCACTCCTCCTTTTTCCTCTTGTGATTCATTCTATGCCCTTCTATGGATCCTTCTCTTTCTCCTTATATCCTGAATTACTGAATGTGACCCTGCTTTAAAATAATCAGAGGTGATGAGAGATGACGCTGTTGTATGTTTAAGATACCTCACTCTATATGAAATATAAAAACAGTGATGATTAATGACTGAATGTGGGCTGATTTCACACAGTGGCAAAATCTTAAAAATTCCTATACTTTCTGGTTGTCTGACACAGAATTACAGAATGGTTGAGGCTGGCAGAAGCCTCCAGTTTGGAGGCTCCCCTCCACTCAGTGAGAGTATACCACAAATTTACTGTAAAGTTTGGACCTACTTTCTTTTTTTTTTCTTTCTGGACCACTCTTTAGAGTTATTCTGCCTGAATGAGGCCAGGACACTGACTGTGGGCATCTCCATCTTTGAAATTTCTAGTTAGTTTGGGGCACAGGAAGTCAGAACTTGCTCTTGCATGAGGAGCTTGTCTAATCTACAATATTTTAGGAACTATTTTGGGTAGACATGAATATTTCCAATGGAAGTGCTGGGAGTTCTCTTTTTGGTAACGTACAGTACTCTATGTTAGTAGAGATTGCAATATAAGTTCATAACACTATGGAATGGTGACTTACAAAAATGTTATTTCATGCAATTTATAGAGGTTTCTGAAATGTCTCGTTTTTCCTTCCTTAGAGTAGTGCATAGAAACTGACTAATGATTTGGAGACAAAGATATGAAATATTGCACTAAGATTTTTTTGTGCTTCTTTTCTAAATCACAAAGCATTTCTGAAATATTGCCTATAAGATATGGTGCAAAAAATACCCAGTGTAATATATTTGTTTGTGAGGACCTGAGTAATTCATGACATGGATAGTAGTGATTAATGAGGTCTGCAAACTGCTGCTGCTGAGAACTTGCACAGAAACACGTAGCAGGGAGTATGTTGGCCTTTCATTAGCTGCCTGGCTCCACTTATTTTTTAATTCACATATGAGAAGTGTAAATATTTCTGTATGAAACTCAGTAGCAATGATAATAATATTTAGTTTCTAAAGATATTTTCTTGATGCTTCCTTTAATTGGGTTAAAAAATTATATATTATTTTAAAAATTTCTATTTATTTTCATTTTTGGTACCAAAATACAAGAAAAAGCATGTGCCCTAATTTATGCCTAATTTAATTCCTTTTCATTTCCTTTAGAATTTTGGACTTGTTCCACTCTTAGAACTTCCCTGTTTTTCAGCTTATGTCATTTTTTCTTCACTTGTTTTGACACATTTCAGACCTAAATATTTTTTTTTCCTTCCCTTATTATTAATGGTGCATGTATTTTGGACATTTGTCTTCCATACTATAATGTTTGCGCAGAGATAAATAATTCACTTGTCTTTAGTTAATGATTTCCTTAGTTCCTTATAGACTTCTTTTCTGAAATCAACTACTGATATCTTCCGTTGAATGGACTTGAAATATGCTATTCTTTTAACTACTTGTTTTCCTTGGAGACAACAGCTGTTCTGAAAATGATGTGATTTCTCACTTCACCTGAAAACGCTGTCCTTGAAGACCTTGTGATATCTCTGCTGCCACTTTTTTCCATTGCAGCCTTTGGTTTAGGTCTAGCGTCTTCCACTAGCAGCTCCGTGGAAGAGAAGGAATGAGTTTAGAGTGCTTTCCATGCAAGACAGTGGTGTCCTTGAGAGGTAAGAAAAGGTAGTGCAGGACTCTTCAACTAATACATTTTAATTATGGCCAGCTTTTTTGAGTCCAATTATCAGGCTACTCTGGGGCTGACCCAAAATTAGAACTAGTAAGAATGCTCTCCAAATGCCAGGTATCAATCACTTATCTGGAAGACTGTTTCAGTGTCTGACCACTCTCATGGCACAGAGATCTTTCCCGATGCCCAGTCTAACCCTCCCCTGTGCCATTTCCATCCTGCCATCTGTGACCAGGAGCAGAGCCCAGCACCTCCCTGCTTCAGAGAGCTTCAGAGAACAATGGAGTCACTTCTGGGCTTCCTCTTCTCCATGCTGTACAGCCCAAGTGTCCTCAGCCCTTCCTCACAGGACATACCTGCCAGCCTATTACCACAATTGGTTCCTCCTCTGGATGCTTTCAAGGAGCTTAACTTTCCTTTTATACTGTGGAGCTCAGGACCAAACATATTTAGATTTGCCCCTTGGTTGCCAGGCACACTGCTGGCTCATGCTGTGCCTGTTTTTACTAGTGCCCCTTGGTGTCTCTCTGCTGAGCTGCTCTCCAGCCATTCATCTCCCATCTGTACCTGTGTCCAGCATGGCTCCATCCAGGAGCGCGTCCTGGTATATGTTCTTGTTCAATTTCATGCAGTTGCTGATATTCCAGAGCTCCACTCTGCCTAGATCCCCTGCAAAGCCTCTCATTTTCAAGAGAGTAAACTGAACCTCCCAGTTTAATTTTTCTGCAGGTTTACTAAGGATGCATTCCACACCTGCATCCCAATCATTGACAAAGATGTTGACCAGAACTGGCCATAAGCTTAAGCCCTGGAATACTCCATTAGGAGCTGGCTGCCATCAACTCTTCCAGCCCTACCTATCAGTCAGTTCTTCACTCAGTGTATCGTGCACCTGGTCATCTCACAATTAGACAATTTGTCCAGAACGATTCTGTGAAGGACAGTATCAAAAGCCTTACTGTAATCCAGACAAACTACAGCCATCACCTTCCCTGAATGCACTAAGCAGGTTATCTGAACATAAAGAATTTCAGATTAGTGAGACAGGACTTCTCTTTCCTGAACTCTTATTAGATGGTCCTGGTCAATTTTTATTCTTTAAGCATTTTTCAGTGACACCCAGGATAATCTCTATAATACAAGGTGAGAACAACAGAACTTTGTCTCTTTAGAATGCTCACAAGAATGAAAATGTGGAATGTATGGATTATTTGTGTCGATACTAGCATTACTGATTCGTGTGCACTTTGTTACTGCTCTGGATCTCTGTGAAGGGTAATGAGACCTATGCATGTAAAAAGTCAAAGGTTTACCATACTACCATCATATGTGAGATGTTCTTAGTTGTCTCTGAACACAGAATAGCGGGTGAATTATATTTAATTTTCCCCACAAAAAAGAAAAATAAGGAGGAAAAAAAAAAAAAGAAGAAATGAAGAAAAGAAAATAGTTATTTCTCTGGTAGATATGACAATAGAAAGAAGGATCTTTTTCAAGATGCTTAGGGTAAGAATCCAACCTGTGATACTAAGAACATTGTGATATTCTGCACACTGGTACATTCAGAGTACAAGTATGGGCTGAGCAAAGGAGTTCCAGCAAAACTGTCTCCCAGGTACCCGTGCTGTTACGCATAACTTGGAAATCAGTTGTTTCTGTTTGTACCTGTATTCGTTTTGCTCATTATCTGATACCAGCAGACTCACATTAGGAACCTCCTACACCCCAAGTTGTTACTTCTCAAACTAAATGGTGCAAAATATTTGCAAATTTCAATATAATCATAGCCATTAACCTTGTTAACTACCTGTATGTGCTTTTTTAAACTTTGATGGTGCAGTTTCATTTGTAATTCTTCTTGCACAGTGGCATAAGTCCCAACTGTGTTTATGTTTTGCTCCTGTCCTTGTTCAAGGTGTTATTGATTCAGAGCCTGAGATTTTTCAAGATGTTTAAGGGCTACTATGCTAATTACAGGAGGGCATTATCATTGATTGTAGAAATAGAAGTGGTACAACGTTGTTGTAATTGCTCCTGACCTTTCCCGAAACTGAAGGAACTTGAGAGCTAGGGCTTTATTCATGCTCTCTATTCCCTTTCCCTTGTCCCAATGGTGTGGCATTTACTTTTTATTAAGAAAAAGGAAAAGAAATGGAGAATAATGAGAAATTGAAAACTTCATTAAAAGGAATGGTGAGTCTGTTCAGAATCCCACTCTCCGAAGCAAAATTGAGTGCACTTCTGTAGTTCTGCCACACAGAGTCGCAGTTGGACTTCACTTCCTTCCATACTTTTCCCATTGCAGGTGAGGGGATTTACAAAGCTAGAGAAAAGCGACCTGAAATGTGGGGGGCAGCTGAAGTTCAAGAAGATGAAGACACTCGTGTAGAAGTTCCATTGGACCAGGTATTGTTCAAACCTTAAATAAACGACTTTCTTTCTTCACAGGTTGTATGTGTTCTTTACTCAGTTTCTTTCAGGAGCGCAACAGATTTCTTTGCAAATGATAATAACTGCTCACCAATGCAGCTTCACTTATGGGAACTTTAGCAAATCTTACTTTTTCTTTCAGTTAGCTTTTTATTGTGCATCAGCTTCAGAACCGATCTGAGTGCTCTTGGAGGGCCTCAGGGAATCTCAGCTACTTACCAAACAGATTCATCCAGATTGCAGTTCCTTTATAGTGATGAAACAATATAAGAATCAAGGTCAAAATTTATACAATCCTGAACCAAAAACATGCCTGGATTTGTCAGATTTTTATCCAAGCTACCAGCATGGTCTTCTGTTGAACCAGTCAGGCACTTCATTAGCCAGATTTTTCATCAAGACTGTTCTGGTTTCTGACAGAAAGAATGCTGCAGTTCTGTCTTTTCATACCTGCCTTGACCTCAGAGTTGTGTGCTGACACCATCAGGGCATCATCCCTGTTAATTGTGGTTGTCTGTCATGGTTTTACGATTTTTTGTTATCAGCATTTCACATCATAACATCACGTAGTGCACTGGGAGTTAAAGAGTTAATGCAGAATACTGATAAGAAAAAAATCATAAAACCACAACACTGTCCTTATGAGGTGCTGTAATAATTAGGCTGTGTTGGATTATGCCAATAGTTCTGAAAGTGGGGACAGTACTGCCTGTCTTGTCAGTCTATATTTCTTATGTTTCTTAATGCCTTGTGCCCTGCTCCTGATTGTGCAGTAACCAAATATTGAAATGATTATCCTGTTTATCAGCCTCAGAAGGTGCGTAAAGAATTTCTCAGGGATAACATGGAGCATTTGATATTATACACTGGGTTGTCAGGTCTTTGATTTTGGGTTGACTGCAATTCTGACAAAATTCAAGAGCCTGGAGGTGGCGACTGTACTTCTCCACAGAGATTCTACGGCAAGGGCAAGAGCTCTGCCCTCTCTGCTGCCATTCTTGACAGTTTACCACAGCTACAGAATGGTAACCCTTACTAGAGAGAGGAAAACAAAACAAGTGTGCTACCACTTCTGTATTTGGTGAGAGCTGCTGTTATTCATACAGTTGCAAGTAACCATCCCTTGTGCTGGTAATCCTGCAATGCTAGATATTTGCTCGATATCTTTAAACTCACGTGCTGAGGCCCCGGCATAGTCCACAGGTGGAAATATTTGTCAGTTGCTACTAACTGATTTTGATATCTGAGCCACCTCTGCAAGCAAATGTGTGTATGTGAAAAAAAAAAAGCAAAATTCAGGCATGTACACTATTAAAGATCTGATTTTTAAATTTTCAGAAAAACAAAACAAAGCAGCAAAATTTATTGAGAGTTCAGGTCATGGTTTATTTCACATTTTAAAACTTCATCTTTTCTAGTTAATCTGGAAGGAAGCCACGTCCTTCTTAAAAGCACTGAGTTTTCTTTATACCCAGAGAACTGAGATTACTCATCCCCTAAAAACATTTAGCATTTTGCAAGTTCATGTTCCTATTAATTAACATTTTAAATCATTTTCAACTCTGTGATATAAAAGATTTATAGCTTCTTCTTATCTGAACTGCAGTTTCTGTTATGTGCTAGAAGAAGGAAAAGGACAGTCAGTGAGGGCTTCACTATCTTGCATAATGCATAAATATTTACACGCCAGCTTTCACTGCAGTGCTGACAGTTCTGATATGCTATCATTACCATCAGCCACATAAATCAGGTGGTGAAAAGAGAGCTTAGTTATTGGTGGATTTTTTTTATACACCTTCTCCGTCTTGCCATTTAAAGTACATGGTTGAACAAATGCCAGATTAGCCATTAACTAAAGTTAGTGTAAGACTGGCTAGACACCTGCTTATGTCCTGTTCTGTAAAATGCTGTTTGCCAGTTAAGAATGCATTAAAAGAACAGGAATTGCTCTGTTCCAGACAAGCTGACAGTTGTAATCGAACACCAAGGAGAAAAAAAAGCAATGTTTTGCCTGAACTCAAACCATATCCTTCTGTTCTGCGTTCTGCACCAAGACTTCAGCTTCTGAATAAAAAGTGGATAGTTTCATCTTTTGACACGCAGACTTACTCCAGGTTGGTTATTTACATCCTGGTGGCAGCGTCCATGGGAACTGATGCCAGACTCTGAAACCAGTTGTGCAGGTAGCAAGGGAACAGTGTAGTTCTCCTGCAGCTCTTGGTACAGGGGGAGGAAACAATATAAGATTCATATTTGAAATGCTGAAAAACGTATTCCTTTGAGTTTGCTGTTTGTACTATAGATATACTCAAAGTAGCTTTTCCAGCTAATATAGATTTGGAACGAACTACTACTTTTTCTTTATTTATGTAAATTGTGAAGTACAAAAGCAGCATTTGGTTGCAGTAGTATTGAAATAACACTGGAAGTTTTTTATTGATTTATCAGTTTCCACGTGTTCTCCCACACTAAGCCCTTGGGTGGTGCAATAAATGTGAGAGCTATGAGATACAGTTGTCTAGTGTATGATCCCTACAAGGAATTCAGGCTTGCTTCTGTGCCAGTCTTCTTTGCCTCGGGGGATATGTTACTGACTATTAAGATCTAAATGATGTTGAATGAATCTAAATTGTTTTTTTTCCCCTTCAGATTCATAATCCAGTCTCCCCCTCTCTTTCTGTGTGTATTTGTAAAAATCACTGAACATTATATTTGTCCAATGAGCACTGATTTGGTGGGCTGTTGTAGATGTTCACACTTCAGGTTCTTTCACTAGCCATTTATTTCCATTATTCCAGACATGTCCTCTGATTCCTGATGCCACTGATTATTCTTAGTTTCCTTGGCTGTGAGGTGATGCGAAATTGAAGATCTCCCTTAGGTATTCTCTCTCTCTAGGGAGAGGTCATCAGTAGTAGAAAATTTGCACCTTTCATTTACAGTTTTCATTGTGGAGCATACATTTTGCTTTAGAGACCCAAGATTCACCTCACTGAACAGAACAAAATGCTAATATTCCCTGCTGCTGAAAGCAAAATGTTAATGTTTGCATTGATTAAACATTAAAACAGACTGACTGCTTGAAGATACATTCCTTGATTAAAAAGGCTAGAGGTTTTCATGGGGAAATACTTTGCACTGTAGCCATGAAGGTTTCAAGTTCACATTTGGAAAGAATACAGACAAAACTTCTTATGCTCAAGTTTTGCTACAAGCGATACAGATGTAATTTAAAATGTCCAGCTTTTAAGTGCTAGCAGATAGAACATTTTCCTGTGTGTTTTAATTCCAGCTTCCCTGATTTAATATTTTTTTATTGTCTGTGTGTGAGATATGAAAACTCACTCTGGTTACTTGCAGCTCAGAATGAGAACAGAGATCTTCCCTAGCTTTCTTCATTGTGATTTCTGAAACTATGGCAACAAAATCTGAACGTGTCTTTATAGACCTGTGCAGCCAACTGTTGGTGGCCTAGGTTCCTCAGAGCGAAGACTGCAAAGACCATTCCACTGTAAAATCAGCATTGATAGCACTTGGAAAAAAGTTTCCTCTCTGTATGGAACTGTCTTGAAAAAATCTAGGAATCCTACAACAGATAAGCAGTTTGGAAAATTAACTTTCAAGGCATTTGTCATTCACTGTTTAAGAGTCTGTTTATGGAGAGAAAAAAAAAAGTTTTCCATACATCTGCAAGCTTAGTAGGGCTTCTTTCAAAAGGCTTATAAATTTTCTCATTGTTTATATGAGGGAAGTTGTAAAGCTAGACAGATTTTAATGCACTCTTGGAAAATCTTCTTATGGGAAAACTAAACACGACTGTCAGTGAAATATGTGGAGAAGAGTATTTTTAACTTAGAAAATTAAGTTTCTGATCAGGTGTTTTCTTCCATGCCACGGCCTTCTCGTACTTAGGGATTTATGCACGTTTCCAGTTGCCACACAGTGAAATCGAGGATGGAGTTTGAAAACCTTTTTACTATGCTTGAAGTTACCTACTTCAGTTATACTTCTGGGAACTATGATCTTACAAAAAATTACTCTATGAACTCAGATCTTCAGTACTTTTTATTTTGTTGTTGTTAAATAACATATCTGAGCCATAAAGATGATGGAGCTTAAGGCTGTATTTTTTGCCTCCTGGAATGAAGGCACATTTGCAGTGTGTGAAATGTAGGACTGATGAACCCTTACCTATTCATTTGCTTGCTTTTAAGTGCTTGAGTTTTGTAAATGATGTGAAAGAGGACTGTTGTCACTTAGCAACCTTATCTGGTTCAGGAACAAAATGTTTTGATTTTGGAATCTATGCTGTGCAGCTCCAAAGCATTCTTGACTGACTTGGAAGCAGGGGCCACTCTGTTCTGGAGATGATCAGTGCAATTATCTTTGAGCGTTCCTGATACTGCATTCATGAGGTGATATTCGTACTGTTATTTGTGACCATTAAGCTTTTTGTCGTCTACCTCATTGTCTGTTGCAACGATTAGCCAAGTAAATATTTCCAAGTGGTTTCAATAAAGGAAAATTATGTTTTACATTAATGGTATAAAACAATTTCTGTCTTAAGTGATTTGCGATACTGCACTTTTTAGTGTTCTAGTATCAGTCATGTACAAACCTACTGAGAGACTGCATTAGCATCCTTAGAGGAAACGGAAGCCAAATGCTTCCATGTCTAAAGATTTCCTGACTTATTCCTTTCGAATGATGATGGCATCTGGTAATGTAGCTCCTAATGAATGATAGCATGATCAGTGTAATTAGAATATATCTTTCTTTTTTAAACACTCTGGTTTTGCTGAGATTAAAAATGTCATCAATCAATCATACTTCTTAAATATGCAGTGAAATTCCCTTTGTTCCTTATCAACCTGCTAGTAAGCCAGCAGGTTTCCAGAAGGTGAGCTGGGGCCATGACTTCAGTTGTGATTCACTTTAGTTGTTCTACATGCCTTTGATTGACTGTACTTTTGAATAAATATATGCAGTTCTTTTCTCAGGTAGCCTTTTTAGTGATTGTCCATGGCAGGCAAGGAATTGTAGTTACAATCATGAAAATATGGTTTGAAAAAATGTTACTTTAAGTACTGTAATTTCAACTAGGTGACTGCAAAGGCATAATCTTCATTTAAAAGATGCAGCCATTTGTTCAAGAAATAATAGTACTTCTTATTTTCTTGCAGCTGTTTAAAAGGCAGAATACTAGCTGAATATTAGCCTTATCATCAGTTATTCTAACTGTAGGAAGAATGATGGTAATCCATCACAGACATTGAAAAAGTGCCCTTTCCTGGAAGTCATTAAGTTCTCTATGAAAATTACCTCAAGGAATAAGAAGATAATCACCGCACACTTCTCCAGTCCTAGATTTATTGCATTCAGGTTCAAGTTGTCCTGTGTCCATAACACACACACACATACACACACACAAAAAAAAAAACAAACCAAAAACAACACAGTTGTTCTGTTACAGTATATACATATTTAGTTGTCTGGGGCTATAACTGGCTGCATGCTCCCAGTGTAAATTTTAGAAGTGCCATTTGCTTACTGTTGTGGTCCTGGAATCTGTCACGTTAACATGTTGATACTAATATTTGATATTCATGATTGTTGACTTGGGAGAATAGACCTCAGTCACCCCAGACTAGCTGGCTTCCTGTATTTGAGATGGGCTGTACTTAAACAAGAATCCCAGATGTAATGCACTACTTCCCGTGAGCAGTCACATTGGTTTGAAGCCTGACTCAGCCGCAGAGAAAAGCAGCAGAGCCCCATGTCTGTCTTAGCCATCCAGCCAAAGCATTACCTGCAGAAGAAACTCTTACTGTGAATATTCTTGCTGTTTAGAAGGTGACTTAGGAGCAGATAGAATATAAGGTGTGAAATGCCAGTCATATACAAGGTCATCGCTGACTCCTAGAAGCGAGTCTGATAATTACTGTGAGGATGTATGGATCTGACTCAGTATACCTGCTTAGATTTCAGTATAGCCAGCCCGTCTTATCCTGACTGAGAGAAGACAGTTTGGAGTAACTTTGATATAAATATAACAGACAGATCATGTGAAAAGGTTCCCATTGACTCCAGGGGACCCTGAATTAAGCCCTGACCCAGAAAGCACTTAAATAAATTCTTTCTCCCTTCTCAGGTTTACTAAAATCACTGAAACTGTTCAGGAAGATAGTTATGCATGTGCAGTATTTGTGAGCTTTGAACCATAAAAATCTCTTTTTCCCCTTTTCTGTTTTCTTCCCTGTATATATATGACCATAAGTATTCTGTCTCCTTAAATAAGAAAGTTAAATAACTTTTGCTAAGTGTATGGGAATTGTTGAATCACAGCCTGAACCACTGATTGATCACCTGAGGTGAGCACTGAGTCAGCCACAGGGGCACAGGTGAAGGCAGTGTACCTGTGTGATTGGAAGGGGTGGAGTCTGGCTCCACCTCTCCCAGACCCCATTTAAGGGCTGACCACCGCTGGGGAAGGATCTCTTGTTGGAGATCCCTCCCTAGTTGAGTCATCAGCAAGCCTCAACCATCATAAAAGGTGAGCCATCCTTTACTTACCAGTAGTCTATGTACCATCTATATAGAGCCTTACAGCAATATACCATCTTCTGCGATATTTTGTCTGAATTCCATTCTCTAGAATTATCCACACTACGCTACGTATTTCTTTTTTTTTTTTTTTTTCAGAGTAGAGACAGTGTACTTAAAATTATTAGATCCACAGGAATTCAGTGATAAGTATCACACTTCTTACGTAAATTATGTAAAGATTCGTGTGTGATTTGGTGGGTGGTTTGGGACTTCAGTTCCTGTCCTACCTTAGGTCTGCTAATCATTCTGAAGTGTATCATCTATACTCATCCTCATTTTATAACCTATCTAAGTTTTCTTGTGCATTGGGAATGATACTGTATTTTAGACTACTGGGCAGAAGGTCTTTTCTTCCATGCCCATAATGTAGTATAACTTGAAATGTGATTACATGAAGAAAGCATTTTGCTTTCCAATTATTACCTGTAAATATGACTTTTTGTCCATTTTGCAATATGGATATGGTATGATGCTGGTTCCCTATGAGCTTCCAGTGGGATTCTGTTTACTGTTCAGTACACAACCTAAAGTACTTTAGGAGCCATTATACGTATGGTCAGGTAACAGTGTAGCATTTCCAGTAATTTGTCACTCTGTGGATTATCACAGTGAAATAACTTGTCTTTTTTGATGCTCTGTCAATGGAATTTTCTTGCATGGGGAAAGTCAAATAGTCTTACATTGCTACCTGAATATCAAAGTAAAAGCAGGGTGTCTCATCAAAAGACTTCAATTGGTTACTGGGATTCTTGACTTGGTTCTTATATGCTGAAGATAATGAGAGAATTCTTTTTTGAAATGATACTACTAGTGAGGAAAAGGGGTTTTTATAAGACAGAACTTGCAAGCTGTAGGATAAACCTGCTTGCCTAAAGGAGCTGCTAATGATAATAGATTCTCTTTCAATGGAATATATTGGGAATTCTATCTTTTGCTCTCAGGTTGCCTGCTTTAGATTTAGTTTGTGTCTGTGTGAGAGGCAGTTACAATTTCATTCCCATGGGACTTTTTATTTTCCTTCAAACTTGAACACAAGTACGTAAGTCATCTTGGCAGAAGGGGCAGTGGTTCACTGAATAGTCAGGTGGATCTTGAAAGTTGAAACTAGACTACAAATGGCAAAAACTAGACAGCGTGTACATCAGTTTCCCAGGTTGTCATGAAATCATGCTGCTAGCAGCTTTATCTCTAGTGATTTTATGCTTGGTCTTCAGTATGCAACAAGATCCTATTTCTCCTCTCTGATTATACAGGAAGAATTAATTACTAAACGTTGAATGAGTCCTAACTATCCAAACTCACACAGGGATCTTTGGAAAGAGATAGTGGGTCTATCTATCTCATCTCTCTTGCTACTTTTCTGTGGATGTGTAGAAGACAAGTTGCAACCAGACTGATTGACATGGTGTGGTCTGGTTCATAGGTGAAACTTGACAACGCTTTGTGGACTTGTGATGTTATATTATTTTAATATTTTATAGGAAAGGAAAAGAACCAGATGCCAGAATGTTAGACAGATCGGAATAGCTGGTGCAAAATATCTATTGCTGGGATAATTAAATCTAGCTCATTCCAGTTGTTTTAGTATAGTCAAACTGATTAACCCAGTGAGATGCATCTAAATCTCATTAACACATTGTTTGTGTAGAATGAGTGCAATCTGAGGTATCAACCAGAGTATCACTTTCTCTCCGTTTAGACAAACCTCCAGTTAGCAGACTTACTCCCTAGTAATGATGTAATCATGACTCTGATGGCTGTCCTCTTTCAGAATTGCCTTGAAGAATTCTGTTTAAAAATGCCTCATAATGTTGCTGCTTTTCCTTTCAGAGGCCAGCAGAAACTGTAGATGAAGAAGAAAACGCAGAAGAGGAAGATGACAGGGGAGAGGAGGAAGCATATAAACAAAAGGAAGAACTTCCAGAAGTGAACGGAGGGGAAAGTGGGGAAACTGTTAGGCAAAGTAACAGAGGAGGAGAATATGAGAATACATTAAATGGGAATTACGAACACGACACAGAAGAAACAGAGAATGTTGATCAGTCAGAGGAAGAGCTCACGCAGTTAAATGGCAAGATAAATGAAAATGGTGGGGGGATGGAGCAGATGAACAGGCAAGATGATCTTACGCATGAAGAGGATGTAAAAGAGGATTATTCTGACAGTCAGAACCAGGTAAGCACGTATTCTTTCAGTTTGTTACCGTTCTTCATTTTGTCAGTTTTAAGCTTCTTAGATAGTCTGTAAGTATCTCGCTCTAGATAGGTCTCGGAGAGACCTTAATAGACCTGAATGTGTGGGAAAAGCTGTTTTTTTTTATCTATGTAGATTGGTTACATCATTAATTACTTTATATGCCTTCCAACTGAGAAAGCAGATGATTCTCACTATTTGATGAACTTGCCTGTCCTTTCCTGAGTATGCGGAATTTTCAAAGAAAGAAGAATCTTCCCATTTCCTGAAAAGCATCACCATTTTACGCTTCCTCACTACATTATCCTTAAGACAGAGCAGGAAGGTGTATTCATGAAACCTCAGTGCCTTGTTTTTTGTGCTGAACTGACTTTCACAGGTGTTACAAAGAGGACTTGCTATTACTATGTGGAGGTTTCATTTCTTTTCCTAAGAAATAGGAAAAGACAATGGAAACGAATAAGCTCTTGAAAGTGAGGTGCTTTAGTCAGGTTAAAATCAAATATCCTATTAATTCCAGAGTCCTGGTAACATGCTGCTAGATTAGTTGGAGGGATGCAGCCCAGAGGAATCAAGTGGACTCCCTTGAATGTCAGATGAACAGAACACAGGAAATGAAGTCTTATGCTTAACAGAAAAAAATCTAGATCAAGGAAGACCTGTATTTTTGAGTATTAGAAGCTGAACAAATTACTGCATGTTGTCTGCCTACAGACTGCTGAAAATAAGACCCTTCCTCTGTTACTTGGGACGCTGGGAATGGTTTCTCATTTCCTTGCAACTAGGCTTACCTCTGTTCCTATATTACACACAAACATTTTTTAAAGATGAGAATGGAGTAACATTTTTTTTGCCCCAATTTTATTTTATGCTTGATATAGTAATGGATTTTTGTTTTATTTTTAGGGAAGCTGAAACTACTTATGGCAATAGAGTAAGTGAGTGAACATACGCTTTAGAAGGAAATGTCAAACTGGACGTTTGACCATTTTTGGGGGAAAAGCCTCTAATTTGAGTACTTCCTCCTTTGGAAAGTATATCATCCTATGCTAAACAAAATGTTAATTTGATCACTGTCAGAAAAAAAAGTGTTAAGAATTCCCTGTGGAATTTTTAGTACAAAATGCCAATGCTGTCTTGAAATGAGGTGAAATCTTAGGTAACTTCATCAAGTAACTGTGGTGTGGTTGTTTTTTTTTTTTGTTTGTTTGTTTTGTCTAGGTTGAGTCTCATCTTGAAAAAACTTCCAGAAATCCAAGGGTGACAATCACCAGTCCACAGGAAAGTGGAAAAAAAGGAGCAGAGCAATGACTGTGCTGTAGTTGCGTAAATATAAGAAAATGTGATTAATGGAAAATGAAACATTACAACACTTTCAAGCATGCTATATTATGTGATTTATAACTTAAAATGGGAAGATACAGTACCCTCATAGTGAGTCTTGAGATAATAATGACATATAGGATAATAGAACATAATATCTACTAAATGAATTATTTTCACAAGAAACATTATAATGTTGTGATTTTCTGATGAAATTTGAGAGGGGAAATTTAATACTTCTGTAGAATAATGTTAGAAACATTAGAAATAAACTATTTTGTGGTTTAAGATTGTTATCAGTATAGCAGTCAACTATGTGAATGACATTTTTCAAGAAAAATGGTGAATAAACAAATTAAATATCAGAACTTCTTTGCAGGTTTGTTTAGAAAACAGAAATAATTTGTGACTTTTAAGGAGGATATAAGTAGTTTTTTCACACTGAAATTCCACATGATATACTGTATTTCCAGGCATAACTTCAAGATAGAAATAGAATGCTCTTCTCACTTGAAGGACAGAAGATAAGATGCACTGTGAGTCCTAATATCATTGAACAGTGGCTTTTCAGTATATTAATTGGAATCATCAGGTTTATGCATTCTTAATTAGCACTTTTTTATCATTGTGAAGATAAGCTGCAGCATTGTAGGCTGTCAGTCTATTCCCACTTGCAGAAATAAGTTTTGTCAGTTGTCACTGTCCTAGGCAGTGAATTTTATTATAATGAAAAAAGAATAAAGCAGGGGTATGCAGCAGACCACATATGCAGCAGATCAGTTTGACTGCATTTCAAGTGAAATCTAACTTCTTAATGGCAAAAAACGAAGAGGCCCAGATTCAGGTTTGAAAATAGCACGAAATCATTGTTATCAACGGAGCCATTTTAATATGAGATACATTAATACAAGATTACAGGTTTACTGTAAAATTCAGCAACTATTGTGCTTATGAATCCCTTTCGTAGCCTTAATGCATGAAAGCTTATTATAATCTTCTTGAGTTAGCAAGTTCCTGATAGGCTCTGGCTTAATTTGCATTAGAAAATAAGCCACTAATCCCCAGTATTAACTCTCTTAATGGCATCAACCCCATCACTCTTACCATGTCTCTGTTAGTAACAGCAGTCGTTTGTAAATCATGAAATGCAGCCCTGAGCATAATTTCATTAATTGTACAAAATATATAGTAGGTTTCCTTATCATTTCTGCTGGTAAATTATGACTATGAGAAATTAAATGTAATTTTTGTTGATTTCGTGCTATTAAGACTAAAATTACATTCAGGAACAAATTGAACTTAAAGCACTGTTTGAAAAATTGTGACTGAAACTCATAGAAATATCCTCATTTTTCTACCACTATTAAGTATGCTTTTTTCCAAGGGGTGTGAAATATGTAGAGATCCTTCAGCATGTTCCCAAGAACTGGCAATGTGAGTTTAAAATAATGTTAAAAGACTTAGGAACAATGTTGGGATGGTTTGCTCTGCTGTAACTCTGAAATATCTGTGATTTATGTGTCCTTTATTGAAGTAGAATATTACCTTGTATTATTATTAAGATCCTAATTTAGCCTAGCTTTTAAGTAACAATTATTTTATTTGGAGCGTTTTTAAGATGATTCTTGAAGAGAAGCAAAACTACAACCAACTGACTAACAACAAAACAATCCCAAAACAGGATGAATTAAAATAACTACAAGTGCTAATGAGGAAAATGACACAATGTAATCCTCTAGCACACCTTTATAGGTAATCTTGCAGTGGAATTATGTATGCAGTAGCATTAAAGCCATTGAAAAATGCTTAACTAGCCAGACCAGGAAGCTCTGTCTCAGTAAAAGTTATTTAAAAGCTTAAAGTAAATTCTAGGGAACTGTGATGTGATAATTGTCTGTCATGGGTACATAAAAACCCCAGTGAGTGTTACACAGCCTTTAAAATGTTTTCCTTGCTGCTGTTCACCACGTAAGAAAGATTGAATATTTTACTTCAGAATATCAAACTGGACTTTGGGGAAATGGAGATATATCATTCACGCTTGCAGTACAGAAAACACGTTCTTTGTATCTTCTTTTGTACAGAGAAAAGCAATTTATGTATAACATAACTATTCTGATGTTAACAGAGAAATTAATCATGAAGCATGTGCATGATCTTTCCTGAAAATATTGTGTATGTGAATTTGCTGTGATGACTTTACTCAGTTTTACTTGAGAAATGTGTTTTTTTTTTCTTAAGCTTGTAGCGTGCTATTTTATTAAGCTTCTGTACAACTCAACATTTTTTTTATTACTTTTAAAAACCATTTGCTATTAAAAAAAAAGAACTGGCACACAGACACTTCTGCTTTTGTTTCAAATCGAGGTCAGTTTGACATCAATTTTAGCTTTGGATGACTGATGTTATCTGTAAACTTAGCGACTTTTTCAGCTGTTATTCTGCCATCACTACAACTTCAGAATGGTCAGGTTTTGTAGTTATGGCATTGTAACCATGAAAGAAAGTATGCTGATAATTTAGCCCTCGTTATAGCCTACAAATAAAAGAAGTAATTCCCAATTTCAGCAAAGCCCTAAAGCATATTCTTAAATCCCACAGAGATGCCGTTTTCATCAAATTTTATTTAATGCTTTAGTGTGCTGACATAGCAGAGTCAAAATAACAATTTTTGGAAAGAAAAGGGTAAAAACAAAGAAAATGTGTTCCTTTCTCTGTCTCAGTCTCATCTAAATAAACCTGCATGTGGGGGGGAAAAAAAAATCATGTGTTACTTGAAAATACTGAGAAAAGGAGAGCTGCCTTGGCTATTTTGATTAATTATTCCAAAGTTACATTAAAATAGCTATTAGATAATACATGTCAGGATAAAATGAAATATCTCAAGGAAGGATTTATTTATTATATTTAAACAGTCAGGATGACTTTATGAGTTGCAGCTCAAGGATTTTTTAGGTGGCTGATAGTCTTCGATCTGAATTTTAATTCTAAAAAAGTGGTTTAGACATGGCAATAGACAGGTAAACCATCTGGTATCTGTACAGTATTCTTCATGGACATGCTTGCATTAACTTAAATACTTTAAGTTCATTTTATGTACTCATGCTGCACATGCAACTAATGTGTGTATATGGTAGTCTAGCAGTGTTCTACTTTTAGTAATGGGAGAAATACTGTTGATTGTAAGTGTAATTTGCTATAACAATGGGGGGAAAAAAAAAATCACAGAATCTGGCATTAGCTAACCTTCTGAAAGGATGATATTTTGCTTAAGTTATGTACATGCTTTTGTTCTTTGCTGAATCAAGTCCAGAATGCTTAAAACACTGAAGTGAAATGGAAATTTTCTTTGGGAAGAAAAATAACTACAAAGTCTGTCTCCTGTAAGAATTGTTTGCACACGTTCCCTTTTATTTTCTGGATTCCCGTCATTCTGTTCCACTGATATGCAGGTGAAGCAGGTGAAATCAAGCTCCTAATCCAAATGTTACCTGGAAAATCATTTTAGGCAAAACTTTAGCTGGAACCTGCAAAAGGCAGCCCAGTGTTAAGCAATATCATGTAGCTCCCTTTGCCACAAAGTCAGATGCTGGTTTTCTAACAAGCGTGAAGTAAACTGCAGCTTGTAAAGGTGGTGTGTAGGTGAAAATCGGTGTGGTAAAATGGCAGAGTGTTTTTGTTAACAGTAAGCATGCAGATATACAGAGTTGAGTTAGTTGGGGCTACAAAGATGATAAAGGCATGGAACTCCTCTCTTATGAGGAAAGGCTGAGAGACCTGGGTCTGTTCAACCTTGAGAAAAGAGTCAGAGGGGATCTGATCCATGTCTATAAAGGAGCAGGAGGCAAAGGGACAAGGCCAGACTCTTCTCAGCAGTGTGTGGCAATGGAACAAGGGGAAATGGCCACAAACTGAAGCATAGGAAGTTCCACACAAATGCGCATGGGAACTTCTTCATAGTGCAGTGATGGAGCACTGGCACAGGCTGCACAGAGAGGTGGTGGAGTCTTCTTCTTTGGAGACATTCAAGATCCACCTGGATGCCTACCTGTGCAGCCTGGGCTAGGGAGCTGCTTTGGCAGGGAGGTTGGACTCGATGTTATCTAGAGGTCCCTTCCAACCCCTACAGTTCTGTGATTCTGTGAGTGCTTTTCTCTACAGCAGCAATCGTAATTTTGGGTTTTCTCCTTCAGTCTCTTTGCAAAGGAGCATCAGGTACGTAAGGCCCACTATGGGTTGTTGAAAAAATGGAACCTGACTGCTGGGTACTTGAATTATTGCAGCTTGGATAAATGGGAAGGTGCCAGATACAGAGAAGGGTCCTTGTATCCCACACCTGAATGTTTCTAGAGGCAGTGAATTAACCTTTGGGTGTCACTGCTGCAGGGGCTGTCCCTGTGCAAGGAGCATCTTGGGAAGACCTCATGCATAACAAGGCAAAATTAATAGGGGTGACACAGATCAAATCAGTGCTTTCACTGATGCCTCAGCAAGGGGCAATTGTGGTACTGACAGGTCAGCTTCACCCTGCAGGCTTATATATCTTGTGGAGCAGCGGTGGCCATCTGAGTTTCCTCTTCTTGGCCCAGATGAGGTGTGTCAGAAAAGGCACAGTTCTCCCTCATAGCTGAGCACAGCCATGGGGGCAGTCTTAATAGCACTCCCTGGAACACCCAGGAGATGGAGTTGTGATGGTGTGCCCTCCTCAGCTTCTTCCTGGCCATTGCACCCAAGTCCTTCATAAGGCAGGCAATGAAATGCCCAAGACAGATAACACCAAAACAAATGATGACCACAGTACAGTCTCAAACTTAGTGCTCAGGGAACAGATGGCAGATCCGTGGTTCAAAAGCTGAAGGCCAACTGTGCTTGCACCAAAACTATGACTAATGAGTCAGCCATGTTACTTCATAAGCAGTGAGCAGCTCAAAAGCCCCTTCAGCTTTCCTGATGGCAGCAGGCCACACAACAGGATCTCCCCTTTAGCCAGGACTCCTCTCAAGGAGGATACCTTAAACCTGGACATCAAGCTGTCTTGCTGCTGCAGATCCTTGGTAAATGATTATTTGTGTAAGTTTTGTCAACCGCACTAAGATTGTATCTTTGATTGTATCTTTAAATTGTGGATAAAGTCTGGGACTAGCAGTAGATTCAGCAACACCTGGAATCCTCACCTCTGTGGTTCAAGGAGTTTAGAAAACAAGAGGGATCCACGGTGAATCTCATGATTCAGTGAGAGGGGCCCTGGCTGAATATGTTTAACCCTACCCTCTATGCAATAAATAATCAAGAGTACCTTGCCAACTACACTCTTGTTAATTCTCTGTCTTGATTACAATCAAGCTTTATTAAATCACTGTGTTCCATCAACAAATATATTTCTGCTTCTCTCTTAGGAGTGAAATGTAGTTTCTGTATGTGACAGGGCCCCATTCCTTTGCTTCCACATGGGTCAGTTGATTCTTATGCTCTTGAGGAAAAAATACATATTCAACCCTCAGCATTCATTGATACACAGACTTTTCTACCTCTCTCAGTTGGAAAGGGCTGCTGGATTTGAGTAGGGTGCTGATTTATACTTCTTCTGTCTCACTGAGGAAATGTTGTCAGGAATGAGCAGTCACACTGTACTCCAGACACCCCAGCTGTACCCTTGAGCTGAGTTATCCTTGCTTCCTCTTCTGCCATGGATTGCGCTTTCCTACGACATACTATTCCTCTGTTTCTCTGCTGAATTTGTTTCTCCCACTTTGGTTGTGATAAACGATCTTTCCAAAAATAGTATCTATGCTCCACATCTTTTCTTGGTTAGAGATTGTCAGAGCAAAGTGAGCATCCTAGGAAAAAACCTTCGTGCCTTTCCTTACTGTTCTCTTATTGCTCCCTCAGAGCTAGCACCAACAGGAATTAAGTTGGTAAGACAGGGGTTGGGATTTGTATCCGCTGGATAAAAGTATTCTCTATCCACAAAGAAAGTGAAATGAATGAAGACTGTTTCTCTTTTCATGCAACACAAAGACTAGCTCAAGGTGACTGAAGACTTCATTTCTTACAGAACCTCACGGTTCTGAATGACATCACACAAAAAGAAAGGTAGGGTAGCTAAACCTCTTCAGTGCTTCTGTCTCTGAAAGCCTGTTACTTCCACCAGCAAATGAAAAGAAGTGTGCATATCACTTCCATATCAAAAAGGATCCACATGACTTCCATGCCATAAGGAACCATGTACTTTAGAAGCACATATATATTGGTGCTATTTTCCCAGCATGTGTTTCTTCTAGCCTCTCTTACTTCTTTACTGCTCACCATGTTACAAGCATCAAGCCTATGCTATATTACATCCCCACTTAGACATGGGATGCAGAGTATTTTCTTTAACATCTGTGGTTTCTGCATTTTGCTAAGGCCTGAAGGCCTTGCAGTGTCTGAGTGCAGGTATGACATGTGTGGGTGACAAAGCCCTTGCAGAGCACATCTGGTTATAGCAAGGCATGTTCTCTAAACAAGGATCCATTGATGCACAGCTGTTCTGGGTATGAGGGCTCAGTGCAGTGCTTGAACTGTGTGTGTAGGCCTGTGTGCTAGGTTCCCTGCAGAAAAACCCTATGGATGTGACGGCAGCACACAGATGTCTTTAGGAGCAAAGCCCTCAACATGGTGCCACGATGCATCTGCGGAGAGAGATGAGGCAGCCAGCTCTGGAGCCACCTTAGCAGAAGCTGGTTCAGGTAGATGGATTTCTGTGGAATCTTGAGGGTTATACCACAGGCTATGCTTCTGTGCTTCGTGTCTAGAGAAAAGACGGTCGGGTTCAGAGGGGAGCACTGGATACCCCTCAGTAGGCAGCCCCTACTGGGTCAGCGGTTGGGACACCTGGAGAGTGCACCTTGTCAGGGCAAAGATCTGACTGCAGCTCTCAGAGACATATGTTTAAAGGTGAGGCATAATTAAAGCAAGTAACCCATTGCTTTCGACAGTTGTGTGACTGTCTGAAAGTCAGCATGATCTAGTCACAGTCCATTTTGTGATTTGTGAGGGGATGAGCTGCAATCACCTCCCTTTGATGGGTGCTGGCAGCAAAGGACTGAGCTCATGTCACAAGTACTCTAAGAGACTGTTTTGTCTTACTATGGGGGGAACTGGAGACCTTGGCTGTCAGGGCAAGCGAGAGCAGATCCTAAAGCAGTTTTAGAATATTGCCAGAAACTCAACCTGCCCTCAGAGCTCGGCTGCATGACAGAGCTGAAAGAAACTACTGCTGGGTCTCAGCAACCTCCTCTGCTCTGCTTTGCGTCGACAGTGTGGCTTAACTTTGCAGGGTCAAGTGCAGGTGAGCCCATTTGGTTATGCTCCTGCGAAGAAAGGGGGTCAGAAAGAAAGGGTCTGGTGCGTACCAGGACACTCCAACCATCTACACTTCTTGGAGGCAGCGGAAACACGCTCAGCTGAAGGATTCTGTCTCAATGCATTTTTACTCCAGTTTGAGAGGAAAAAAAAAAATCACCTTGAGAGGGGTCAGGTGAGAACTGAATGTTAGAGCGAGAGCTGTCAGAAAACACATGGAGCTTAGGAGGGAAATGTCAGGGCACAAGGTTGCTAGGTGAGGCACGGAGAGAAAGGGCAGCAAGCACTGGAGATGATAGAAGAGCAGAGGCGGGGAAATAATGACCTTGAGAAAGGGTTCAGCTGGCTCATCCATGCGGCCTCAGGCTGGAGGCTGCTTTTAGCTAGGCAACGGCCTGAAGGCACAAGTGATTACCGGAGCAGCATATCTGCTGCATCATTAAATTGACCGGCTTATTAGCTGCATTTAGAAATGATCTTCCATCTTTATTTGCTAAAACCCACAAATGGTAAACGATGGAAAAAGTGGACCTTCAAAAAGCAGCTGCAAGTGATTAGACAAAACAATGAAGCCAGTTCCTTGCATGCCGTCTCTTCTGTTTGCACGGCCATGAGAAATGCCTGGCTTATTGTTAATACGCAGACGTTATTTTCATAACAGTCCCTCTGTAAATTGTCTGACAGCAAAGCTGAGCTTTGCCCTGCTTAATGTACAGCAAGTGAACTAACACAGGAAGCACGCGCTGTGTGGTCTGCCTGGCGTCCTGATAAGAGCGGAGGAAATTAAGGGTGTGAGTGGACTGTGTGCCACGGCGTCAGAAGGTTGCACAAGGAGCACACAATCCGAATCCAGGAAACAGGAGGAGGATCCTACAGGGGTCTCCCTATTTGTGCTGGTGCTCCTCAGGGACACACTGTGCCGTGGGGATGACCTGGCAAAATCCAGAAGTTGCTTATGGTGCGTCACGTTATGTTGTGTTGCTGTCCCAGGAGAGCTTAGAGAGCAGCCTGCTGTGTAATGGCAGCAGGATGGGTTGGTGCGAGCGAGCGGATGTGCTGATGCCTTTATTTTAGCCCTTTGATAGAAGGCAACTGGTGAAGTGCCTCCAGCCTTGGTTCTTGCAGTCTTTGCTGTCCACACAGGCTTTCACAGCTCTGGGGGCTGATCAGCAGGCTGCACAGCACGCAGGCTCCGTGCTGCTCTCTGCCTGCCAAGCCTCTCCTCTGGCTGCTGGTCAAGGTGCTGCAGCCTCCCCATGCTGCTGCTTTTATTAAGAGCTGTTTGTTTGCACTTGTGCGTGATTAGAAAGCTCATACTTGGAAATGGCAGGCTGAGGCTGTAGCAGAGACTGGGAACTAAATGTGCTTATCAGACAGCTCAGATGAGGATACTTCTGCTTCTCAGCCTGTGACTCATTGGGCAAACTGAAAATAGAAGGGTCGAGACAGCCTGGAGGGAGGAGGAGCGAACAGAGGAGAAGCTTTACCTACACAGTATGGTAAAGAACGCAGACCTAACCATCAGGAGAGCATGCATCAATCCAAGTTAATTCACTACAAGTCAGACTGAAAAATGTTATTTCTTTTGCTAAAATTGCAGAGAAAACGTCGCTGGGTTAAAAGGGTATTCACTGAAACTTTAAGATATATAGGGATAGAAGAAGGGGAAGAAACAGGGCGAACGTGAAGAAATTACTAAGGCAGGGAGCAGGGAGGTCAACCAGAGGGAAATAAGGTCTCTGATGTCCAAGCCATATTTTATTTGCACTAAGTAATACATCAGTGCGTCCTTTGGAAAGGTGATGGCAGCCACTGTCTGTATGTGAAGCCCCAGACAGCCCCAGCGTGCACGCTCTGTGATTTGGTGGGGGTGGCAAAAGATGAGTGGTGGAGAAAAGAGAGATGCAAGGACAGACCGTCCTCACACTCACTGGAAGGTTCCAGGGAGCCTGGGGGCTGCATCTATGCCATTTTCCATGGGAACATAAAAAGCACAGCTCCTCTGCTCTTCCCGTGCTCCAGTTCCCGTGCCAAAGGCTGAGAGCGTTAAAACATTACAAGGAACCGAATCCCAAAAACGTTTCTAATGAGTCTTAAGCTTCCTTAATAACAGAGTATCTTTGTACTCCTATTTCTGGAAAAGCGCTGTGTGGCACAGAGCCTCTGTTCCGAAAGGTTCCAGCCTTCAGAGTTCTCAATGCTGGAAAATCTCTGAATAACTTAAACAAGGGTTTAATGAGATGAAATGTATGTGGGAACATTAGCTGTGACAGTGTAACCAGCTTTGCTGCTGTAGCTCCAGCACGTTTCTCATCCCAGCAAGCATTACTGCGATCCTTGAGGGTTTTTCTTCCTCCTAACCCTGGCTAATGCCATGCGTGACTCATCCTTTCTCACACTGTCAGAGCACGTTCAGTTCTGCAGGAATGATGCACAGTGTGACCGAATGCTTTGCTGCAGCTCTGTCTGCTGTCAGCTGTCCTCTGGACGAGATTTAGCAGCACCTACGTGTGGGGTGTGTTTGAAGACCTGTGTTCTCAAACAGCTACTGCGGGTAAACAAAACCAAACCTGTTCTGTTCTGCTGTATTTTTTTCTCCAGATGGACTTTTGGTCAAATTTTCACTATTGTGTTAACAAAACAAAGGCACAGAGATCGGACTCAGTACCATCTGCAGGAGCCATCATTCTCAGCTCCTTCAGCTAACCTCCGTGTAAAACTTCAAATGTCACATCCCCTCCACAAACAAATTTTAAGCTAAAAATTGCACTGGAAAGGTCAAGGCAGCTTGAGTCTCTGCTGCCCACGTACTGATAACCTGACAGCAATGAAAGCAAGCAGTAGTAAACAAAATTCCTCTCAGCTAGGAAAGAAAGGGATAAGCAGTCTACCTGGAATAGCTAACGAGCAGCTGGAACTTCAGCTCTTCTCCTCTTTCTGGTCCTTGTGAGCAATCAGTGCACCTCATCCCCCCAGCAAGTTCTCACTGGCTTCCTTTCTAAACAATACACAGCTCCTTCTTCTCACTTACTTTTTCCTCTTCCACACTATTTTTTTATCTGCTTCTCCCCTGAGATTACAATCTCACTTTTTAAGCAGTGTGTTTTCGCATGTCTTATATATATAGCTGCCAACAAATTATAAGGAGCACTCCGAAAAACATGCTTCGTTGCATTCTATGTAATTAAGTGCTTGCCACAAGCTCTTAACTGGACTTCTTAGTGCCAGCATTTGGACACCTCACTTGAATTGCTTAGACAGGCAGTTCTCATCTCTTTCAGAAGAAAATTTTACCTCTGATGTTGCTGTCAGCCACAGTAATTGTTGCAAACTCAGCTGAAACTTCCTAATATAATCCCATTTATTTATAACGCGGAAGTCTGAACTGAGTCACAGACCACAGAATGTTTTATCAAGGAAAGGAGCAAAGCTATTACAACATACTTGTTACTGTGCAGTGCATGCTGGATCAAAAAGCTTCTATCTCTGAAAATACAGACTGCATTATCAGACTGGTGAGTTGCAAGTGCCAACTTCTCCTTCCTAACTGAATCAGAGAAACTGACCAGAAAGAGACTTCCCACAAAATCTGTGGTTGGCTCAGGCCTAGAATTTTATTCAATCCATTCCAAAAAAATAGACAGAACTATAATAAGGTGGCACATATCATCAGAGAGTACAAATTTCACATCTTCCTTCATACAGTTGAATTTAAATCCATAGATTAAGACAGTGAAATAATTGCCCTGGGTGAGAAAATAATGAAGGGTCTCTGGGGAAAGAATGAGTCCTCAGGTAAGCATTTACACATGTGTATCTGATAAGCATAACTTTTTCTATACTCTATAAAAATATAAACAGCATCTCAAAATGTCTTTAGATAAGTACATAAAGGACATCTGAGCTAGCATTAATGTCCCGACACAAAACGGGGCCTGGGCATGTCAAACCACAGCTAGTACTCCACGCCTGGCCACAACTGAAAACCTGAATGAGCTTCAAACAATACAGTGCAATGAAAGAAACAATACCGATCCAAAGGAACACAAGTACGATGCTCCTCCTCCTCTCTGCATTCCTCATCTTTATTCTGCATTTTTGTTAACAGGGCAACGACTAAGAGAAAAGTGGCAGTTCTCACAGTCTAGCTATAACTCTGGATCGAGTAAAATTTGTCTTTCCCAGAAAGTAACGTTACTGGGAAGTGTGCCAGCATCCAGCTATGGGCACTGCAACACCATGTATGTTTTACCTGTGCGTTTTACTTCAGTACAGACAGTAGCATGTGGCAAGATGACAAGTGCAAATTACAAGGGCAGAATCTTGGCTTCCTGGATAGCAGAAATAGGCAGTAAAAGTACTTCGAAGACAAAGAGGAAACAAAATAGAACACCAGCTAACCTAAACGTTAAGGGTGGAGGGTATTCCTGGCATAGCTGTCATAAATGCACCTTCTATTTTTTTAGGGATGCAATCTGGCAAGCAAAGTACCTAACCATCGCTGCAAGGTCTTACTGTATCAACACAAGATTAAAAATTTTGAATACACCGAGTATACTGCTTACAGTTCTAATCACATGATTTAAATTTTCCCAACCCTAAATTGATACTGGAACAGCTTCCCAATGGGCTGTGCATCTGTACAGCGGAGCATTTGATACTGTAATTGACTAGCACGTATGCCAACAACAGCTGATATTTTCCACTGAAGTGATCTGCAAGTGAGAAACAAAACCAAAGGGTCAGGTTTGAGATAAGGGTTGGACACTGTGAACTTTGGACAAAGTGACAGGTATCTTTGATTCTCCTGGTGCTGGCGCTTTTGTGACTGGGTTTGTAGGGGCTTTTATATTTGCTATCCTCTCTTTAAATCTTTGCTGGAGGTACTTTTCTTCTTTGGAGTAACTTTTAGCAAAAGCAGCCATCAGCAGACATGCTGCCATGGCGGTTCCTCCAATGCAAAACAAGATTGCTCCTGACAGCTTGCATATATCAAGGGACCCATTAAACTGAACGGCACGAGTATCCACTACAATAAAATCATCTTTCCCAAGGGCTTCGATTTTCGGTGGCACAAGAAAACCCACTACAAGAACCATTAAACCAATCAGCATGAAAGCCGTCCCAGAGACGAGTCCGACCTGGAAAACAGAAAAGGCAACAGTGAATACGACCTCTTAGGTTTTGATTAGGAAGTGGTTCCAGAGAGCCTCTAGCTTCAAAGTGTCTTGCAGACACAGTTCCTTGTTCTTAAGCCAATGTTTTTCTTTTGAGTGGCTCTACTAGAACTAGAATGCACAGAGGAACGTTCTTTTTACAATTCTTATTTATATAATTCAATATTGACATTTCTGGGAACAACATCATATGCATCTGTACTTCTGAAAAGCACCTGATGTCCAAAGGCCCGACACAGGGAGAATTACCATCTAACCCCAGCACTGCTTGACTAATTATTTCTTTAGCTTTAGGGGGTGATTAGCACCGACAGTTCTGTCCTTGCTAGTCTGTGTCATATTCAACACTTCTCATGTATGTTCGTATAATATTTCTAGCACAATTCAACCACAAGTGCAAAGTTTGATTCATGTAGGATGGCCCCACCATCAGAGCAGGACGGCTGCACTGGATAACCTCCACAGATCCCTTCCAACCTCTGGCACCCTCAGATTCTCCAAGTTTCCTGATCTTCATGGAGAGCTTATAGCTGGTTGGGTGGGTTTTTTTTGTCTGTTTGATTGTTTGTTTGTTGAAGCTCAACTCACACAGACCCAGGGTTGTGTTGTTAACCTACCATTACCATCTGCTATCACCTGAGGGGACTACTACACTTTTGAATCTGGAAAACCCTGCCCCTAACAAGACCTGGGTGTTTCAGAGACATAGAAAACAGAGGATTCCAGAACTCCGGCACTCCCCTGAAAAGCTGCTGTATCTTGGTTTAAACAAACAAAAAGTCCTGTGCTAAGACAGAGTGTTATTCACTCATCACAGTGAAAACTGAGCAGCAAGGGTTTTCTGGATGAATATCTAGAATCATTAGTTACACGTGAACATCTCAGCATCAGTTTTTCCCTCCCCAGTAACCAGCAACGGGCAGTACCTTCCAGAATGCAGAGCTCCACCTGCTAGGCGATCTCTGGATCTGAAAATCATCCTCATACTCCCAAATTGAAGCTGTGCAGTCCTCATAAAACTGATGCAGGTAGGACCGAACCCCATAGCGTTGGTAACCTCCCTCGGAGCTGCCCTGTGCGTGCTTGGACCCGCAGATGTCAGCATAGGAGCTCATCCTTCCTGCCTGCAACGAAAGGTTTCATGCAAAGTTACATGGTAAGGAAAGCAAAGTTGGCTGTGTGTATTCCAGGTGACATGAGCGAAAGCAGCCTCGGTAATGAGCCCGGTAGCACTGCGTGCAGTGACTCAGCTCAAGCAGATGGGCACAACAGAGCCCAGAGGTGCTGCAGAAACATCCCTCCCATAGGTAGAATGCCTGGTTCTCCATCCTTCACACTTAGTGATGGTTTCTCTGTAGACTGAAGGAAGCAGACAGTATTAGATAGCCAGCATCTTTCAAGGGCTCGTCCTGCCTTGCAGGCAGATTCCAGCTCTATCAGCTAAGTGGAGTTTGCAACCTTATGAACTTTCTACTTGCTGAGTGAGTTTTTGCCCAAGCTTTTGAAATGTAGGACTAAACACTGACGTAACGTTCACAGCCATGAGAAACACTGGCAAAGTAACTCCTAGCTAGATTCAAACAGCACTTAAATATAAATAGTAAAAAAGATGGAATGCCACAATAGCACTGAGCTGCTCACCAAAGGGTGAAATGCAAATACTAAATCTGTGGCAAATTGCTGCTCCCTTGGAGAATTCGATGCCCAGGCTCCTGCTGACTCTCATAAAAATCTGCATTTTGTTAGCTGTTTTCATAGCAGACAATGTTCCCTCTTCTTTCCACTTCACTGAAGTTACCGTAACACAGAAAATTTGTATTTAATTATGCAAGTCCCAGACCTGAACTTGCATAAGTGTGATGCTACTGAATTCATTAAAGTAATACCAGCCCCTAAAAAACTCGAGCAACGGGTCAGTGTTATTTAAGCTGACTGGCTTCTCTTTAAAGAGTTCAGAAAGCCCTAGCCCAAAGGGAACTGCTAATGAATACCTGAATCTGAACGTCACAACTCAATTTACCAGCTACAACTGGTCCATCCAATTGCCATCATCACTGCAATTTTACTCGGAAGGAAGGATTCATGCACTCACTGCATCCAGAACCTTCCAACTTTGCAGACTCCAGTCCCTTTGCCTTTCAGGAATGGGTGATCCTGCTAAGTATGAGATGTTTGACTATGTAAGGAAAAAAAGAAATAAAAATCAACCAGATATTTCTGCCTTCAGTTTGAGCAGGAGCCAGCATGTGCCAGTGGGAACTGGCAGCCAGCTGAAGCTCTTGGTTCTGAAACCAGGGCTGGTATGACAACAATCTCCTGAACTTTTGGAATTTGGCTGCATTCTTGGTCAAATGACAGAGGGCTTTGCTGTTTCCTCTTTACTGCTAGCAGAAACCTCAGCTGTCATTTACTTCGTACATTTAATATGCATTATAGTTTGGTATTTCATGATCTCAACATCTTACAAAGGCAAGCATATCATGACTCATGGCGAGGTTTCAGAGCTCTCACAGAACTGAAGCCTTCAAGCCTGAGGGCTGGCTTACTCCCTGCTAACAGTGCAGAGCTACTGCTCTCCGGAGCACATGCAGAGCACTGTCCTTGCCAGGTGAGGTGCAAGGAAACCTTGGGACAGCAGGAAGGTCTCGCCTGCGTGGCACCAGATGTCTGGGCAGCTTTGTGCACGTGGTGGCCTGGGTACAGAGCAGACAGCTCCCAGACAAGCTGCCCAATCACTGCTGAGGGCGTGACACCACAAGGACATAACCTGAGCCCCTGTGGGGAAACTCTGGCAATTATTCTGTTTATCAAGACTGTTTGTTCCTTAGTCAAAGAGGCCTTTTCATGTCCCTTGGGAGTCTCTCCTGCTGATTGTTTCCTGACCAAACAGAAAGGGAAAAAGAAAATCCTCTTTTTTCACTGCTACCATTTTTTCAATAGCTAGCTAGCTAGCTGCCATCCTCTACAGGGCAAGCAACAAGAGACCTCTGCCTATCCAGTGCAGAAATATTTTTTCTCAAAGAAGCAAATGTAAACCGGAACCAGAACACCTCCACATGGAGAGAAAGTGGAACAAGTTCATCTATATGTAGAGTTCTCCCATCTGGCAGGAGACATCACACAATGAAAGGAGGGGGAGGCACTATTCCTAGGTCCTGCTGACTTTGCAAGGTCAGGGAAGGACCTGACCCAGATAAAGGGGGATCTCAAAGCTTGCTTGCTTTGTTCCAGCTGCCACCAAGAAAGAATTTGAGAGCTTTTTTTTCCCCTCTAGAAGGCTGGAAGGAAAGTAGAACAGATAGATGAATCTGAACCAGCAACTGCAGTTTGTTACCATTAATTCAAGAAAATACAATGTAAAGTGACAGAAATATGTGGAGATCTATTTCTCCTGGACTCGTGGCACTGTCTGTATGTTTATTAGTCAAGAAACATACAGGGTGGTCTGGTGTTTCTAACAGTTTGATGAAGAATTACCTGCAGGAGACACACAGCCCATAACCACTTAACCACTTCTGTTGTGCAGGTCTTCTTTATTAATCTAAAATGCTAATTGGAAGTTTTGGTCAAGCATACGAACAAAATGATAAATAAAGAGCTTGGAAGCCTGAATACAAAACAAAAGAATGATCTTTTGGCTGAAAGAGCTGCGATAGCATCAAGTAGTATGACCTTCCGAAATGAAAAGAAACAAAACAGTTAAAAAGGACTAGATCTAGCCAGCATCATTAATTCTTCCCAAGCGCTGCATAATTAGTCCTATTTCATGCGATATGCTCGGGTTCAGACTCTTCCACTTACAGTAAGAGACCTCCTACCTTTTGGAAAACCTAATCCCTTACAGATATGGGAAGAAGGCTTCCCTACATGACTCACTGAAGCAGTCTAGCAACTGGACATCAATTTACGCCGCGGATGAATAAACACGGCAGTAGCTATGTCCTCTGGAGCGTTGGTGTCTGTTTGCATGTCTCACCTCTCCGGCGGAGGAACTAAATGCTGCGGTGTTGGGAAACTCGCTAGAGAGACAGAACCACTGTGAGGCGGACCTGCATTAAGCAGGGGCTACGAACACGCATCCAGGCCACGGGAAACAGCTTATCTTCGCAACTTTTTCAGCACCTAAACCCAAAACGTCTGGGAACACGTGGGACAGATGGTGGCAGCTCCACAGCGCACCACTGCGTAGTAGCAATCCATCCCCTAGCAACTTTTGTTTCCATGGTAAACGCTGTCCTGTTTACGCTGTGCTCTACTATCCTCCACCGCTCCTGAGAGACGTGACCGGACCCGTGAGCGGGCAATGAAGAGACGGGCACGCACCTCCAAAAACCGCCCCATAACTCCTCCCATTACTCGGCAACACTTCTCACCGCGAACACTTCCAACGGGGCCGGCAGTTCAGGACGAGCCACCTCTATCGGACACCACGCAAACCGCCGGCGTCAAACCGGCGAACGTAATCGGCAGTTCACTCCAGCGGGGTCTCAGAAACACAGCCTCTGCCTCACAGACCCCTCACAGACCCGCACAGCAGCATCCTCCCGCCGCCGTCCCCGCGTGCCTCCCGCCGCGCTCGGACCGGCTCCGCATCGGCCGCGCTGCCGCCCGCAGCCCCGCCCCGCCCTGCTCGGGCTCCGCAGAGGGAAGCTCCGAGCCCAAGTTAACCGCGCGGGTTACCTGTCCCTCCTGCCGCTCCCCTGGGGCCGGCTGAGCAACCGCAGCGGCGCTAGCTGCGGCTCTCTCGGCCCGGTCCCATCTCCGCTCTGCGCCGCGCCGGCCCCGAGCAGCGCGTATTATGCAGGGCCCGGAGCGCCGCTCGCGCCGTGCCTGCGCACTGAGCGCCGCCGCCGGGCCGGACGGCACCGCCGCATCCGCCCCTGAGGGGCTCGGCGGCGCGAAGCCGTGTGGGGAGGGGGGCGGGAGCTGCCTCCTTTGAGTCTGTTGTTTGAGGTGACAAGGCCGCCCCTGAGCCCCTCTTCTCCGGTTCCCTCCCTCCCAGTTCCCTCAGCTGCTCCTCGTAAGACCCCTCGCCAGCTCTGTTGCCCTTCTCTGTTATACACTCCAGGTCCTCAACGTCTTTCTTGTAGGAGGGGCCCAAAACTGAATACTGTGCTTGAGATGCAGCCTCACAGGGATGAGCACAGGGGAGCGATCACCTCCCTAGCCCCGCTGTCTATGCTATTTCTGATACAAACCACGATGACATTGGTCTTCTTGGCACACACTGGCTCCTGTTCTGCTGCCTGTCAACTAACACCCACAGATCCTTTTCCTCTGTGCAGTTTGCCAGCCACTCCATCCTGTAGGGATGCACGGTGTCATTGTAACCAAATTGCAGGACCTGGCATTTAGTCTTGTTCTAGCTCGTACAGATGTCATCGGCCCATTGATCCAGCCTATCCAGATCCCTTGGTGGGGCCTTCCTACCCTCAGGCAGATTAACACTTCCTCCCAACTTGGTGTCACCTGCAAACTTACTGAAGGCGATATCAACAGATTGGCTGTTCGTCAGGAGAGGGCTTCCAGTTAGCCAGTGTGGGGAAGTAATGAAGGCAGCAAGGCGTGAGCTTGAAGGCATGGCAAGATGTGAAGTTGTTAAAAAGTGTCCCACAAAGGGGCGATGTGCAGTGTCTCTGGGAAAATAATGTTGGGAGCGTAAAGAGAAAGAATTCTAAGGAGTCATTTAATTACTCTACTGAAATACACAGAGTATCGCTGCATGCAAGAAGTGTGGAAGTGCTTTAAAGCAAAACAGCATTAGCCAAAGAAAAAATAATGTATTTTGAAGATGCACCGTCGTAGTACCTGAAGAAGAAAATGAAAATAATGGTGGTTTAATTAATAATAATGTTCAAGGTCCTTTAAAAGACATTGCATTTGTGGACAAAAATACATTCTGGGCAATTGCAAACAAAGAACCTTAAAAACAGCTATTAAAAAGAGCTAGAAAAGGTGCACATTCAGAGGAGAAAATGCTCATTCAGGCAGTTTCCATTGTCTTCTACCAAAGCTGGGATGCCTTTTTCATTTCAAATCATGAGTAATGCCCAAAGTGGTACTCCTGACCTGAGCACATCTACTTACAGAGCAGTGTGCTATTCGATGAGCATTAGCATACTCCAGCCCAAAGCATTTAAAAAGTCAATAAACTGAGACTTATTTTTGGAAGAAAAAAAAAATACAATGGAGTTGTAAATGAATGAAAAACAAACAGCATCAGGCTTAGAAGGAAGTTACTTTTTGTTTGTCCTGTAGTGTCACTGTTAAGGTTGAATGCTGCTTTATGCCAGACTGAATGGATGTCTTCCATAGAATGTACACGAGCTCTCCGCTATTCACAAGTTAGTTTCTTTTTTTGGTTATTTTCTTACTGACAGAAAGAGTAAATAAAAAGAATATGAAATACCTGTGTTAGCCAAACACAATTTTGTTTCCTGACGCAGAAGAAATATACTCAGTAAACCATGACAAATCAGTATTATAGCAACTGGCACATTTGCAATAATGTCGAGAAGGATCCTTGAACCTTTAGGGTTAAGCCCTGGGTAATCTCAGAAGGTGCTTTTAGCATGGTTTGGGTAGGAGGGAAAGGTGCTTTTTTGACATAGAAGTGCAGCTGCATTGTACCAATAAAGCTCAATACTGTTTGCTGTTGATGCCTTTTGAGTTCCCTCCCTTCTAGTTTGCCTGCACTTAGCACCAGAGGCAAACAACTGCAGCCGTTGCTGGATTCACCACTCCCATCACAGTCCACAGCCATGAGGCACATGAGGCTGAGCTGGCTGAGCTGGAAGGTGGATGCGCTAGAGAAGGACACCACCTGAGGTTAATAAATGAAGGAGGGGAAGGGGAGAGGATGTGTCTGCAGGAGGGATTGAAGGAAGCTGTAGGTTTTTGTTAGGAAAGCTGTGAGCTCAGTCTGATGCTGGAAATGAGTCTGACCTTGGTTATGAGAGGCACTGAACAGAGGAGTATGAGTGTTTGCTTACCTCAGAAATCGGTAATGTCATTGTAAAGGTATTTTTGTAATGCCAGTGTCTGTAAGTCTTCCTGTGACTCGTGATGTGAGCTACCGTTTTATGAAACAGTTTATAAATCTGCATTGTTCTCTGTTTTTGGCTTTCACAAAATGTGGACTATGTTTTTACTGAACTTTTCAGCTGGCAGTGGCAATAAGAGCAAGAGTAATGTCTTTCTGTTTCAGGCCATAGCTTCTATTAGCCTGACTTTTTCCTTTGTGAAGAGGGAACTTAGGTTAACCCTTATACTTTCCTAAGCTTCCACTGACCACGCTGAAGATTTCTGATGGGTGATAGTGAGCATGCTGAGGAAGAAATCTCATACTGTTGAGCACTGCTGTACATAGCGGTGTTGGTTGCTGGAATGTTTACAGGTTTCTCTCTTGCTGACAGGTGAAGTGATGATAACACATCTTGGTGAACACAGTTTAGTTCACTTCTGTCAGCCTGTGCTGAACAGGAAGAATTGCAGCTTCTGGGAAATGCGTTTCTCTGGTGGCGATGTACAGCAATTGGTATGATGCTCGTGTTTACTGAGCAGCAGATGTCTGTCCATATTCGTCCAGCAGCCATGGCAAGCTTCCAGAGGCTGTTCTTTTTCATATGCTGCAGAAAACCTTGGCCAGAACAGTTCTGTCCTAGTGTCACTGTTGGTACATTCACCTGTTCTTCTCTTCTTTGTTTCTGGCCCACCTGCACCTGAAGAGCAAGGATCTGTAATGCTCCCACTTTCTGGGAAAAAAACTTGATTTGGGAAGTAAATCCTGTTTTTTTTTGTTTTGCTTGCTTGTTTATTTCTATTTGCACAAAAAGATGTGATACTATTTTAAAAAGTCGAAGGTCCAGAATCGAGACTAAATTCCTATTCCACAGAGGTATGTAAGATCATATTCATGTGCTTAAGGGGAATCCTGAGCCTTGAGGTCCTGGCAATATTTGTACTCAATTTGTTTCCATGTTTGGGTGCACAATGACTCCAAATGCATGGAATTCCTTGACACCTGTCTCCATCTCAAGTGAATCTGAGTGACACATCTGTGATGGCTCAATGAAACCTGTCCCCGTGGAAATGCAAGGAGCAGCTCAGGTATCTGTGCTGTCTTTCTTTGCTGTGGATGGACAGCAGGAGAGAGGTGGCAGAGCAGCTTCCACTGCAGAAGTGGCAGAGCAGCTTCCACTGCAGAAGTGGCTAATGAAGGCCAGAAGTAGGAGGAGCTAATAGCTGCTATTTGCTAGGAGCTGCTGCTGCCATTTCAGTGGTACCTCTGGGCCAGGAAAAATGCTGGGAAGGAATGTGGTAGAAGGGGCTGGGCCTGGCCTGTAATACTTCTTTGGTGATCTTTTTTGTAGCCACGAGGATTCTGTGAGAATAAACGCAGCAGTTTTGCATCTCTATCTGTTGTTTCTCCCATGTGACATTAAGAGCAGATGCTCTTATTACGATGTCCTGTACCCATGCTATTTTCTGTCAGCCGAATCTGGAGAACAGATCTGCATCAGTACAAATTCAATACACAGTTAGCTCAGGAGCCATGAGCACCCTTGTGAAGATTTTAGCTTCTTGCCTGCCTTTCTTCTCCTGCATTGTACTTGGTGTCTACCTCCAGTTACCTCTGGAGCAGTATCTGGTGAGTCTGGCTGGTTCTGTGGGAGGTAGTCATTGCCATTCACTCTGCACACTGACTGGAATTAGGGATCCGGTCTGGCTGCCTCTTTATTTTTTTCAGTAATATGAGACTGCCGTTCTGTTGGCCTGTGCTCGTGCCTGGCTCTATGAAGCTTCCATTTCAGCCCTTCAGGAGTTTCCACAGGCCTATGCTCTGTTCCACCTTCGCAAGTGATGTGGCTTTGTTGCTTCCAGTAAAAAGTACTTTTAAAGTTCAACTGTGGAGAGTAATTTGGAAATGGAAGGCTTTTTCTTTTGTTTGTTTTAAATCTAGATAGATTAGTGCCAGCTGCTCCATTCTTGTTGGTATTGTCTAAAAATCTGTTCTTAGCTATTAGTTTTCCAAATACTGCTATATTTCCCAGTGCTTTCCTGAGAATATTCTATCTAACAAAAATTATTGTGATAATTTTTCATATTCTGCCATCATCGTCTTTTTATTTGAATTTGTGTCTATTCTCTGAGCTAGAAATAAGATAAGGGTATTTCTTAACAATATACTCCATAAATCTCTGTGGGTTTTTTTCTACCCTGAACATACATGGGATACGAACAGTTAGTTCTCTCTTTCATTCTAGTTACTCCTGGTGATTTTGAATATTCTGATACCAGGCAATTGTTTGGAGCTATCTAATACAAAATGCAAGTAGACAAGTGATTGAAGACCTGAAAATAACAGAGTTTGTATGGTGGAGTGAACATTTGCCTGTGAGGAGAAGTTAGGCAAAAAGGGATAAGAACCAGGAACTAGAAGCATTCCAGTGACATAGTTTTACTCAGAAGCTACTTCATTTTGGAATGTTTGCATTTCCACAGCTTTGCGTGAAACCTTTTATACTTTTGTTGACTAAACCAGTGTAATCACTTTAATTATAAAGTAACTAGTCACTTTATGAACTGCCTGTTGTTAGCCTGTCATTAATTCACTACTGATCTATGTACCTGGTTCAGAAAACAGTGCTAGATTTTAACAATTAGAGACTCTCTCCAAAAGGTTGTTCCCCTGAGCACAGTGAAGAAGAACAGAGGAACAGTGTCAGGTCTTGTAACCAGCTATATGATTACTTTCAAGGGAGCACATCAACTTGCAACCCAAAGACAGTACCTGTACTGTCTCATGCATGTTTCCCAGGCTGTGAGGGGAATCAAAACTCAAGTTGTGTCCTGTTGAGATCAATTCAAGGGTTTTATATCTGCAAAGTGATGAGTGTGAGATAGTGGTGGTAGTAGATCATTCTCTTCTTTTGCCCTACCCTCCCTTTGGTGTATATTACAGTTACTAAATATTTTCTCAAGCCTCAACTTCAATTCTAAACTGTGAAATAGAGGTAAAGTTTTGTTTAAGAATAAGTTTTGTTCCTAAAGGGCTGCCTAATCTAGTTTGAGCTGTAAGGAAGAAAGCTCATCTACTGGTGGTATGAGTCATCTATGATTTCATGTGCTTTTACATTGAGTTCATGTACTTGACAGTGGTATCTCTCAAGAGGTAATGCTTGCATTGTAAGCTGATATTATACACACGTGCTCATAGCTCTGAATAAAAATTCCAATGGAAGTGCCAGAGGAAAGAACTGGGTCTTGCCAGCATCTTTAATTTTATCAGTCTCCAGCTGATGCTACTATATTTTCTTCTCTTTAGATTGTTCATTTTGACTCTTATTCCTCTTGTGTATTAACTGAATCCTTGCTGTTCTCTTCTTGATAAGGAAGAAGTTGATAACGAGAGGCCAGAAAGAAGCTCACCTTGTAATGTGTCTGTTTAATAATATATATGCATTGTTCTTGCATGTTTCTTTGTGGACCTAATCTTGTAAATGAAGAACTGAATTATGAAAACTCTACTAAAATTCATTAGGACGAAGACAAACTTGCTTTTGCTATTAGCTGTTGAATTGGACCAGATATTTTATAAACCCCTGGTGTCTTCTGTCTCTAGAGCATAATATCTTTTGGTTTGTCTCTCTTCACCTAACAAGGCATAAATGGGTTATATTGGAGGTATTGAATGTTGTCCTCTACTTGTGGATGCTGATGGTTGAAAAATAATTTGTTGTTCTTCGTTTTTGGTCTGATGGTTGTTCTGATTGTTTTGTTTGTGAATGTTATCTCTTAGAGGTCTTCTTCTTTCTTGAGCCTTGTATCCACTGCTTCTTTAAAAAACATCCAGTACTCTGAGTGGCACTGAGGAAAGAAGGAGGATACCTTGCCAGTAACACTTTCATATCTCATAGTAGCCAATTAGCTCAATGAATAATTCTGTGTAATGGAAACTTGGTAATACAAAATAGAAAAAAAAATGCAGTTAAGTGGCCTTATTTCTTAGCCTGACAGATATCTTAGGACACATTTCTAAAGATATCCATTCTGTCCAATGTTATGTATCTCACTGTGTTAGCATTCACTGGTCTCCTTAAAAACATTCAGCAAGCACTGATGAATTGTCAGCGGGTGCAGCTTAGTCTTATTACTGTGATCTTATTCATCCCACTGATGTAGCCTATCCCTGCCCCTCTTCAGAGCTTTCCTACTTCCAGTCAGATCAGCAATCCTCCCCAGCCTGGTAGTTTTAGCAAACTCAGGGAGGGTGCACTTCATCATTCATTGTTTATGAAAGCTGGCCCCAGTATTGAATCCTGGGGTGTGCCAAGCCACCAGCTAGGCTGAACTCCATTCACAGTGACGCTTTCATCCTGGCCATCCAGCCAATTCTTCACCCAGTAAACTGTACACTTGTCCAAGCCATAAGCAACCAGTCTGTTCCAGAGAAGGCTGTGCAATGTAGAATAGAACAGCCTGACACAGAAGGGACCAATAAAGATCCATGCTTCCAACACCTGCCTCCATAGAATGGCAACTAAAGTTTAAAACACATTCTGGAGGCTGTTGTCCAAATGCTTCTTGAATTCTGCCAGGAATCTTTCACTCATACAGCTGTTCTCTGGGTGTTACAGGGATCATCCTCAGAGGGAGGAGGCACAATGATGTAGGTAGCTATCTTCCATCACTTGACACTTATGTACCTCAAACAGCACAAAAGTGTTCAGGACCTAACATAAGATAAAGAGGAAAGGGAGGTGTTTCTGTTTCCTGCGCAGTGACTAAATGGCAAACAGTGTGCCAAGAATTTGAGCAGACTGCTGTGGAAGTAAGGAAGGCTAAGTCAGTAGTACTGGTGCTCCTGCTGATGAGTTGCTGAGCCTGTGCTACCATCATATCTGGGGACCTCAGTGCACTCTCTTTTCCTAGGTGCTTCCAGTGTTTTGTTTTCATGCCTCCTATAGATACAGGAGGTGATACTACTAAACTGTCTATTGGATAAATAGCAGTAGGTATCCACTCTCAGCTGCTTCATAACATCTTTTCTCCCGTTGGCTTCTGCTGTTTTTGGTAAGGTCACTGAGCAGATCATATCTTTAGAGGATTGCTTGTCAATACTTTGGGTTAGATTCACTGCACACAGACTGGTTTGGGTTGTACTATTCTGAAGTTATCCACCTCCCTACTACCATAGGCAGGGATATCTCTCACTAGATGAGGTTGTGCTGAAGCTCCACCCAGCCTGACCTTGGACAATGATGGTGTATCCTCAGCTTGTCTGGGCAGCGTGTTTCAGTGCCTCATCACCTGTCACTACAAGCCCTGAGGAAAAATCTTTCTCCATCTTTCTTATTAGCCCCCTTAATCCACTACTGTGGATTACAGAGCTCCCCAACCTCTCTGGGCACTGTTTCCACGCTTCAGCGCTGTCACGGTGATTGTCTTTTCCTCTTGCCCAGCTGGGGGTTCTCCATGCTGCAGTGGAGTCCTGGTGCCTCTTGTCCTTCCATCACTGAGCAGCTGTGAGAAAAGCCAGGCTTCACTTTATTCCATGCTTCCAGCAGCAGCTGTAGGTAAATGATAGAGAAACACAGTGAACTCTGAGTTTTGAGCAAGAGAGGAAAGATTATTTTTGCATAAAAGTGAAAATACAGAGGACAGAGATGTACTTAAGTTCAAAAGTAATTCTTCCTATTTGTTTCCATGAATATTTGACCTTGTTTTTGTGAAATTAATCCATCAGTCTAGTTTGATGGAAGTGGTCACAATTGTTAGTGAGTTCTCAAGACGTTTGTCAGAGTTTTTTATGAGATTTTTTACTCTTCCTGTACTTCATACTTCACTAATGTACATGCTGACAAAAAGTAATGACATGAATGAGTCATGATCAGGAACCATAAAATCATAGAAGGGTTTGGATTGGAAGAGACCTCAAGAAACATAAGAATTTGACCTCCCTTCCCCAGGGATAGTTGCCAGTCACTAGATCAAGTACTAGATCAGGATGCCCAGGATCTCATTCAGATTGTCCTTGAACACCACCAGGGATGGGGTATCCACAATCTCTCTGGGCAACTTTTTCCGGCACCTTACCACTCTCTCAGTGAAAAACTTCCTGCGATGTCTAATCTAAATCTCCTCTCCTTTAGTTTCAAATTATTCCCTTTTGTCCTATCACTGTCTCCTCATATAAAAACTTGATTTCCCTCTTGTTTTTAATCTCTCTTTAAATGTTGAAAGGCTGTAATAGGATGTCCCTACAGCCTTCTCTTCTCCAGACTGTACAAGCCCAGCTCTCTCAGCCTGTCTTTGTAAGGGAGGTGCTCCAGCCCACTAATCATCTTTATGGCCCTCCTCTGGACTTTCTCCAACAACTCCATATCTTTCCTATGTTGGAGACCGTAGACTTGGACCCAGTACTCCAGATGGGGCCAAGGTCAGAGTAGAGACAGGGATAGTCGCCTTTGTAGCCCTGCTGGTCCTCCCCCTTCTGATGCAGTCCCCTTCTGGTGAAGCAAGGGATATTTCTCTCTGGTAAGACAGGTCTTACAGGAGTCTGGTAGAGATCAAATTTGTTTGGTTGAATATCTGATTGCATCTCAATATATTCCTTTTGAAAATTTGCAGGTAATGTATTTAAGTAAAAATGATGTTACAGATATATCCAAACTTGATTATTTTTCTCCAATCTTGAAACAGGTTCTCAAATTCCTTTATCAAAATGGAAAGCACTGTATATTTTTCCACTATTCACAAGACTGTACTTGGCCAGTGTATCCAAATGGATAGAAATATTTGCTGTAATTTGAATTAGCATTGCACTGTGCCCTCCTGTGTCCTGTTGTCAGCCAAGACAGTGCCACTCACATACTGATGTCTGATTGTTGCTGAGCGATGGATGTGTGCCCAGGGCCAGGCCAGAACAACTGGTGCAGAAGAGCTACTGCTGTAATGGTGTGGGGCAGGAACTGACCACAGAACAGACTGCTGGGCTGTGGATTGGACATGCCTGAGATAAACCTTCTGCCAGTGTTCTGTTTGATTTTGTTGCTGTGTGACAGATGGCAGCAGAGGGACAGTGTGTCAAAATGGCATCTGATGTGGAAGTGTGCATGAAGCAGAGATGTCATTAGATTTTTTCCATGTGGAGAAAATGGCACCGATTGACTTCCACTGATGCTTGCTGAAAGTTCCTAGGGACAGAGCAGTGAACGTGAACCCTGTGAGGTAGTAGGTGCAGCAGTGGTTACAGCAGGTAACTTCTGCTGGTGCAGATGTTAACAAGTGTGGCATGCAGGCTCTTGTTTGTCACTGTTGAAAATGCACAGCTAATGGTGGTGACTTTTTCAAAAGTGTTTTGTAGCTTAGAATTTGCTCTGTCAGATAGTGCTGTGCTCCTTGCTTTTGTTTTAGTTTCCTTGTGTTAGAGGCATTACTTTCAGAGCAAGCTACGTATAATGTAGCTATCTCTAATTGCTTATTAATAACTGCACATTTGTATGGAAAGTTATGAACGATATCCTTACAGAATGAGTGACAATGAGCAGTACTGAAATCTTAGATGCTTTTAAATTGGTGGAAATATCTGTGGATTTTCTTCTTCTTGGACTGGGTAATATGTTTTAAGGAGTGGAATGTAACTGCCAGCCTCATCAAGGTTATTTGAGGCACTGTTTATTGGAGACGATGTAATTTATGCTCAACATTACATAAACTTGGTCTATTCCTAAAATCATGCTCCAGTCTGCTGAGTACATGAAAATTAAGGAAAAATCAAGTGAACCACATTTCTGTTCATACCCTATTATATTCTAGTGAGACTCCAGTTTAAAAAGTATGTTAGGGTGGTTTTGGAAATGAGGTTTATCTTAAATTGTGACTTACAGAATTTACCTGTACTGATGTTCAAAAAGAAGTTCTACAATCATAGGTCCTGAAGTTATTTATTTTGTATTCTTAATGACACTTATTTTTCCATTTATATGGACACCTTACAAAAGAAAAAAAAAACCCTATATTATGGAACTCCTTACACACAAAACTGCTCTCAAATGCTAGTGGAAGTAATTTTATCTTTGTGTATCTCATGATAATTCTGTAGGAATGCCAAAAAATTATGAAAATGAGATTTAAAAAACAAAAAAGAAAACAAAAAACAAAACCAGATAATTCCTGGGCAAACGAAAGAAAAAGGAAACTCGGTCCCAGAACAGCTCTTCTAATTATCCTAGTATCCCTTTTATACCCTTTTTATCAGGAAAGACTCCAGAAATATTTATATCTTGTTCTTCAACAGAGTAAATTAATTAAGCTGTGCTTGAAGTTGGTAGGATTGCGATGAATTTGATCCTCTGAAACTATGGCCAGAATTTCTCTGGCACTATGATCTACGCTGCAGTGCTTTTTACTTTACTCTGAGCTTTGTGTTTCATGTGAATGCGTTTTGTGAGTATTAGTTAAGAATAAAGTCGCAAGCTGGGGAGAGGCTGTTCAACTGTAACACTAGAATGCTTAGAACTGACTAAAAGCTTAAAACATTCTTAGCACTCATTGATGCTGAGCAGTGTGTTTAATATAAGTATTGTAGGTTTGTAGTACCTTTCAGTTACACCTTTGTCACATAAAGCTCCATATGATCTAGAAGAGATACATCTAGTAGAGATCTACCTCAATGTTGATGGAAGCTAACAAGGTAGATAGCTTCCTGCTTGGCCACCTGTAGTCCTGTCCTGACTGAAAGCTGCAAACCATCTTAACCATGTCAGAAAAGACAGGCAGATAACTGATGTGGAATTCATCTCCTCGGATGGTTAATTAGTTCTGTAAAGTACCAAGAAAAACAATTTCTGACTTTCTGGGCTGTGACGGATATGTCTGAAACACTTGCAATGCAAGGCCATCTCCATGACAACATACCAAAGGCTGTTATCAGTGAGGCATGATATCCTGTCCTCTCACAGGATAGCCTGGCTTTGCTCCCAAAACAGGCATACCTTTCCTGTGAGAAAGTTTTGGTACAAACTCATTTTTGACAAACTTGTTATTGCAAACTTGCTTGTTTGCAACCTCGGGCAATGCATCTGCAAACCTAACAGGTGTGAAAGAATGCCTGAGACAAACCCCAGTTGTCATCATTTGGTGCCTGCTGTCTGCTAGTTGGAGTCTGCTACCTCCAGATGAGTGTGGTCACACTCTCATTCCACCTGTGACACCAGCAGGCTCAGTGCTGAAAAGTCTCAAAATGGACCATTGATCTTTTTCCTTGTCCATTTCTATCTCTCCCTTTTCGTTTGGTTGGTTTTGTTTGTTTTTTTCCTCTGCTTCTCTTTTTATTCTTTTTCCTTTATAAGTTAGGTAAGACTGATTTTGATTTCTTAGATGTTCAGCTAGGGCAGATTTAGGGCCCCAATATTTCTGGGATAATTGTTTTATATGGATTATCCTTAAAACTGATGATTGTGTGTGAACCTCTGTGTATCATTTTAATCTAACAGATATTTAGAAGTCTGGTCATCCCTTTTTGGGGATGGGCAGGATGTGACAGCTACTGCTAGATACACTTCTGGATTATGTGATTCCAGGAAAATTATTCTGATACCAGCAGGCATTATTTTGTCACTTCTCCTTTGGACCTGGAGGTGAGAGTGGGATCTGTTTGCCCTTGCTAAGTTTATGCTCTCCAGGTGACCCTGATGGAGAGCTGGGACTTCCCATCTGGATTTTCCTTCCACATCCTACAGGACTTCTGGTGATGGAAGAGCCTTTTCCCTTGTTATTGTCCCATGGTGGGCACATCCTTTTCATTCATAATATCTTGGAATCACAGAAGTGCAGAATTGTAGGGGTTGGAAGGGGTCTCTAGAGACTGAGTTCCTCTCTGCACAACTCCCCACCCTGTCTAGGTCTCACTGAACAGCAGCACAGCCTCCTGGTGTGTCAGCCACTCCAACTGGCTTCGTAATTGTCAACAAACTTGCTGAGGGTGGACTCTATCCCTTCATCCATGGTCACTGATGAACACTGAACAAAACGGGACCCAGAACCAACCCCTGTGGAATACCACTGTTCTCAGGCCTCCATCTACACTCTGCATTGCTGATCCACAGTACTATGCATCTCTTCTGGCATAAAGAAACCTCTTCTTCCTACTTTTTGTGAACAGAAAAATGTGTTTGCCAGGAACTACGGAGCTGGACTGAAGCCTATTTCCCTGGTTTGTTTCTTCTTTTCTTCAGTGGGAACTAAGAATAGTAGTAATACTGGTAAACTGCCCATTGCTAACACAAATACTCAGTTGCAAATTCCTTCAGTATTTTTTATCAGGCACATTTTTACTTACTTATTGTTGGACTAGTTCAGGGACCTATAAAGAATGACTGGCAATGGACACTGCTGTTTTGCTGGCTGGGTCATCACAAGCAATATATTACTGTGAGGGAGAAGGCTTGATCACATTTTCTTCTTGCTGTGTCCTCTTGCTTAATGAGCTATATTTATAATCTACTTTTCTTATCTGCTGACTCATCTGTGCCAAAAAGAAGATTATTAGCCTCTTTTTTTAGACCAAGGAAACAGTTATAATCCTTGTAACACAGGGCACATATCCCTGAGAAATCCGAGCGTGAGGCCTCCCAGGATTTTAGAATTATGACTGAAGAGCCATGAATTCGAGCATAAGTTACTCCTGTGTTTTCGGAAAATTTGATTCAAAACGTGCTGACTCTCTCAGCAGACCCCTCTGACCCCAGAGATCTAGCCTCAGACATCGTCCTTCATGCCATTCCTTCTGGCATGGTCCCCCACCTTTTTTAATAGGTCAGCTTATGCAAACGCATTGGACTGAAAACTACAGATAAGCTAAGGCATGTATAAAAGCAAGCATCCATTAACTCTTACATCACAGTCATATGTAGGGCAAATAACCCCAAGAAAAGCACTCAAAGGAAATAGTGCAAAAGGTGGTATATTTTTGGTAGGCTTAAGTAGATGGTATACGAACAAATAGTAAAAGAGAGTGGCTCACCTTAATGATGGTCAATGCTCAGTAATAACTCACCAGAGAGGGATCTCCAACAAGAGATCCTTCCCTGGTGGTGGTCAGCCCTTAAATGGGGTCTTGGGAGAGGTGGAGTCAAACTCCACCCCTTCCAATCACACTCAGTTGTGCCCCTGCAGCTGACTCAGGGCTTGCCTCAGGTGATCAATCAGTGGTTCAGGCCGTGATTCAACAGTTCCCATACGCTATACCTTCTGAATATGTTTTCTTATGTACCTCTTGCAGTGATATAAGGTGATCTGGCAGGACGCTGCAAATGCTGATCAAACTGTCAGATTGGGCTGGTGTTATGGCTTCACCTGGCACGTGGCTCAGTAATGCACATATTCTCACTCCCCCATTCCCAGTAGGATGCAGGAGAGAACTGGAGGGAAAAAAAATCAGAACTTGTGTATCGAGATAAAAACTATTTACTAAGACAGAGAATAGAGAAAGGATAATAGTTTCGACTGTGTGTGTACATATATATATATATTATATATGAACGTATGTAACAAGTGATTCATAGATTCATAGATTCATTAGGTTGGAAAGGACCTACAAGATCATCTAGTCCAACCATCCTCACACCACCATCCCTACCCACCAAGCTACTAAATCAAATCCCACCACCTCCCAGACCATGCCCAACTAGGCCCCTGCAGTGGAAGAAAGTGAGAAGAACTCCCACTCCCTTGAAAACTCATTCTGTATGATGTCATATGGCAGGTATGTCCAAGCCACAGCTTGCAGCTGGCATGCAACCTGGCCCAGTTGAAACTTTAAATATTGGTGTGTTATCAACATTATTATTTTTTTGTTTTCTAGAACCAAAAACATGGCATCATATCAGACACTCTGAAGAAAAATTCATTCCAGCTGCAATTAAGACAGATGGTTTGGAAATATCCAATAGAATGATTCATTTGGGAGGGATCTACTAAGATTGAGTCCAACTTCTTGACCACTTCAGAGCTAACCAAAATTTAAGGCACATTAATGAGGGAATGAGGATTAAGAATTGCTTTTTGACTCTCTTGGGTAGTTTGACACTTAAGCATGTTCATACTTAGATATTTTGACTTTGATTTCTGTTTTTCCTTTGCCTCCTTAAGAACTACAGCCATCCACCTCTTTCCAGTCTGGAGAAAAGGATGTTGTGGGGTGCCACGTCAAAGGCCTTAGTGAAGTCAAGACAGATGACATCAGTGGCTCTTCCCTTCTCCACTGATGCAGTGACACCATCATCAAAGGCCACATGGTTGGTCCAGCAGGATTTGCCCCTGGTGAAGCAATGCTGGTTCTCCCATAACACCTCCTTGCCTTCCAAGCACCTTAGCATAACTTCCAGGAGGAACTGTTCCATGATCTTTCCTGGCACAGAGGCGATGCTGACAGGTTGGTAGTTCATCTTTTTTACCCTTTTTATGTCTCAGCATCTTTCACTATGCATCTCCTTCCAGTTAGGTCGGGAAGGTTTTTTAATGTAAGAAATGAAAGTTAAAAATCTCTTAGTTCTTCCAGTGTAAGAAATTATGTTGTGCACATCTTCACTGTATGGCACGTGAGGTGCTCAGTGCTCACAGGGCCTGGAGAGTGCTGTACAATGACTACTTTGTGGTGTTTTGCACTTTGAGCTCTCTTGAATGAGGGAGTTATGACTCACTTTGGTCCTTAACTCTGAGACATCTGGAACAACATAAGTGAAATTTGGAAGGAGATCTTGAACAGATCCACTGACAGAGGGGTGCTTTCCAATGCTCATTCCAAAGCCATACCATCTTACCTGCTTCATCTAAAGGAATTAATTTAATTCCTATTTCTCAAGTAATTTATAGTGGAATGATAGGAATTCTTATCCACACAAGTGACTACAGAACTTCAAAATTGGCACTGGAAACTGTCAGTGTACTGTCTTGATTGCTGTGATGATGACAATAAGAGAAAAGTTTTAAAAGGAAGCGGAACCTAATTTTCCTCAACAGGGGAGATGAAAAGCACTGGCTTTGTGGGCATGCAGGTGTTCTACAGTTAGGCTGTCTTTGGGGTATGAGACCCAAAATCAAATGATGCATATTATAATGATAGTAAATGCTGTAAGTACTTCAGGTTAGAATGCTGTTCCAAAGTCAATAGAAATAGTAGATGCAGCTTAGTCTGAACTATTTTAGGTCTGATTTTAGGCTTTTTCTCTCACGCAGCAGTGCTCTTAGTCTGTGGTGTGAATAGTTTTCTTCCCAGCCATTTACAGCATTGTTACCTCCACTGTAAGTTGTGCATGTGTCCTCCATCAAAGTCATTCATACTGGAAGCCTATTTTTGGTGGTGATTCATCAGCCTTATGTGTTCATGAGTCAGGCTCAACCTGACTGTTCCAGTCAGAAGTGCTTTCAATGGCAGAAACAGAAAAGGTATAAACTTAGAATTTCATGTTTCAAAAGCCAAAGGAACAGATTCTTCTGCTGCATTGACTGGAAGATAAGTTAAGAAAGTAATGAAAATCAATTATTCAAGTTGCAGCTGCTTCCTGGTTTCAGTGATAAGCGGGCAGATTTCTAAAATTGCATTGCATGCACACAACCTAAACTTGTGGAAAAAGCTACAGTTTCTTGCAGGCTGCACATGAATATAGCTTGAAATTTACTTGGTTTACATAGCATTTTTGAGTGTCTGGACTTGCATACTATTTAAATAAACAAAGACAAACAAAGAAACTAAATAGTTGTATTGTGTTCTCAACTGCTCTGACAAAGAATATCAAGAATGAATCTTCCGTAACCACAGTTTAATTCCAAGGATGCTCTTTATTGAGCAATCAGTTCTTTTTCTATATATATATATATATATATATTTATATATTTTTGGGATATTTAAATCACTAGGGTAACTTTCAATTCCACTGTTAGTTTTGAGAATTACAATAATGAAGCCTTTTCCCTCAAGTACTGCAGTGGCATTCTCAGTTTCCTTTCATTGCTACTTTCTGTTCTTGGCAATGGTAACACAGAATTAATTTCTGTCTTGATGTTCTTTGTTGCTTGGTGAAAATCTTTCTCAGCTGCTTGGGTAGGTTTTGTTCTTCAAGATCCTAAGAGATAACCTTCATAAAGCATGGAAGTGAGATTTTAATTATATCCTTTAATTTGTACTTGATATTAACTCCCTTTTAACTCCTAAAGAAACATCACATTCTTTGAGTCTTTAGGCTACATCAGGAAAATTGCTGCAGTAACATCAAGCTGGGTGAAAGAGTTCAGCTCCATTATGCAGACAACAATTAGTAAAATGCTGGAAACTACTGAGACACCAATTTTTAGTTCACGTGATATTACTTTCTGCAACAATTTTGGGGATGATTACTTTACTCAGTTATTGTAACTGCTAAGAGAAGCTGCAGGCTGATTTTGATAAATGTAGTAAAAGGCCATGCTATATTAACAAAACATCTCAAACGTATTTTTATCTAGCCTTTTCATTTCATGGATTAATGTGACCAATGAAAATAAAGATGCTGTATAAAGTTTTTGACGTGTCTTATTTCAGTAATATAAATTCAATCTAAGGACCAAAAAGGCATAAGCTAAAAAAAATTACACTCAAGATACCTCTAAAATGAAGAAACTGCTTTGCTGGTAGCTCAGAATTGACATCCATTGAGATATCAATCGTGAAATTCATACACCTGATTTAAATCTTTTTATTATTGTTTTTAAATCTGGTTGAGCATGACAGGCAGTTTTCTGGGGCCATAAGTAAGACTCCTAATTTGGATGACAAACTCCCTACACCCCTCTGTTCTTTGCCAACAGATGTTTTAGGCTTCTGTGCCTATTTGAGGAAGCTGCTACCTCTCCAATCACTCCCAGAAGCAGGCCTGTCTTGCTATGAGGGATGTGGCTACACTGAAGAGTAGTGGGGAAGGGAATTTTTGCCACAGAGGTCTGGAGTGTCTCATATTTCTGACTGATTGGCAACTCTATTTCCTTGAAAGCCTTATTGCTGCCTGGACTCCCTGTGTAACCAGAAGAACCCTGAAGTAGGTCCTGTGATCAGCTGGATTTGAAGTTGTTCACAATTGTAAAGTGAAACGTGGCACAGCTCTTTTTCTCCCCATGCCTCAATACACATTCCATACTCTGAGGCTCCACAAACCACTGGCAGCTCACATGTAATGGTTGGAAAGCACCTGCTAAGGCACTCTTGTGTTAAACTCTCAAATTGAGGGGGTGCCATGGTTAGGAGCTCTACTCATGCTCCTCCCACACCTCTTGTAGTGGTGAATGAAGTAGAAGCATGTAGTCTTCCTTAGTGAGTTGGAGTCAATCAGCAGTGACTCAGAGAAGAAATACCCAGGAATAACATTGCCTGCCAAGCACAATAGTCCTGTGACTTGATGGGAGTATAAAAGGTGACTGAATCTTTGAAGAAGTAATAATACAAATTAAGCTATTTTACCACCCTGCTTTTACAGTTAATTTCTGCTTGCACACTGGCCCCCAAGGAGGATCATATTTCTGAGGCGCAATGTGTTAGAATTTTTCATGCTCGTATTAGAAGATACACATGCTATCAAAAACAGAACGAGTTTCTGTTCCAGACAGAAACAAGATGGTGTGGATAGGTTAAATAGTGGTAAACTCATTTCTGTGTGAAATATTTCTCAATTGCTGCTACAGCCTAAGCCGGGCCCTGTTGCCTCTCACAACGCCTCTTAATATACTACATTTCTTAGCCTCACAGGTTGAAGCAGAACTGACTGAACCCTTCCCTTTATCCTTGTGAGGAAGCTCCAAGAGGCTGACTTGGGAAAGTGCAATTTGGAAGCTGCTAGTGCTAACTCCAGCCTACGCTGACTGAACTGATAGACCTCTTACTGGATGTGCAAGTAGAAGAAGAGTCAGCTCATGGGATTCAGAGCGTAATGCTGGAGGGGAAGGATCAAATTGCTTCTTGAAAGAAGTACTGCTGTTTGCCATATGGGTATACTTTTATAGATGTGGATAACTCTGAACAACACTGTGTGAGGATGCTCTGATGATGGAAAGGTGCCAACTTAAGTGTTTGCACTTCTATGAGTATTACATTGACATAGTAGCATCATTTTAAATTAATTCTGTGGTTACACAGAAAATAATCAATTCTGCTGAATAAAACATTACTATGAATGATATTATCAATTACAATTGTGATAATCCCTGTTTTGGTAAGCAATCCTGTATACAGAAATATTGAAATACTATCAATAAAATGTCACCATAACAGAAAACTTCGTAAATGGTTTGGTGCACCAACAATCTCAGCCTAGAAACTGACAGTAATTCGAAGTGGAGAAGCTTTTGCACAGGTGACTTAAACATTCTGAGAAATAGCAGAAAGCATTCAGACAAAAACAAAAGCTAAGGGCAAAGGCTGTTAAACAGTAACTGAGGATCTGAACAGGATTGTTAAATAAGGACAATGAATGTTGTGCTCTGGATCATAAGCAATCTTAAATTGATTTAAGGGGATTAAAAATGAATAGTTGAATGTCTCGTCCAAAGTTTCATTCACTTTATCTGAAGTGCATATAGATTTGGACTTGATTCCCACATAAATCTGGCTGGGTCCTGTAAAGACAAAAGGACCAAGGCAAACAAGATGTTACAAAAGGAAGGAAAATGAATGCTCACCTGTCTCTGAGGAGCTAGGCTCACAAGGAAAGAATACCAAAGGGGTACAGAAGAATCTCCATCAAGAGATACTTCCTCAGTGGCAGTCAGCCCTTAAATGAGGTCTAAGAGGCACAGGTGAATCGCCTTCACCTGTGCTCCCAGGGCTGATTGGGTCTTTCCTTGGGGTGCTCAATCAGTGGTTCAGGACATGACTCAGCAGTCCCCATATAGGTCCTTTCTTTGCTGTACACTAAAAGGAGTTCTGTCCCTTTAAGGAAGCTCTTACAACATGCATATATATGTTGTACATCATTTGTTCTAAATGTAGTTTGCTTGTTTTCCGAATAAACTTAGGTCTGCTCCTCATTCTGATTCATTACTGTAAATTTTATCATTTGATATTCTCAGTAGACAAATGCTATGGGAAGCAATTGGTGCTTATCTTAGAAGTCGCTTCAGGATTACAGGACGTCATCACTAATCTTCTGGGACTTGATTGTGCTACTCTCATTGCAACAACAGAAGTTATTTTAAAAATCATGAGAGATATGTGTGCGTACAAAAAACTTACTCTTCAACAAACCCAAAAGTCATCCCCTGAGTTGGTTAGTTTTTAAATATTTAGTGTGTCTTCAAAAATTTCCAATTTGAAACAGTTTCAATATTTCTTTCAGCTTGATGCAGGCTGTGTTGTACATCTTTATCACAGTTGCATCTTCAACAGCATACTAACTCAAGCATTATTTGATTACTAACACAAAACCCTCTGTTTAGTTCAATTTATAGTTCTAGAGGCTGTGACCATGTCAATATGGTACATCCATACACTTATAAACACAAAAAGGCCAGAAAAGAAGTTTACTAATTGCATAAATTGCTCTGGCTACCAGAATACTGCAAAAATGTGCAAGAGGATAATGTGTTTTGCTTCTGTGGCATTTCTTATTATATTTGTGATAAATGTTGGCAGATTTCCCTGGTTAGGGAGCTGTTCATGGCTGCTGTCTAGCCTGCTGCTATTTCTATGGATGTTACCATGGGCACTGATGAAAGGAAATTCATATCAAACGGAAAACAATCATGGAAAAAAGACAGGAGGCAGAAGAGGAGAGACAGAGGTAATTGTGTTAGGGGTCAGGATGGCCTTTTAACAGTGAAAGAGATATGAAGCTGCAATGGCCTTGCATGATTCAGAAAGATATACTACAGCTATGGAGGATTGTACAAAACAATAAGGCTTCCACCCCAACAGCAAATTTATGGATTTCATAGTACTGATGTAGGAGCTGTGACTGCTAAGCTCAGTGCTAGAGTAAAATAAACATTATTCTACCTACACTGTACAGGATGTGTGTGTGTCCCTAGTTTGTTCCTTTAGGAGCATGTTTATACACATAATTGCATCTATGTGCAGCATGGAGTAGATAATCTCTGAAATACTAAAACAGCCAAGCATCTTTACCAGTCTGAGCATCTGTCTTTGCTGAGATGAGGTCACAGACTCACCAAATGATAGGGCTGGACATTCTAGAGATCAACTAGTCCAACCTCCTACTAAAGCAGGTTCCTTTGAGGAGGTTACATGGGAAAATGTCCAGGCATGTTTTGCTTATCACCAGAGAAGGAGACTCCAGATGGAATTTCCTGTGTTCCAGTTTTTGTCTCCTGCCTCTTGTCCTGTCACTGGGCACCACTGAGAAGAGCCTAACCCTATTCACTTGTCTTGTGCACTTCAGATATTTTTAAGTGTTGATAAGTCAGTATCCTTGAATAAGAATATAAAAAAGTAGTGTCAAGTTGTTTTTCTGTTCTTTTGATCCTGGTGCTGCTGTGCTGTGTCCTTCTGCTAGTATTCGGGATACATTCAGTGTAAAAATGTCATGGTCATGAATCTTGGTGATTCCCTTACTCAGGTGATCCTCTGCTGGCTGGGTATTTTAAGAAGATGCAGACCATGGGCTAGGATTTCTTTTGTGCTCATTTTTAAGCATGAAATCTCATAGTCCCTGGTGTCCATGTTTTTCTAGCCAGCATTTTGTATCTTTCATTCAGCCTTCAGTTTTTCCTCATTTACACTACAGTCTCTGTAATTTCCTGACTCAAAAACTGACAGCTTCGATAATGACATGCCAAAACTACTGCTAGTGAGCATCTTCCATTTTGAGTTGAGTTCCTGTGAGGAGCCACAAGTTCTTCAGAGAGCACTGGAAGCACCTCCCAGAGAAGGACGTGTGTGTGACAAAAAGCTAAGAGGGGACATGCATTGAGTATCTGCTGGGGGATCTAGACGTATGTACATGAGGGAAAGAGGTGGTGGGTGGCACTCCTTGATTATCATGCATTTTCATTCTTCAGCCACCTTTTCTTTTCACCACGGAAAACTCTAAATGTCATCTTGATTTTTGTCTTCCTCCCGCGCAGCCTATAAATTTCACCTTGTGAGCCTTTAGCTCATGTCTTTCAGGGAGTGGCTTGATGCGTTTAGGAAAAATGATCCCTAATCATCTAAAATGTAATCTCATAAGATTCAGAGTTTAGTTTTTCAAGTTCTTTCTAAATGTGACAGAAATACTTCCCTAGATTATCAATGCTACTCCCTCCCTAGAAAGGGAAACAAAGAAACGTGAAGTTAGAGAACAAATTGTAGGGCTCTTTGAAACTCAGGATAATGTATTTACAGATAAAAGATTCTATGCATTTATTTAGTATTCTCCATCCATAACCAAATTGTAAGCAAGCCACACAAGTTTCCTTTTATACTACCAACACAAGTTGCCTTTTACACTTCAGCTCTCCTTTCCAAATTAAGCTTCATTTTGTCTATGGAGGAGAATCCCAGATCTGCTTGTTGTGTCATTTATGTCCTACCCAGTTCCTTGTGGCACCCAGTCTTCTACAAAAATCCATGTAAATTCAAGCTGTGATAGTATTTTATGTTTTACATCTGTCTTGAATTTGTGTAACTTAATAAACAAGTCCCAAGGCAATGTTGGATAGGTTTCAGAAGCTTTAATAATGATACAACACTTCTGCTTCAGGCAATATTGTTTTAATCTGGAAGAAGTTTAATGTTTTAACTGTAAGACATCTCAAACATCTGCACCCTTCAGTATAGCAACTTTCAGGGTGTTTTGTTGCTGTTTATTTGTTTGGATTTTGTTTTTCCTCTTAAATCTTGATGAGAAGTATTTGTAATACACTGTCCTTTGTATTTAAATTTTTGATGATGGAAAATTTTTAGTGTGGACTATTCTGCACTCAGAGATGCTAATGCACACTGAAGATGAGGAGGTGATCTGAGACAGCCAGCATGGCTTCACCAGGAGAAGAGATCATGTCTGACCAGTCTGGTGGCCTTCTATGGCAGAGTGACCAAGGAAGGGTAACTGATGTCATGTGCCTGGACTTGTGCAAGGTCATTGACATGGTCCTGCACCATATCCTTATCTTTAAACTGTAGAGTTAGAGGTTTGAAGGATGAACTGTTCAGTGGATAAAGAATTGGCAGGATAGTTGTAGTCAGAGGGTTGTTGCTTTATATCCAGATGGAGGCCAGTCATGAGCGGTGTCCCCCAGGCATTTGTCATGGGACCAGTGCTCTTTGACATCTGTATCAATGACTTACACTGTGAGATTCAGTGAACCTTGGTGAGTTTGCTAATGACACTAAGCTGAGTGGTGCAGTCAGTACAGTAGAAAGAAAGGATGCCACCCAGAGGAACCTGGACAGGCTTGAAAAGGGGGCTCACAGAAACCTAATAAGGTTCAGTAAGGTCAAGTCCAAGATGTTGCATCTGGGTTAGGGCACATATTTATACAGAATTGGAGGAGAAGTTGAGAACAGCCCTACGAAGAAGGACTTGGGGGTCCTGGTAGACAAAATGCTGGACATGAGCTGTCAGTGTGTGCTCTTGCAGAGTGGAAGTCCAACAGTATCCTGGGCTTCATCAAAAGAGGGGTGGGCAGCAGGGTGTAGGAGGTGATTGTCTCACTCTGCTCAACTCTCATAAAGTCCCATCTTGAGTACTGTGTCCATGTCTGGGGCCCCCAGTACAAGAAGGATGTGGAGTTGTTGGAGCAGATCCAGAGGAGCGTCAAGATGGTCAGAGGGCTGGAGCACCTCTCCAATGATGAAAAGTTGGGAGAGTTGGGCTTGTTTATCTTGGAGAAAGGAAGACTCTCTGAAAACCTCATTGTGATCTTCCAGTCCTTGAAAGAAGCTTAAAAGCAGGAGGGTGACCTACTTCTTACGCAGGTAGATAGTGATAGAACAAGGTTAGATGTTTGATGTTAGGAATAAATTCCTTACTCAAAAAGTGATGAGGCACTGGAACAAACTGCCCAGAGAAGCTGTGGAGACATTTAAGGCCAGACTTGATTCATGTTTCCTTTTCTTTTCTGGGTTTTGCAGGAAGTAACAAAAATAAAGATTTAGTGCTCCCTTTCTTTCATCTTCTCTACTTTTGGGGAAGGAAGTCCTGTTTTGCTACCTTTCAGTCTGAGGGAAATTAGGAAAAGTGAAAAATTTGCCTTCAGAGGTGTGAAATATCACTTATACTTACTGGAATGAGATAGAGCAGTTACTCTCAAGATTATCTTCAGAAGAACTTCAATGAAATATTTCTTTTGTTTTTCTGTGTTTTGCCTTACCTTTTCTTTCTTTATTGCATCTCGTTTTCCTACTAGATATGTTTATAACCTCTTGTATAACCTTGAGATCAAACTGCTGTCCTCATTAGTCATAAAAATTTGTGGAAAAAGGGTCATTGCTTTCTGGCTGTATGTGCACTTTGGAAACTGTTTTCAAGTGTGAAGTACAAGAGTAGAATTTCATCAAATATCTCTGCTGAGCACCTTGAGAACTCAATAACAATTGCAACTACTTCAATTGAAGCAGGCTGATGCACTAGTTTCACAAAAGAAGGTTAAATATCTCACTAGTTTTATGGTTTTGTTGCTCTCTTTCCTGGTATTTAATAAAAATTCATAAAAAGATGACAATAACTTAATAATAATTAACAATAATACATATTTTATATTTGGTCCAAGAAAATTCCTCTTCATTCAGTGCGGCTCAGGCAAGACAAAAGATTGGGCATCCATGTTTTATCCAATGGATGCACTCAAAATAGTTGTTTATCTGTTGGTCTGTAATGAATGGAGAAGTCACAGCCCTTTAGGACCTGGACTATGGACATCTGAGAACCCCCTGTGATACTTCTGCTCCACTCCACCACTTCTACCAGCTCACCTCTTCTCCATTTTAAGGTTGGAGAGGAGGATGTAGTGAAGTCAGGGTGAGCCTCTTCTCCCAGGTAACAGAGATAGAAGGAATGGCCTGAAGTTGTGACAGAGGAAGTTCAGGTTGGATATTAGTAAAATAAATATCTCCAAAACAGTGGTCAAGCACTGGAATGTGCTGCCCGGGGAGATGGTGGAGTCACCATCCCTGGAGGTGATCAAGAAAAGGGTAAGTGTAGCATTTAGGAATATGGTTTAGTGGACAATACTGGTGACAGATGGATGGTTGGACAAGATGACCTTACAGGTCTTTTCCAACCTTAATAATTCTATGATTCTACGTTATGCACCATCTTATGGGAAACAATAACAGTAAGCATATAATATGCTGTAGGTTTGATCGGTTTTTAAAATAAGTAGGGTGTATGGGATGGGGCACTTTGCTCTCCTGCAAAGTGCAGCTCTGCAGCTCAGAAGGAATGGACTTTAGAGGTGATAGTTTTATTCTATATTTGCTTCCTACACAGCTTTCAAAAACCTCTTCTGATAGTAAGAACCTCTGACAGGAGAAAAAAGGATCATGGAAAAACCTTCTTGAAGGCTGTGATTTGAAACCAATTTAAGCTTGTTTGTCTTGGCCACAGTGAAGGAGGGAGGGATGTGTGCACTTCCTCTAGCGTATATCTGCCCCTTTGGTAGATACTGCTTCTGTACCATCTCTCCATGTTCCATGAGGGAATAATAGGAACCTACATCTCCCTGGTCCCTGCATTTTGGGTGGTGTCCTACAGAGCATTTGCCCATAGTCTATACAGAGATTCTGATTCTTTAATTCCTAACCCAAGAAAACTGTAGAGTTTTGAAAACTACTTCCAAAATTTAATTCAGGCCACAATTGCTTTAAAGTTCTTTTCTTAACCTTCACTTATTTGTTTAAATGAGACTTAATACATAACAAGAGGTAGGACTAACCCAGACCTTTACCATCAGGAGCATTAATGTTTTGTGTTTTTTTTTTTTCTCTTCTTTTACTGATTCTGTAAAAATGGTGCCATGTATTGTTATTTTCTGCCTCTCCTGAATTAATTAGAGCATAACAACATTTCCAGCTGATGATGAAAACACTCTCCTTTAGGTTCATACGTGGAAAGGTTCTAATGCTGTATTTTTTTACACAGCAGCAATCGCAGTTGCTACAACATGATCAAATAGAAGAAGCTGCATTAAGATCAACAATTAGACAAGGTAATAAGCAGACCTAATTGAGTGTTAGAAGCTTTATAAAAACAAATCCACTTCAGCTAGTGGCGAATTACTGTTACTGGATTGAAATTTTTCTGGGAGACCTTAAATATCCTGTTGTTCTTTGTGTCCAGGATTTTCCAGATGATCCTCAGTGGAATCCTGATGTACAGAGACAAGTAAGGTAGAAGTCTGCAGACATGCTTATTTTCTTTCTCAGGGGCTCCTTATCTTGTTTGGAAGAGGCCTTTTCACTTCTTAGTCAGCTAGCATCTTCATTGTGACATGAATACTATTCAGCTTGCAAAGACTGTGCTGTAGAGACTCAGGTTCATGTTTCATTTACAGAAGGCAGAGAGGTGTGTTGTTCTTGCTGGGAGGATTAGAATGATCCTTAAAGGTCATCTAGTTCCAGCTCCACTGCCATGGCCAGGGTTGCCATCTGCTAGGTAAAGCAGTCCAAAGCCCCATTCAAACTGGCCAGACATCCTCCAAGGATGGGGCACCCACAACTTCTTTGGACAACCTGTTCCAGTGCCACATCATTCTCTGAGCAAAGAATTTAATACTAACATTTCACTTAAATTTCTCTTTTTTCAGTTTAAAGCCATTCCCTCTTCTCCTGTCACTACTGGACTGTGCAAAAAGTCGGTCTTTCTCCTGTTCATAAGGCTGCAAGTGACGTCTCCCTGGAGCCTTCTCCAAGCCAAACAAGCCCAATTCCCCCAACTTTTCTTGTCAGGAGAGGTGCTCCAGCCCTCTGATCATCTCTGTGGCTCTCCTCTGGACCTGTTCCAACAGTTCCTCATCTTTCTTGTCCTGGACACAGTACTCCAGGATGGGGGCTTCAAAAAGGCAGAGCAGAGGAGGACAATTCCCTCCCTCTTTCTTCTGGCCACCCTTCTTCTGATGAAGCCCAAGATACTGTTGGTCTTCTGGGCTGCAAGGGCACACACTGACTCATGTCCAGCTTTTTGTCTACCGGCACCCGCAAGTCTTTCTCCACAGGGCTGCTCTCAAATTCTCCCATTCTGCATAAACATCTGGGATTGCCCTAACCTAAGTGCAATACCTTGTATTCGGCCTTGTTGAACCTCATAAGATTCTTGTAGACTCGCTGTTCAAACCTGTCCAGGTTTCCCTCTATTGTGTCAAGTGTGTCAGCAGCAAACTTGCTGAGGGTATACATTAATATCTTCTTTGTAAAATGCCTCAGTAAAATGTTTTGTTTGTACCTGTATGATTGTGCTTGTGTTCCACAAATTAGTGTTTTCTATGTTGAAGGCCAGGTCCAACAGTTACAGTTCTCAGCTCCCACAGCATACAACATGCTGTTGTGTCAGCATCAATTGCACCCGTGTTAACAACTCCCAGCTCTGAGGATGTGTTATCTTATCTTGGGAAATAGAATATAAATACTAAAGGATTTATTTTCAAAGCAGATCTGTAACACAGCATTATTTATTGTAAAAAATTTACGTTATTACCTACTCTCTCATTATTATATGCTCCCTTATTATATCTTGTGCTGTTTTCTTGGTTTCACCACAGCAACGGTCTCTCTGAAGTGACTTGATACTGAATAAATTTCGTGCATAAGCTGCTTGAGAATCAGTTGGCTGCTCAAACTTTGTTAGTGGAAGAAGAATATCAGCTCTTTGCTTCTATGCAGTAGCAGAAATCAAGACAAAGCACACTTCATGGGGTTGGGTGGTGGGTATACAGAGTCTTGCAGGGATAGAGTTATTGGGCTTTGCTTTGTCACTTGACGTACTGAGATGATCATTTAACACTGCTTATTTGTAGAGAGACAAGCACATCTAACTAAAAGACTCATGTCCTTACAATCATGAAAACCAGTTGGGCTCTTCAGCCTCTCACTAAGGATGTATCAAGGAACAAAGTGTCTGTTAAAGTTCCAAACTCAGAATATGCTTAGCTTGGTGCCAAATGATGCCCTTGCAGTTCTCATTTATCTGTGAGTCTAGACCAGTCTTAATCTTGTTGGTGTAGCTCTATACTGTGCTCAATGCGGATAGCTTCCCTGGCTTCATGGAATGCTAAAAAGCATGAGAGATATAGGTGCAAGGGATGTGTGGCACAAGCAGGTTTCTTAGTCTTTTGTGGTGCTGTCTGGCTCAAATTCATCAAACAAAAATGTGTTTAGTGTGGGGAAGCCTGTACCCCCATATGCCACAAGAAATGGAAAGCAGCTTCCAAAGAGATCTAGGCCTTTCGTGAACTTCCTATGGGTTGGAACCGTAAAACTGAGCATAAGACTCATAAAAAATAGTGGAACACAGTTAACTAAGGAGATTTATGGATTGTTAGTAGGAATGTTTCTTAATTTAAAATGTCAGTGTGTTTCCCAAAGGGAGATATTATCTCTCATTGAAGCCTTAATTGGAGTGAGCTGATTTTTGATGCTGGGACTACTACTAATAATAAAAAATCTTCAGTCTTGACCATGAAGAGAGCTATTTAGATTTTACAAGCTGTAAAGTTGTCAGGTACGCTGATTTTTAGCTTTCTCTCTTGAGGCTGAAGTGGGAACTGAAATGTGTAGAGCAGCAATGGGAAGTTGTGGAAAGGTAGTTTGCTTGGAGTGTTATTTTTCTTAGAGCCAACTTCAAAATGTCAGTGTTTTTTGTTTGTTTTTCTTTCACATAAACAGTGATACTAAACAGTATATCCTGATAGACTGCAATGTTAATGCTCACAGGCCGGGGTTAAAATGAGATCTTTCTACAGACTGAGTTGTGTTTATATGCAGAATAATTGTAGGACTTATTCATTTTCTTTGTTTTTAAATAGAATCAAATGTCAGTGTTTGCAGCCAGGCAATGCCAGCAGAAGTGCTCCGTGTGCTTTTAGCTGCTTGTATCTTCTTGGATGGTATAAAAGAATCTTGTTCGATATTTCTTCTACTGTGTTTGCCAAACCTCTTGTTCCTATTTTATGTATTTTCTTGTTCCTATTTGCCATAACAGGAAAGAGCAACAATTTCCATGTGTAAAGAGAAATATCATTCTGAAGTAGCATCTAAAAGAGAAGCACAAAGATTTGTACCTGTAGAGATGAAGTAAAATAATCTCAATTCTTCCTGATGCTTACTGTTGGGACGATACATAGAAAGTAATTAGGCAGTTTGAAACAGTGTTGCACAGAGCAGCCCTCCTGTTAGAAAATATGAAGATACTCTGCGCTATTATCTTGAGTAGTGGGATTTTTGCTGGTGCCCTGGTGAGCATGCTTAAGCTCTGTAGGCTCCAGACACGAGCAGAGGTTGAAAGAGCTCACCAGAATTATTTGCAGTATCAGGAAAATGGGAAACTAGAAACAATCCCTCCTATTTTATTGATGAGGGAAGCGCAGTGTGTGTTGTCTACCTGGGCTTCACTACCGATTTTGATAATATCCTCCCTAAGATCCTTACAGAAAAACTGCTGATGTGTGGGCTGGATGAGCACAGGGTCGTGAGAGCTGCTCTGGATGTCCCAGGAGCTATACCAGATGTATCCAGAGGTCCTTCCCAACCTCAGTCACCCTGTCATTCTGTGTTTTGTTTTCAGGTGGTATGCATACTTCCCCTCCCTTTTTGTTGCTGTAGTTTTACTTTTTTGTTCTAGATGCAGCTTATAAGCTCTGTCTCTGAATGACCTCTATAAATGGCTCTCCCACGAGAACAAGCAGCCATAAGGTAATGTGCTAGTCTTTCCTTCAAGTGCAAACAAGTTATTGTTAGTTGACAAAAACCTTCCTATATATCACTAACTCTCTACCTGATACAAAAAAGCTGTAGTGTCTATGATTACTGTTACATAATACTAATTATGCAGCAAGATACGACTTTTGAAACCTCCATGTGCATGAGATTGCCAGGTGGCTGAAGACTTTTAGTCAAGCAAGCAAAAAAAAAATCACTCCTTGGGCCTGCCTCTAACCATGTGGCAGGGTTAAATATGTTTCAGTCCTGCCATCATCAGCTGCCTCCTCAGCCTGAGGGACTACAGGCCCCTGGGAACTGGTGCAAGCAAAGGGCTACAAGGGATGTGAGGCAGCATCGTGGGTGCTGGCATGAGATTTCTATGGCAACGAGGAGCCTGAGCACAGGTCATCTGTGGCTTCAGTGCAGAAATAACCTTCAAGCCTTCTGTAAGTAAACGTGCCCAGAGCTTGATCCTTTGCACTGGAATCAGTTCAGATTTGTGTGGTTGCTTTTGATACGTATGACTCATGCTGTGAACATAGAACTTGTAGAAAAGGACAAAAGAATTTACAGTTCCTTTATACTTTTCAGTATTTTAGGAAATTGTTTTTGTTGTTGTTGTTGTTGTTGTTTTTGTCTAAATGAAGTAATACAACACAACGCATGAATAGGATTCTGTTATAAAAACTTTCATGCTATAATAGCCTACAAGTCATTTCAGAATTTTGCATCAAGTATGCCCTGAATAGCTTTAATATGGTCTTTTGCAATAACCAGGAACGTTTATGATTCTCCCAACAGGAAATGTTTTCTGTACAAGCATATTTTCCTGAAAACACAATGATTTCTAACACATAGATTTGATTTATGAGGCTGTTATGAAAATCTTCCATATCTTACAGTTTCTGAAAGCAAAAGTTGTAGCACATTGAAAGTGTTTGACTTAAAAATTCTACAGTTTAAAGAGTATTTTCTAACTCAGATCTCATTTTTCATCACCTGTGATGCTTTTGGAATGCCCTGATCCACAGCATAGTATTAAAAATGCTCTTTTTGTGTGATCTGACTTCTGTGTCTGGAAAAAAAAAAACACAAAAAAAACAAACAAAGAAACAAACAAAAAAAACCAGAAAAAACTCTATGAAGTGATACTGATTGCCCAATCTGTTGGAGTGCATAAAACTAGAGAGAAAAAAAGGCAAAACTCTCCTCTCCCTCTCCCTCTTCCTCTTCCTCGTTTTTTCTTTTTCCTAAGACTCAATGTAGCTGTTAACTAACTTGTGGAAATGTGCTTTTCACGTCAAACAATTTTATTTGCTAAACTTTTCAGTGGACTCTAAGTAGTAAGCTAAGGAGTATCTATTAGCATCATCCTTTTGGTTTCCCTGGCAACTGAAGCGATCAATTCACAGTTTCAGTGCCATGGAAAAGCACCAGCTCTGTTATGGACAGAAGTACAAAAAGCAGATAGGCTGAAATCTGTTTGTCTGCAGAACAGCTTTATTTCTTTCTCTTGTCCATTCTGTTTTATTAGTTCTAAAACAAATATTTAAGCACAAATCTCTACAAATTCTTGTTTGTCAGTGATACCTGATGCTGATTCCTAAGGATCAACTCACCCCAGCTGTGAGGACCTGGATCCCATCCTAATGTTCCTATTCTGCACTGTATGCATATGAAGATATGTGTGTATGTCTATGTAAATAAGTATATGAATATAAATAACTTTCTTCCAGTGTAATACCTAGGAACTGGCACCATCAAGATCATGCTGAATCTGTTCCAGGGAGCAGAAAAAAGAGACCTGGTTGTTGTTCCTTCCTACGTTCCTTTCCAGTACAAAAGGATGATGTTTGGATTTTCTGTCACTCAGCCTGCCTGAAGGAGAAATTCATAAAGCCAGTTGAAATGGTTAATGTCCGTAAGTGATCCTACGGTCTCTGGTTCTGAAAGAAGATGATTTGGCTAGGGAGATCTCACATACCTGTTATCATTTTATTTTTTTCAGGGGCTTCTTTGGAGTGTAATTCAAGCTTCAAACCAGCTTCACCAGTCCACTTCTGCCTGCATTTCTCTTAATTTGCACTGCATTGTCAGTACCGTCAAGGATTATAGTAGTGATAAAGCGGTAAGATATTTGCAAAGCATTAAAGCAAGAATAGGCTCTTTTTCCTTCACGTGATTTTTCTTCATTTCTTCAAAATCTGACATCTAGATGTACATTATAGCAACCACCTCATATGCTGTATTTTTTCACTCATGAGGACATGACTGTGCTAAAAACAGCCACTGAAGCAGAGGCACAGAGGTTGTCTTGAAGTTTGTGTCATTTAGATCCTTAAGGAAACAAAAAACCTCTTGAGCAGAGTGCAGAAAGTCCTTCAGGTTCCAATGATTCAGAGAGCATGAGAATTTAGGCAACTATAAATACATGGTATACTTCACTAATTCTGGTGACTGAAGTTGCAGAACTCCAACAGTGTCTAACTTAGTTCCACCAGTCTCTAAGCCTGCAAGCATTGCAAACATGAATTAGATTTCTTCTGAGTTCAGCATTGGAAAAATATCAGGTTGACAAGTCGGATTTGCTCACTGTCAAGTGCTGGTTATTCTATCTACCCCCCTGAAGTAACAGCACTCTAGAGTGAATCACAGGCTTTTTTGGGACTCTGCTCTCCACTGAATGCTTCATGATTCAGTTCCTATAGTTGCCACAAAAGAGCTGTGAAAGAAGCTCAGACTCATGGCTGTAAACTTTTACATTCCAAAGTAACAGGGACCTTGAGCTTATTTTAAGCATCTTCATTATTTCACTAAACTAAATGTGGGACTCTAGTGTGGCACATCTTAGCAGAACTGATATGAGCACATAACCTCATTTGATCTGAGGTGGAGGAGGTGTTGGCTTTTTCAGACATTCTAGAGTAGTTTCTCAATACCATTTGTCAGTGTTGATACTTTGATTAGAATCCAGACTGAAGTATAAATATTGTTTGTGTGAACATGCAGGCCTCCCTGTTCTTTCTTTGAATGTAACAAACTGACATATCTAACTGGGAACAACATTTTTAAAGACAAAGTTTCCCTCATTATCTTATATTTATTTATTTGCCCATACCTTTTTTCCTCTTTTTCCTCCACTTTTTACCAAACTATTCATGTTTTTGACAGAACTCAACACAGTGGATACATATGCAGCCTCTTTGTTTTCCTCATTCCTTTCCTATTGCCGTTTGAGATGAACAGCAGTTAGAGGGAACTGCATACTGTGTAGTGATCCAATGTTCGTGTGCTCAATGAGCACGTTGTTAGCTTTAATTGCAAAAGGAATACAGAGAAGATTTTTTTGGCTGACAAATGTAGGGGCCCCTTTGCTGAAGCACTGTGCTCTACATTTTTTTGTGTATGCAGTGTCTCAGGATGCATTCGGTAATAAGAAACATTCTTCATTCAGTAATCAGAGAATTCTGCTTTGACTTCTGTGGCCTTCCTTCTCTTAATCCTGTGCCTGGATGAAGACTGCCAAACACCACCTCAATGTGGATGGGGAAGGAACATCCATCCAGTTGGCTCCTATTCCTGCTTCCTTGCTTGCAGGTCCGTATCTAGGAGTAGCATTGAGAAAACAACAAGGTCAGTCTCTGGCTTCTCAACTTGCACTGGATGTAAAGCTGTCAGAGTGTTGCGAAATGTCCTTTCAAGTATCCTCAAAGCTCTGTTAATTTATTTGTTTCTGATTTAGAGGCAGGTTAGTAGAGCTGGTAGTTTCTAGATGCTTTCTTAATACTGGTTCTGAGTGAGCTGCCGAGTGTTTTAGATGATGTGATGTTTTCTTCTATTGTTTTCTATTATAAAATAATATCAGAATTGAAATATTTTGTCCAGACATACTTGACAAGTATCTAGAACACTATTTAAACTCTCCATCTTCCCAAGGAATCCTGTATTTGTTGTGGTTGTAAAGACTGGCAATTAGACTGGCTGGTCCACATAAACATGTTTAGATTAGAGGTAAGAAACTTGCTTATTGATAATTCTTGAATAGATTTTCCTGCAGATGCCAAGATGTTTTCTACTTGGAAACATTTTGTGATGGTAATACACATTTATACAAGCAAGAATTGTAAGATACTCCTCAGCAATTGCCTTTTAGAGTGTTTAAATCATTCTCTAAACTCAAGCCAATACGAAAGCATCTCTCAAGAGTATTAAATGTTGTGATGCTCCAAGCAATTGCATAAATGCATCCTTTGAATAATGACATCTGCTGCCATTTGATTATGCACAACTGTACATCTATAGCAACTGAAAGGCAAAGGTGTCTCTGGGGCTTATCTGATGATGCACTGTTATGAGTATATACGAACATGATGAACTGACTGTGCTTTTCCGGTTGGCACTATATCCAGCACCAAGGTATGAAGAATGAAGGCATTTCTACCAGCACAAAATCAGATTGTTTTCTAACAGATATGGGAGATCATACAGACTATTATGTTAGCTTTTAATATTGTCTTCATAGCTAACTTCACTAGGTTTTATAGACATGTAATAAACTTGGTCCAAAAAACTCTGACTCCAGTTTGCCACAGATTTGAGTTACAGTTGACTTTCACATAATTCTAGTATGTAATATCTCTGTTCATGCATTTCATATCAAGTTTATAGCCAGGAAAGCAGTACAAGGAAGAATAAAAAACAGTATCTACCATAGGGACTGGCACTCCCTTGTTTCACGCAGTGATCAAACCGAATCGTATCAGACTAAAGCAGTGTCTTTCAATGAGAGCCTTCCACTGCATCAAAGTTAAGGATAATAGGACTGATCTCACTTGTTAAGTACTTTAATATCCACTGATTAAAGAAGCAAGATAAGACATCAGCTGCTATAAAACTCTGGAGTAAAATTATTCTCCAAAACATAGGTGCTTCATTTGTCTAGTTGTTCCGAGTAAGTTCTGCTGAAGAATTAGAATCCTTGAAAAAAATATGTGATAAATCATTAACTACAAAATTAAATTCTTCTTTCAACTTCTTTTTCCAGTAGTTCAAACAACTAGTAAACATACAGTGTATTCTTGAAAAAATGAGTTTATGGGGATTTTTATGTTGCTTCTTTGAAGCTTGAACTTTATTTCAGAATGGGCCTGCAAACTGCAACTCTCCAGAATAAAATAAGAGAGACTATTTATTTATTTTTTGATAGCTTTTCTAAAAGATGCTGTTAAATTATCTTAAAGAACATTTCTACTCAATTACAGAGTAAACAGATCTTGATCTCTCAGTATGGAGCAGATCTTCCTAAAATAATAGGGGGATTGAAGTAAAATGATTATGTCCCAACACAATGAGATTGGGATTCAAAGTATTACACACTTAAAAATGAGTGGTATGAAAGGAGAGACACAGACAAGTCACTCTGACCTAAGCCTTTATTTCTTTAGAAATGGGAGGAATTAATTAAAATCTTCCTGTTCATTGTGCAGACTGTTACTGTGTTTGCTCTGTGAGCTAGAAACACAGTAACATGTGAAATCACATGCTGCTGAATAGTATTTTAACAAGCACAGCTGCAGGGGAATGAAGGTAGAGCAGCTGTGAGTAAAGAATCTTGTCTATTATTGCTGCTGGGGGGAAATATCAGGTGGAAGATTCCTATAGTAAGCCTTTCATCATGGCTTTTAGAAAGCCATAGTAAACAAGCTAAGTATGAAATAAAATCACAGTTGTTTCTAACTGTTTGCATAGGAGCTCCTAATAAACACAAACCTGAAACGCCCATGGCTTAATAGCTTGGTGGGTAGATGGTGGTGGGAGGATGGTTGGACTAGATGATCTTGTAGGTCCTTTCCAACCTAATGAATCTATGAAAGCTTCAGAAACTAACAAATTGCCATGAAAGAGTTGCTCCTATGTAGAGTTGCTTGCCCTCTACGGTAACATTTAAACCCATCAGACTTAAACTGTTTAGCAAATAAAGATATCCAAGAAGCTTTTCTAATTGCCTGGATAGGATGTATGGTATTAAGCATTCAGATATTCAAAGGAAGAGCAGTACTTGGTGGGAGCCACAGTTCTGGTGAGATAGGCAGCAAGCAAATAGGTATCTGCTGTGAGTATGTATTTCAGAGCTAATTAAAGGTTAATTCATGCTGAGGTAGATGGCTTAGTTTATTTTTGGATTTTAAAACTGCCTAATTTTTGACTTAGGTCTGAGAATGCTGCTTGCATGGCTTTTCTTTTTTTGGTGGTATTGCTGATTTATTTTCCCTGTCTTGATAATAGTTCTGGTAAGAATAAATCTTTATCTATTTTCTAGGCAGGATTTGATTTATAAGTTAGATATGGATGATATGTAAGTTCTGATAATCTTATTAAGATTCTTTTAGCTTAATGCATCTGTACTGAGTGCTACTGGGCTGTATTTCAATACAGTATTTTAATACATGATAGTTAAGATCTGTTACCTCAGATAAAGTAGGCTCTGAATACAGCTTCAGCTGACTACCACCTGAACTGAACTTTAATGCCTGATTAAAAAAAAAATAACTTCACAGTGTGCTGGAAGGTGATCCTTTTTTGAGTTTGCACATTATTTCCTAGTTAGGTGTTAATCTTTCTTTGCTGCTAAATGCTGGTAGTACTACAGGACTTCAAGCTAGGAATCTAGTCCAATTATTTTTAGTTGCAGAGAAGGTACAAGATAGTTAGACTTCATTAGGGCATATCTTTTCCTATCAGAAATATAGGAAGACAGGATAGTTCTGGCAATGCAAATCTTGAACTGGGAAACTGACAGGACACTGAAAAAGATTGGAAGATGGTACCTAATTTTTAAAAATGTAATGTTATTCTCTAGGCATTAGTAATAAGATTTTTATGATCCTACTTTTTTGCTTCATCATTTCTATTTCTCCTTCCTGTCTCTACTTCTATGTTTTCAGAATTGGCCGTTTTCACCAGAATTCTCAGATATATATCAATCACCATTTTTAATGTATTTTTACTGCTCGGATGTACAAAAGTGATTACTTTTGGCGAACTCTTTTCCCTATCTCAGAGCTTGCATGTGATATTTTTTTTTTGTATGCGTTCTTTTGTTGTTGTTATTTGTGTTTGATTTTGCCAAATGTTATTTTCAGATGAGTCAGTGAATGAGAGAGTCTTGCAACATTGTTCTTTCAAATGGGAGCTGCATGTTCTATCTCATTTTGAATAATTAATTAGCAGTAATTTAATGAGGACTAGCTTCCATAAACAGACTTCAGGATTTTCTTATTTATCTTTTACGTGTATCAGCCAGTGTTCTAATGTGTCTTAGTGGTACCCAATTGTTCTTTGCTTGATTCCAGCCCAATCTATAAGCATCATTAAATCGATGAAAGAGTAATCAGTTCTAATTACTAGCAGTAGAAGTCTAGTGAATAAGATATTACTATGCCTGTTCTGTTAATGCCACATGGAGTTTAAATGATTGTGTTTTATGAGAGATCTTGGAGGTGTAAATGATACCACTGGGATGACACACTTTGGATTGAAGTAGATTTCTGCCTCAAGATGCCATTATCATTATGTTAGTTGTCTGGATTTCAGATGTCTGATTATTGTTCTTTAGGTAGAAGAGAGAACATTTTCTGCTCAAGTGAAAAACATCTGTCTCATTTTTTTACTTATAAAGAAATTGTCCACAGTTTTTACCTTTATGAGATCATGAGGGAGTGGGATGGAACCTGATGGTCTTGGATGGTGTGCTGTGTTGGGCTTTTTTTTGTCTGTTTGTATAAATTTTATTATGGAAACTGATAATTCTTCAAATAGTCATTCATTTCCTGATTATTATTATTTTTAACTTATCTAAACACTGATTGCTAGATTTGAGTGGGAAATAGGGAAAACAGGATACTGGAGGCTGGGAGCTCCTTATTAAATATTGTTCTTTCTCTAAGTGTGGAGTTTCCAGTATTCTACTCAGAGGCGACTGAGTTCTTAGTTGTTAATTTCAGTAGGCGTTGGATCTGCTCTGGTGTTTGTACTGATCCCAGGGCAGTTCCTACTGGGGGGGGGGGAAAAAAAAAAAAAAAAAAGTTACTTGGCAGCAAGCTGGTGTTTTTGTGCCCTTCCTGTCCCCCAGCATTCTCCTGATATCAAGAGATTTTGAGACTGATTCTTCTGTAGCTGGGTTTTATGGTATGGCAGATGCAACCCAGCATGTAACTACAGCCAGAAATAATGGCTTTCTCTTACTCATTTACACCAGAATCAGCTGCAGTGAGACAACTAACTCATCAAAAACTTGCTTTGGCTTTTATGTTTGAAAAGCACTTGCTGTTTTACTTGAAATTTGTGCAGAGATACTCAGAATAAGATGATAAACTGCAGGCTATGGGACAACTAGATAAGTATCATTCTGGTAGCAACTCTCTAGGAAAAGTTGTAATATGTGTATGGATAATATTTTTTTGCAGACAGGCCCATAACCTGTCTGATGAAGTAGCTTGTCTGGAATTGTCAGATCTAGTATTGTCTTAGTCTGGCTCTACACTAGGAAATGTGTGCTGGTAGAGTTCTACTGTTAACTTACCTGAAGACTGAATTGCTAAAAATCTCTTCTGTGTGTAAATCTACTACTTCTCCCCAAACAGAAACATCTAGTTGAGCCTTTTTTCCCATTTGGTTGATAAATACTTTCTTGCTCTACATGTATTTAACTTCTTACTATAAAGACCTTATCTTTAGACGTGTTTTGAAATATACAGTAGCTCAGATTTTTTCTAATTGCAGCTGTGAGGTGTGTCTTATGGCAGGGCACTGACTAGTATCATTGTAATTTCCTCCCCTGCAAAAAAAGAAGCAGTTAATTTTTGATTATTTTCAGTGTAGGGGATGGAGTCCCTCTTAAATATAAGTAGCAGAGTTATGACTTAACCTACACTCGCAAAGTGAGAAGGGAACTCCATGTTACCTATGAGGTGCCATGATCTGTAATTGTAGAACATACTTGTGAGTATCCCAGAAGCTCTGCCATTGACTTCGCTCTCCTGAATGGGAGCTTTCCTCTCTTATTGGTACAGTTCACCTTCTCTTCCTCACCTGAATAATATTTAAAGAGAAATTTGTGACTTGAACCATGTTGGTCCAGGGGAAGAACAATTTCAAGGAAAATTGAAAAGAAATTAAAAACCTCAAACCTCATGTTTTCCTTAATTTGTTTGTTTTCTCACTATCTCGGTCTGAGTAGAATAAAGGCTCTGGCTGCAGGAAGAACTGGGGATTTCTAGGCATGTTACAGCAGCTGAACTCATAATACTGTTTTAATAGTCTATCTGAGATGACTCAGCCAGCTCAGACTGTGTAAAGTCATCCATTATTTATTTCTAAGTTCTGTGCAGTGATGGTCTATAGAGATCATTAAGTCTAGATGAAAAATTACTGTGGAAAGGAGGTGCTTTGCTTCTCTTGCAGAATTATTAAAAATATTCAAGTAGAGGTTGTAAACAAAGAGGTTTCCCCTGAAGCAATTGCAATCTGGACAATTAAAGGACTATCCTTCATTTCAAATTTTGTCCTTATTCTCTCTTTCCAAAGCTTAACTAGCCAAACTGTCATGCTTGCTGCTGCAGCTGAAAAGACCTAAGTTCACACTCATGTAAATTTTTGCCTTGGGTATTATAGCAGTTTGATTTCCGTAATAATTCTTCCTGCTGTTGCACTAAATCATGTTATTTGGCCATGACTCACTGGATTTCTCTTCACATGTCATTTTGCAATTAGAAATTAAATGAAATCGAGGGGAGTTCTCTTTTATTCACTATCTATGTAGCATTATGATCTTCACTTTATGAAGGGCTGGTGATTTGTGGGATACCTCTGAACTTGAGTAGTGATTTTGCAATTTCAGCCATCGTGTGTTTGAGGCAAGATTTGGAAACATGCTTGCTACATGTTTTTTAGTTAGCTGATGCAGTTAGAAAAACTACCCAGGTTTTTTTTTTGTGCACTCTTCTCCTTTCTCTTGCAGATAAGTTTCCTACTCTGATTAAAAAGGAGAGGCAGAAGCACTCTGTTGAAATAACAACACCAAGACTGTATCAGATCCTGGTATTACAGTCAGGTCTTCATAAACATAGCCTAGTGTATGCCACAGGACTGTCTTTTTACAATATTTTTCTGTATCTCTAACAAATATTTGTCCTTTGTCAGTGAAATTTGTATTACAGTAGACAAAACCACAAAATTATCTGAAAGCGATTCTCAGAGAGTTTCAGGCTGGCCCTAAGGTTAAGTGTCCACAACATTTTCCTGTGGAACGAAAGGCAGATACATACATACATACATATATATATATCTGTGTGTGTATATATATGTGTGCATATATATATTTATAAAGGAAGTGTTCTTAAATCAGTGAACTGACTTTTTCTTATACTGCCTCCAGTATGGTTCTTAGGTAACTCAATCACTATGCACTCTTTTCTTAGTTTTGGGACAAAACACATTTCCCATTTACATAGCATTAAAAAGATACTTTGCATATGCTGCCCATGGATGTTAGTAGAAAAGGAGCTCTCTAGAGGATTCTATGCTACCCTGAGACCTGGAGGTGTCTAAATAATGGTGTGTGACTGATGGAACTGAAATATGTATACACTGGAATAGTAAACTGCTCAAAGACAAGGGTATTGCTCATTTCACAATTCCCCACAATCTACTGCTAAAGGGAGAAGGCTGCACCCCCTCCAGGAATTTCACAGTTCCAGTCAAGCTTTGCTAGGGAGCCTGTTCAGTAATGCTGGGTTAGGGAGTGCTGTAAGGAATTTCAGCCTTACATGTGTGTTTTGACATGAGACATTTAATGCTGCAGTACTTTTTACACATAGAATAGAGCTCACTGTTTCTCCCTGCCCCCTTTAATTTATACAGGTGAACTAAAAGCAATCCGTATTTGTGAGAAGTTGAAAAACAGTCATAAAAACGATGTTCCCAAACCAAAGGGAACTTGGGAAAATTAGGGCAATGTGATGAGAGATATTTACTTTCTAAGTATGCACTTTTTCCTCAAGCCTGCACCGTGACAAAAGCTAATCAAGATGTGCATAATCAAATACTTTGAATGAGTCATCAAATGCCATGAAATGTCACAAGAAATTGTTAATAGGACACTCAGTGAAAACATTCTGCCTGCTGACTTCCACTGCTAGGAATGTCTTTAAACAGAAACATGAAGTGGAGTTATGGAAAACATAATTCCACCATGTGAGAAATTAGCTTTCCTTCTGTTAAATCTAATGAAATGACTACCCAAAATAGACTGTGCTTTCAAAGAGACTGATTCTTACACTCTGCCATCACTAACCATCTAGGAAGGCTGGAGTAAGATCCCAGAATGGGATCCTGGCAGAGGTTATAGGGCTTCCTAGAGACCTGAGAAAGGAAGACTGAGCAGGTACCTATCAGTATGCTGATAGGCAAACCGTAAGGAAGATGGCTTTGAAGTCTGGCTTTTATTTTGGGAGTTGTTTGCAATGCTAGTGTTTGAGTGAGTGTGTAAACATGAATGAGCCAGAAGGCTAAAACTACTGAGCACTGAGGAAGAAGCCAGAAGGGAGGAAATATGATCTTAACCTGTTGGCCCAATATATGCAAAAATAACATTTCACATGGCTTTACTACTCTAGTTCCTCATTCTGTTTTTGGCCTTTTGTGTTACTACAGTACAAGTACAAAAAACTTCAGTGCTTGTGCAGCAGTGTGTTGGCTGTGCTTTTCAATATCGTCAAGCCATTCACAGTGCTACATGTCTGAAAGATGTAGTACCATCAGTGTTGTAGTATAACGCCATAGAAAACTGAGACAGGAAGATGGAAAGCAGCAGAACTTCTTTTTTCATTCTTGCCCTTTGACAGCTGCCTTCTACTGAGAGTAATAAGAGTACCAATGAGGATATTTCCAGATGAGTTCCAAGATGGCTGCTGCTAATCTTGGTTTGGTTTTGACATATGCATTTCTGGCATAATATACTGTAAACTGAAGATTAGTTAAAAATAATAATAATAATTGTTTGAGGAATTCTGCATCACAATTGTTTCTCCAGCTGTTCCTGTGGCACGAAAAAATCAGTCAATAAGAAATACTGAGCTCAGAGTAATGGTGAGGATCATTTTTTTTTTTTTTAAGCTGTGTCCCAGTAAAATGGCTGTGCCACCAAGCAGCTGTGAACACCTTGCCAGATGTTTCTGTTCGAATGTGCTGGTGGACATTTTGGAGAAGCTGGCTTTGCAATCTGTAGAGAGCAGCTGGGTTTCATGTTCTTCAGCTACAGTATTTATAGGTGTGTTTTGTAACTTACAGATTGTCTTCCTCTCTCTGTATAGTTATAAGAAAACAGTAAAGTCCAGAGTGGATTGCTGTCAAGTTTCTCATCTATACTTATTTAGAGATCAGAAAGCATTGCAACTCTCTAGCCATGAACACCAGAACATTAACTTCAAGTTACGGTTTTCAAATAAACATTTACAGAAAAGTCATCTGATGGCTTTACATTGTGCTGTTGAGAGTAATGTGGTTGCCCCTGCTTCTTAGTTTCCACACTAGTGCCATCTGCTGACTAAATGTGAATATGGAGCCCTTCTGCAGCTGGAAGGATCCTGGATGAGTTTGGCTACTGATTTGGAATTTAAGGATCAGGAGAATGTCTTTCAACAAAAAAGGACATTTTGATATTTTGTTTAAAGAATAGCATCCCCCAAAGCCTTGCTGGTCTTGAAGCACAGTTTAGGAGCAGCAGAGCCTGGTGAGAGGTTATGGACCCTTTAACTATGTCCCCATGTCTTTTCCCAGAGCAAATAAGAGCCTGGCTGGGCAAATGGACTCTGCTGCTCAAGTAAATAATCTTGGTGTCTTTCCAGGTCAGGTCCATGGAGAGGCAAAGAGAGGAGTAAAATGTGGGGGGAAAAGGGTGTTGTTCCTGTAGATGTACCCACCCCTGACAGTAGTAGCATGTGGACTGTGGAGGCTTAGAATTGACTAACTGAATTAAGCACAGGGTGTTAGGCAAATTTGAACTTCTGAGTCTTTTACAGAAAATAGGAATTTCTTGACTGATGGCCAGGATTTGAAGAAAAGATACCCAACAGTGTGATACTGTGATGCAAAGTGTGAGTTTAGTACCTGTGATGTTTTTGATTCAGACATGAGAAATTCACCCTGATAGCCTTTGGATAGTGATTAGTGGAAATGCTACATAAATTCACAGCTAGTCAATTCCTTACCCTTTGCAGAAGGGCCATGGCATGCCTGATCACGGAATCATAGAATGAATCATAGAATGGCCTGGGTTGAAAAGGACCCCAAAGATCATAGATTTTCAACCCCCCTACCATGGGCAGGGTCACCAACTACTAGATCAGGCTGTCTGGAGCCACATCCAGCCGTGCCTCAAATACCTCTTTGTATGGGAAAACCACAACCTCTCCGGGGAACCTGTTCCAGTGCATCACCATCCTCTGAGTGAAAAACTTCTTTCTAACATCTAACCTAAATCTCCCGTGTCTTAGTTTAAAACCATTCCCCCCTGTCTTAACACTATCAACCTGAGTAAACAGCTGTTCCCCCTCCTGTTTATATGCTCCCTTCAAGTACTGGAAGGCCACAATGAGGTCTTCCCTTTCTCTTCTCCAAGATGAAGAAGGCCAGTTCCCTCAACCTTTCTTCATAGGGGAGGTGCTCCAGTTCTCTGTTAGAGGCCCTCCTCTGAACCTGTTCCGAGAGCTCTGTGTCTATCTTGTGCTGGGGGCCCCAGGTGTGGACACAGTACTCCAAATGGGGCCTCACAAGAGCTGAGTAGAGGAGGACAATCATCCTGCTGGCCACCCCTTTTTTAATGCAGTCCAGGATATAGTTGGCCTTCCAGGCTGCAAGAGCACACTACTGGCTCATGTCCAGCTTCTCATCCACTAGGACCCCCAAGTCCATCTCTGCAGGGCTGCTGGATGAAGAGAACTTCCAGGAGTTCTTCCCTGAGTCTGTATAAATAGCTGGGATTGCCCTGGCCCAAGTGCAAAACCTTGTACTTGTCCTTGTTGAACCTCATTAGGTTCTCATGGGCCCACTTCTCCAGCCTGTCCAAGTTCCTCTGAATGGCTTTCCTTCCCTCTTGTGGGAAGAGTGTAGGAAACTGTTGCTATTTCCTAAATGTTTACAGAACAATATAAGTTAAATACATTACTGAATCAGTATTTTTGCAAAAATGAACAGAGAAACAAAGTGCAAGTGTTCTAACTCCAGACTTTTAGATATATGTCCAAATCTGGTATTATTTTCCCTTTATCCATATATAATCAAAATACATGTGAAGGGAGGAAATCTCCATCAGGGAATAGTAAAAGACATTTTCTACCTGCCTCTGAACTGATGCAGGAAGCAGTCCTCTATGGTGAAAATCTCCAGGTTTGATCTCATTTTCTTCATGTTTCAGGCCAAGGTGAATGAACTCCCTTCTTTGGCAAATGCATTGAATGTCATCACTGAAGCTGTTCCTTCTCTGCCTTAACAATTGTGGATTGCCTCTCACATCTGTAGAGTATTTTGACCCAAAACCCATTTAAAACCTAAAGGCCTTCATTGTATGAATTTGTGAGTGAGTTTCAGCAAAATGTATAATGGGATAAATTCCTCTAAGTATAGATCGATCTGTTTGCCTTTCTGTCTGGATAACTAGATCTCTACATTAGAAAGCCTACAGGCAATAAGAAAGCATTTCAGTTCAAGTTCTGAATCACGTTGCTTGAAAAGGCTGTACTTCCTAAGTGTGAAAGATACAGTTTTATGACAATTAGCTCCTAGATCTACTTGAGAGCAATTTTAGGAGATAGAATGTGGGCAGGTACCAATTACATGTCACAATTAGCATACATCTTTTGTACATATTTAAGAATTTAATGACAGTATGTGGTTAGAACTGTCTCATTACTACTAATTAATATGAGTAGTCTTTAGCAGACCATTGGCAAAAAAAGAATACCAATTAAATGTGATGTCAATAGAAAAACATTAAGAGGATATATACACATGAAGTGTGTTGGGAAAGAATCTGTGCTTTTTTTAGACGTTTCAGTGCAACTGCTACTTGAAAAACAATTGTATATTCTATCTTAAATAATATTAGATGGAAATCATGCATTAGAAGTATAAAGATGCAACAGAGATGGTAAAAGTGGCTAATACTCCAGAAGTCTGTGCTGCCATTCAATGACAGCTGGACAGGCTGGAGAGTTGGGTGGAGAAGAACCTTATGAGGTTCCACAAGAGCAAGTGCAGAGTCCTACACGTGGGAAACTTTCTAGAGAGGTTATCAGGGCAACCAATGGGTGCCTCAGTGCCCCTCAGCATAGAGCCCCCAGTTACAAAGACCTTTCACCTTTTTTTTAGTGGCACTGCTTCTGACTAGTTCTCAGTTGGACCTTCTTAATGAGGTTGACCTTTCAGGTTCTGAACCACAAATCCACGTTTTCTTTCTCCTTCTGTCTTTTGGCTATGGGAACTTCAGGGACAAGGGGAGGCTTCTCCTGCTCGGAGTTGAGATTAGATTCCAATCTCTCTCATCCTGCACGCATTTTCCCTCCATCAGGTTGGAAATATTACCTTCTTCCCCATGCTGAGACTTAAGACAGGGCTGTTGATCTGTGTGCCACTGCACAATACTTGAGACTGAACTACTAATATTTTGATGTATACAAATGATATAACATTAGAGAAGTAAGAGAACAAGTAGTATTTCCTGTTGGAAGGGGAGAGGAGATGTTGCCTGTAAAGCTGTGTTTCAGCTGTCCTCCCTGATTTTGTGAGGGTGTCATTTCATGCTTTATGGGGGACTCTTTATTTTTATCAGCTTATTTCATATTTTATTTACTTTCAGAAGCCTTCTGTTTGACTTGGTAGCAGAGTAACAACATCATCTCTTAGGTTACATGGTTTTGAATGCTGTTGAAGAAGTATTGATGCCTCTTGCATTAATGAAGCTCCTACTGTGAGAGCAGACCCCTCTGCCAAGGTGCTTTTAAGAATTTGATTAATTACCAAACAGGACAAAAGCCACACTTTTCCAGGGTTTCAGTGAATAAATCATCATTCCTTTTCTGTTTTAAATTGCAGCAAGGACATTCTTATTGGAAGTAGCCTCAACAGTCTTCTCCCAACATCTTGAAGATTTTTCTTTACTGCTTTGACCCCAGCAACCACCCTCAATCTGTCAGTTTTTAAATGGTTGAGTGTTGCACTACTTTAACTTCTGCTATTTTGTACTGCCTTCAATCTTATGGCTGAAGTATTCCCAAACTCTTGCAAAATAGCTGGCTACAGCCAAACTAGAGATACGAAACAAAAGACGTCAAAATAAGTCATGATTGATTTAGAGCCTCTGTGGCACGGATTAGCAAAGAAGATAATCATTTTCTATTTCTATGAATCAAAGGCTTTCAGACTGTCAAAGGCTTTAAACGCATCTCAAGAAAATTAATTGAAGATGGAAAACTGATATAGCAACTGTAGCTTTTTGTGACCACTAGGGAACTTCAGATAAACTTTTGAGGATGAAGACACAGGCAAGCACACATGTACACATGCATCATGAAGTGTCCTGAGATGTTTAAGCAACAGTGATAATTATCTCCACTGACTATTGTTTCAGTAGTCTCTCATTTCATCTTAAGAGATTTTTTTTTTTTTAACTTAAGCTCAAAAGTTTTTTTCAGAACTTTTATCTGTCTGAACTGTCGTATCTTTTAGGAGTAATCTGCTCTGTATAATGTATGTCTTTATTTTATTGCTTACCTTATGCCTTGAATATTCAAAGGCAGCTCTTCCCAGTGTTTCTCATTTAATTTGTCCTCTTTTTATTTCTCTTAGCTCAATCTACTTTCCAATATAACTAGTCACTTAAGGAGAAAACAGTGCAATTGTGAAAGTGCATTTCTGTTTCAAGATTGTCAAATGTGGCCTTAATGACAATATAAAAGGTTTCAGGGGAATATTTTGGACTGGCAGTATAATTAAAGTTTTATTAAACAAGTCTGGCGGATCATAGAAAATACCCAGTTTAGTGTATTTTTTTCAGAATACTAGTTAAAGTGATAGACTAATGAAAAAATGCTTCAACGAGCATTTTGACATACTCTGTGTATGTCAAAAGCAGTTTGATACTTGAATATAAGTTGGGAGTTTTAACTTTAAGGGGTTAGAACTGGATGATCTTTACGGTCCCTTCCAACCCAAACAATTTCTTTTTGTAATGAATATGTGCTCCAGTGGCTGTTCTTTTGGTCATTACCTTCCTATATATTTTAATAATTAAGAAAAATGTTATTGTTCTGAGAGACAGCTTTGAGTAGTATTTCCTTCCATATCTAGGACCTCATTGCTAGAGAAGCCAAAGGGACTTTATCCTAAGATTTAAGGGCAAAAGCAGATTTATTGTGATTGATGAACACCACGGATTCTGTTACTTGTTATTTTGTTTTGTGCAACTTGGCGGTGGAGCATCAGAACTGCATTGACTATTGCAGAGGTTAAGGAATTGTTGAACTTAATAAGTTGGCTTTGTTCATGGTAAGAATACAAGTTTGCTGGAAAAAAAAAAAAAAAGTATATCCTTCTCCCCAAACTGTAAGTTTTATCTTAGTTGCAAATGTGTACTGAGCTTACTTCAGTTTACAGTAAGGATTTCTGGCATGTTCCTTTATACTTACTGAGTTTCTTTTTATATTTTTTTCTTTGTTTCACCTTGCTTCTCCCCTCCATTTCCACCACTATATCGTTTTTAGTTAGTTAGTTAGTTTGTTGTACTTATTGTTCTTTCTAAGGTCAATGGGATGTAAGTTTCTTAAAGCAATATATAGGAGTCTTATATAATGACTCATTCAGTAGCATAAAAAGGCTGGCATTGCTCCAGAGTGAAAGAATGGAAAGCAGATACTGTCTTCTCGTTCAGCTGCAAGCAATCATGCTCCTCAAGATACAATGATCTCTCTGCTCTAGACTCTTCTAAAATTCTTTAAGCAGTACTCCATTATGTCAGCATGCCCTTGAATAAATATTGGACAAGGTACCCTGAAGACTGATATTTCTGTGTAGAAAGTGTGCTTTAAAAATAGATAGTATTGTCAAGAGGAAAGTATCTTGTGGTGTACATGCAGATACCTTTACCTGTTATACAACCTTCTTTGAATTCCTTTAATATTTTGTATTAAGTTAGTTCGCAGGAACTGAAGGAAGATCTATCTAGCAGTGGCTTTAGAAGATGCATATAGTAGACTGTAAACATGATGGAAACTTGCGTAGGTCAAGAGAACATGCTGTGAAAAGTTTTAATCACTTTCATTCTGAGTTTGTCTTCATCAGTGAGGATTGTTTCAAGATGACTGTTTTCAAAAACTGCAGGTTCTGAGTTTTAACACTGAAGTATGAGTAATGATACCTGAAATGCTGGGGACGTAACTGTCATTTTTGACACTATGGCCTTTTCAGGCCTTTTTCCTGTAGACAGGAAGGTGTTTTAATGTGTGCTCTAGGCAAATTATTTGCAGAAAGCACTAGACAAATGCAATGGTGAAATTATAAAGGGAGAGTTTTTGAATATTGCTGTTACAAATAGATTCTGGTAATTGTTCTGTAGTATATGTGAATTCAGGGAGATGCGGAGTATGAAGCACATCTTGATAGAGTACGAAAGATGTCTCAGTTCCCTCTTGGCTTACATCTTTCTGGACCAAATATAAATTTTTATATCTCTCTTTCAAACTTTTATTTGGGAACTGTGAACCAAGTGCAGTTACAACGATCTTCCAATTGTTTGGGCTTGCGGTAGCTCATTACCAAGGGAAGGAGAGTAGTTGCTCTCATCTTTTTCATATACTAGGCCTTCTCAGGTAAGTGGAAGAGTGACAGTCAAGTGAGAAGGAAAGCAGCTGCTCCGAATTTGAACGGAGACATGCAAATTTACATGTTACTCATAAACATGCACCAGGTGCATGGTGACTATGTATTTTGTGTGTACCATTCCATGGGTTGGGAAAAGACTAGAGCACTGGAGCTAAAAGTGAGAGGGAGTAGATATGTGATGGTTAAACTTGTGCTATTATAGTTATGGGAACATTGTTCTATTTTTGCTACATACAGCTTGTTAAAACCTTCAGGATTTGTTTTCCAGAGAGGAAGAAGGGGGGATTTTTAAAGAAGATGATTTCCTAGCCAGAAAGCTGAACACACGGGATGCAGGATGCATGCCTAAGTCTGTTAGAAAGTAAAGGTGCCTGCACTTTCCATAGCAGGTAGAGAAATGAGAGGAGTGTGCTGTTGCTTAGTGATAAGGCAGAGCCAGGACCCGTCCTTCCTGCCCTCCTCCACACAGCTAGCAGATTTTACATCTTGAACAGTTATGAGATACAAAAGCAGGCATTCTTGGGGGAAAAAAAATGGAAGAAAACTATTTGCATATTGATGTTCTTACTAACTCCATCCTAATTCACTGTATAACATTCAGATTTGAAACTTTCTGAGTTTTTCTTCTTCTCTGTAGTTTTTGCAGACACTCATGATGGACTTGAAGGGCAGTTACTTTAAGTAGAACCATTTCTTTCTTGTTTCTACTCAAAGTGTATAAATGCTGTTGCTGCCCACAAAGGGACTGCTTCATGACGTATGAAAAATATACCAGGAAAGTATAGGTGCCACCAAATTACTCTAGGAAATTTTGTTCTTATCACTCTGCTTCATTATAGCATGTAGGTTTTTTCTCCCTGCGTTTTCCATGGCTTTCAGTTTTCATGCTATCTATTTCTCAAATTAATACAGAGACTGTGGACACTGTAGTGGTAGGGGCTTGTGAGTCCTTGCATTTGGCTGCAGTACTAGGATTTTCCCCTCACAGCTTTAGGAAATAAACCAATATGTGTATGTGTATATACAACTGTCAGTGGTTTATGGGCTGGTTTGGCTCAGTTCTGTGATGATTGGGGTGGGAGTACCCATGGACCCATGTCCCAGGAAAGGGGCTGGGGGAAAGGGAAAAGGGACATGGGCCTAAAAACAAAACAGCAACGATCTGAGGAGGAAAACTAATATAATAAATAAGATATTGGAATGCAAAATAACACAATATAATACAATATAATTGGAATTGAAGCTAATGAATCAAATAAAATAAGAGAGAAAGAGTGTCTGAAAACTGAAGGCCTTCTGATAATACTGAAGGCTAGGGAGCACTCCCTTCTGGGTTGATCTGAATGGAAAGAGCCTGTGTCTTCCGACAAGTGAACAGTTTTTATGTTTCCCTCTGAGCAGAAAACAGAAAAAAGCAAAGCAATGCAAAGTCCTATGGAGTATGTAGTTGTTCTCTTCTGAGACAGGTATACCAGGAACTACGTATGATCCACGGAACTGGAGCATTAACTCATTAACTCCCAATGCACTACATGAGGTTATGATGTGGAATACCAATAAGAAAAATCATAAAAGCATGACAAGAACTTACACTCTTGATTTCCAGTTCTGGCAGATCCACTGGTAGCTTTGAGCAGTTGAACCCGTCAGAGCATCTATGTGCACAGTCTCTGGGTCTGCTGGGAGCATCTCCTAGACTAATCCTTTTACTAAGCTGTCTTTGTTATAAGTGAGGATTTAAACCCTCAGTTAGTGATTTTAAAGTCACTTTTCCCAACACTACAGATTTAGTCACATTTACTAATCAAATGTTTGCTACTGCATACAATTCAACTGCTGCATTTCTTCTCTAATAGTTGTTTACATAAATCTTGGTACTGAATTTCTAAGGAAGATTTTCAAGCATTCCTATGATCTGCATTATTTTCTTCATCAGAAGGGTCTTCTGAGTTGTATGGGAACTGTTGAATCACGGCCTGAACCACTGATTGATCACCTGAGGCAAGCCCTGAGTCAGCTGCAGGGGCACAACTGAGTGTGATTGGAAGGGGTGGAGTTTGACTCCACCTCTCCCAAGACCCCATTTAAGGGCTGACCACCAGCGGGGAAGGGTCTCTTGTTGGAGATCCTTCCCTGCTGGAGTTATTGGTGAGCCTCAACCATCATCAAGGTGAGCTAATCTCTTTTGCTATTTATTTGTATACCATCTACTTAAAGCCTACCAAAAATGTATCATCTTTCACACTATTTCCTTTGAGTGCTTTCCTTGGGGTTATCTGCCCTACATGAGTATAGACTGTGGTCTTTTGAGTTGCTAAAATTTAGTCAGACTAGGGGTTTCATTGTTTTGATACGTACTAGGTCACTCTAAAAGTAAATTCTCCAATTTATTTCTTTGGAAGCTACAACAAATATGAAGAGCACACCAGGCTTACAATATTTGGTAGAGCAAATTCTTAGCTACAAAACACTATTTTTCAGCGTAGTCACCACCATTAGCTGTGCATTTTCACTAGTGGAGATCCACTAGTATCATAGATAGGAAAATGTTGCCCGTGAAGTCCACCTTTCATTCAGTTCTTCACTGCACTCATTCAGTGTACTGTGTGCAGTTTTGGACATCACAGTTCTTAATGGACATAAATTATTAATTAGTATGCAAAGTAGGGCTACAGAGATGATTAAGAATCTAGAGGGGAAGACATATGAGGAGTGGTTGAAGTCTCTTGGTTTATTCAGCCCAGAGAAGAGGACTCTGAAGGGAGACCACATAGCAGCCTATAGATTCCTCATGAGAGGGAGCAGAGCAGCAGTGCTGTTCTTTTCTCTCTGGTGTCAGCATTAGAACCTGAGGGAACAGCATGGAACATGTGATAGGGGAGCTTCGGGTTTCATAGCAGGAAAAGGTTCTTCACCAAGAGAGTCTGGAACAAGCTCCTCAGGGCAATGGTCATGACACCAAGCTTGCTAAAGACCAGGAAGTAACTGGAAAATGTCCTCAGATACATGGTCTGTTTTTTTGATGATCTTGTGTAGAGTCAGGAGTTGGACTTGATGATGTTACATGTCCCTTCCAGCCTGGGATATTCTATGATTCTATGTTCAGCCTGAAGATATGTAAGTCAGAAGGTGCCAAATCCGAAAAAAAAAGGTGGGTTAGGTAGGACAGTTCAGCCAAGTTTGGCAATGTGCTCCACAGTCTTCATACTTGTGTTGGTGACTGGTGTTACCATGTTGCAAAAAAACATTTGTCTTATTCCTTGGCCTGACTGGAAGTTTGAGCTTCAGCTAAGTCAGCACTGCAATGGGGTGGTCAGACTTCATGGTTTGTATGGGTTCCAGGAAATCCAGAAGGATCATCCCTTTCCTATCCCAATACATGCCTTTACACACTGTGGGCTGTCTTGAACCTTTTCTTCAATGGAAAATTCTCATGTTGACATGAGAATGTCACTGTTGTCACTTCATAAACACCACTCACAGCCTTAGTATGTTCACATTCACTGTTTCATTTCCATAAAGATTCAGCAACTGTTGACGAATGGCAATGGGTGTGTTTTTAATGTAAGGAAGAACTCGATTACTCACTTTTGCTTCAGACACATTTCCAGGTCAGACACCATTTTGTCAGACTGCCCCCCTGCTGCCATCTGTTGCACAACAACAAAACTGAACAGAATATTGGCAGGAAGGTTCACTCTCTGCTTCCATACCACAAGCATTTCCTGATACAATGGCCAACATAACAAAAGAGGAGGCATTACTTTCATAGCAGCCTGCATAGTTATGTCAAGCCTAGGCTAAATGGTCTAGCTACCTCCTCTAGTGCTGCATCACAATTCCCATCACTATGTATTCTTTAATTTACTTAGCTATGTTACTGATGGCCAGTAAAAGATATCTATTTTGCCTCTGTTTTCCAATCCTTGCTTCCTTGTTTCATCTTACTGCTCTTGCTGACTTGCTGAAACTAAATGTTTTTGACCCATGTGTGACAAAAGGCATTGGCAGGTGAATCTAACAGTTTCTTCACATGCTTGCAACTTGCCCCCAAAGTTAGATGAGGCTGGTTTTCAGGCAACCTGCTTTAAGTTGTATTCTTGGGGAGATGTCAGGGGATGCAGCCAAATTTTTGAAGGGATACCATGAGATTGTCACAGAATTACAGAACTCTAGGGGTTGGAAGGGACCTCTAGAGATTATTTAGACCATTCCCTGCCAAAGAGGCACCCTAGATTAGGTAGCTCAGCTAGGTGTCCAGATGGGATTGTCTTCTGCTTCTCTGTGTAGCATAACCTCTTTATCTTGTGACCTTTGGAGTTTTGCCAGCTTTTTCTACTCTAAGAACAGGGATTCTTCTGATATTTTTTTCTTCTCTATTTAGTTAATCCTGAAATAGAATATTGTTGACTATTAATCTCTTCTAATGGGTCCTTAGCAAATAACCTAAAATGGTATAGGATTTTACTTAATTTCTATGCCTAATTTACCTAGTTTCTGAGTCTACAGCTAGTCACTTAATTTCTGGACAAAAAGAAAAATTGCTAAATTTTCCCTAATGTTCTGTCTTTAATAAATGTTATTTCTTCTGAATATATTTTCTCTTGCTGCTGCCATTTTTCTCTGACTGATTAAGTGATATCATTAAATTAATGTAAAAAATGGATTATTAACTCTGTTAACATTGAAAAAAATAGTTTCTAAACAGCTTCAGGATAGCTAGTTAGTTCAGTGGCAGAAAAGTTTTGTGATGTTAGCTAAAACAAAAAATAAAAGTTCCTCAACTTTAGTTTGCCCCTCTGCTTCTAGCCTGGAATTGCTGAATACGTAATGTCACAAAGAAACAAAGTCTGCTAAGGTCTGTTTTCAAAAAGCTATACTTCCAGTATTGGAACAAAACTGAAGCTTAAGCTAAAAGGCAGCTAGTATTCTGAATAATATTAGCTAGCTAGTTTCATCAGAGCCTTCTGCTTCATTTCATAGTTTGTTCTTTTTGTATCGTTTTATTTCCAAAAATTTTTTGAACTCACAGTACTCACAATGTTTTGTGAAGAGAAAAACCTTCTGGGCTCAACACTCTCCTTTGCAACTGGTCACTGATAACATTTGTTATAGGGCTCCAAGTTAAAGGAGTACTTATATTGCCCATGGGCTTGATTATTCTTCAGTGTAAAAATGTTCACTGTTCTCTGAACTGAGAATATCATCTTTTGTTTGTGCATGAGCAGTCATCACTTCATCAGTGCTCCACTTTTGAGCAGTGTAATGGGTGTACATAGTACAGTCTGGCAACTGTCTTCAGTCGTTCTACTCACTAATGCCACAAATATTCATAGATGCTAACTTGAATGACTGCATAGATTCAGAGATACATGAGGCTGGAAAGGACCTTCAAGATCATCTAGTCTAACCATCCTCCTACCACCATCCCTACCCACCAAGCTACTAAATCAAATCCGTCAGCACCTCATCTAAACGCTTCTTGAACAGCACTAGGGACGGTGCCTCAACCCCCTCCCTAGGCAGGCCATTCCAGTGCCTGACCACTCTTTCAGAGAAAAAATTTTTCCTCAAATCTAATCTAAATCTTCCCCAGCACAACTTGTGGCCATTCCCTCTCGTCCTGTCATTAGTTACCTGGGAGAAGAGGCCGACCCTCAGCTTGCTACTGAGAATTCACTAACGCAAATCTCAGTTCAGTGGTGACTGAATCCTACTGAGCTGGAGGGAGAGGCGGAGGTGTTATCTCTATGCTGACAACACAGAAGCATGAACCAATTGTGTGTAGCATTTAATTGGTTTCATATGGGTGCTGAATACAATGCTTGCTGAGATTAAAATGCTCTATTTCTGAAAGCCAGTTGCTCTTAAAACAGCTGCAAGAGTCAGTCAATTTAACCTTTGCTTAGAGAGAAAGACCCATAAATGCGGATGAATTGTCTAGGACTACAGAAGAATGCAATATGATCAACGGCACTTAACGTACACTGTATTTGCCCTTACGTATCTTTGGTCTTCCTGGCATGATGAAAAGACAAAGAAGTGCTGGAGTCACTGCATCATTGCCAGCTGTTTTTAGGAAATCTTACCAGATACACACACACACACACACACACACATATATATACACTGGATATATCATCTCCTTTTGTTACTGCTCTCTTTTCACCACAGACTCAGAAAGTTAAAATGAGATCTGGGAACTGAGAAAGGTAGATTCAGTGTATGTCATTCACTTCCACATCATTTTTTTTTCTCTTTTTTTATTGTCATGAATAAGTATTACAGTTTGTTTGACTTTCCTTGCTGTACTTTGTGCTCAGTATTTCTAGACTGCAAATGATTAACAGGCAAAGAACATATTCTACAGACGCACCATTGACTTCTGTCTGGGGTTAATTACAACTGGTGATGGTTCTATAGAAGTACTTACAATACAGTATAGAATTACATCTAATCTATTTAGAGTAGTAATAACTTTGATTTCACTCTCCATATAAGGGCAGTAACAATTATATCGTCTCACAAATATTAACAATTTTTACAGAAGTAGATGTAAAAATAAAGCAGTGCAAGTTGCAATACCTGTGTGCTTTAAAAATTGTTTTTGACTCTAGGATGTCTGACAAGAGAATGGGTTTGTACTTCTATCAGGACATCCACAGCCATCTATTCCTCATTGTAGGCTGTATTTTTTGCAGAATATGCCTGGTGGATGTACAGATATACAAAGGAAAGTTGATTAATTGTTAACTCTGGCAACAGTAAGCTATTATTTAAAAACAAAAAACAGTGAAGTGTCTGGTTGAATGGAAATGGAAACATGACCTGCCTGCAGGAAGGAAATTAGAGAGCAGATAACCTTTCCAAATGAAATTGTGTTCCATGGCTTGCTGTATAGCAATTAAGTTAGACAAATTCTTTTTCAAACTCCTTTGCAAAGGAGTTTTCCAAGAGAACATTTTCTAGATAGCTAGAGATGCATGACAGAAGATGACTGTTGTATTTACTTTGATAGTAGGATCTCAGTATTTACCAAAAAATATGACAGATCTGAGCTGGAAATGAGTCTGTGGCAGCAGAACTAGTTGATCCTTTGCTGATGATCTCTTTGTTTATGTCACAAATGCTTAAAAAATTAAAAGGCAGAATTCAATTTCAGGCAAGCTGTTCTACCACTAACTTTTCTGTTCTTTTTCTGTTTTTCTACTGAATGCATGGGAAGGAGAAGCAGTGGCAGGATGAAGTTTGGCTCAGCCTCCTGTGAATGACATCCATGTTTATGAAACTATTTCTTAAAGTACTGCAGTCTGTTGATAGTTTTCAGTCAGGACTCTGTGTCCTTAAGCAATCCAAAGCACAGCTGTCTACTATTTGAAATATTACAGAAAATTCTTTAAAGCATACTGCTGTGCACACAAAAAAAACAAAACCTATTCTACCAGGGCAAATAGCCCTGTTGTGTCTCTATTTGAAAGCAGTTTAAAGCATTTGTATTTACTAAGGGTACTCAGAATACACATCATTTAAGGTAACAGGAATTTCACTGTCTGCTGTCTATGTGGATTCTCAGGAGGTGGAAAGCTCACAGAGGCTGTAATTGTACAGAAGACATTCTTTCCTTTGTTCATAAGTAGCATGGTCATTCTTCTGGTAATGCTGCTTGGAGTGATCTGCTTTTTCATGGCTCCCTTCCACATCTCTGCTTCAGAATGCTTTTACCTTCATGTGTTATGGCTACAACCCAATAAGCAAGCAAGCTTTTGTGATTAAATTTTATCAGATCAGTAGAAAAGCATGGTGAGGATAGGAACTAAACTTTCAATTGATCATAATTTAACAGGTTTTTAAAAATGCCTAAAACACACCACACACTATTCCACAAGTGACTCAACTATTCCAGAAGCCAAAGCTGAAAAACAGCTGCTTGGGTTGGTGCCTAAATCCAAGATAAACAATTTTATTCTCACACCTCATTGAACTTCCTGCAACTTTCCTTTCTTTAAACTACACTTCCCCTTATATTTTACTCTAATTTATAGAATTGTAGGGGTTGGAAGGGTCCTCCAGAGATTGTCTAGTCCAGCCCCATTCTGCAATTGTTCCTTCTGTTCTTTCCTTATGTCTCCTCCTCACTCAGCTAATTTTATTATTAGGGAGAAGCTGTGTTTGGTTGTGTTTGGGCATGGAACACTGTTTCATCTAAACTTTCATGCAGAGATATGTGTCTGCAGGGCCTACATTAATTTGCTTATGTAAGAGCTCCTAAGTACCATCTCCTTCAGACTCACTTTCCAACTTCTGGTGCCCAAAGCTCATGTTTCAGTGCCAATGACACTGCTGTTTAAGCTGGCGGCATTTTTATGTTGAGTTGTAATGAGCTGCAAAGTGAATATTTCTTTCATTTTCTTTTAAAAATGCATCAAGTTCCACCTCCATTGTATTACATTCATTGCAGTTCCTTTAAGTAAATTATGCCACGCAAAATAACTGAGGCACCATAAAATCACAAAATGATAGAAGGAAGGAACCACAGGTTCAACCTTTCTTTCTTGTACCAGGTATTGCATAAGCTTGCTTTACTTTCCTAATCACGCCCAGGTTTCGATGAATGGGAGTTCGAAGTTGCACATGCCTTTTTCTAAGTGTGTCTGTTTTGTTCTTATCCTCCCTGTGTCTCCTCCAAAATGATTTGTTTTCAGGTAGTGTGAAGTACTCTAATTGCTGTAATTCCATTGCTCTGCCTTTTGTCTGCTTAAAAAAAAAGGAAAACAAAAAAAAAAAAAGGGGAATCTCCTGTGCACTAGCTACTATCAGGAATGGAGTTACCTGTTTCATAGTGGGTTTCTTTTCTTGTTTGTTTGTTTTGTTTTCTTATTGCTTCAGCTTACAACAATATTCTCAAGATGTTTTTGCCGTTCTTTGAAGTTTCTGAGACATTCAGTTCCTCACGAAGTTTTCACTGCTGTGATATCCTAACCAATCTGTTTTCCTCAGTTATCACAGAACCACATAGGACAGAATAGTCGGGGCTGAAAGGAACCTCTTAAGATCACCTAGTCCAACACCCTCCTAAAGCACGTTCCATACAGTACCTTGCAAAGGAAAGCATTCAGACAGTTTTTGAATATCTCCAGATAAGGAGACTGCACAACCTCTTTAGGCAGCTTGTTGCAGTGCTCAATCACCCACAAAGTAAAGAAATTCTTTCTCATTCTCAGATGAAACTTCCTATGCTCCAGACTGTTAACCCTTGCCCTCTCACTTGAAAAAAGAGCCTGGCTTCATCTTCTTGATACCTGCCTCAACAAAGTGGTGGGCATGTGTTTCTGTGTTCCACTCTTGGCTATAACCCAAGATTTCTGTGACCTTCACTATAGTAAGATATGAGAGACTTTTTTCATACTTCCTATTGATAAATTTCTTTTTTTATATGTGCCAGAAATGTCAATTTTTTTTCCTGGTCTCTGTTTCTCAGCTATTCAGTTCATCTGTATTTTTCTTTTTAAACTGCTGGAATACACATAAAATTGCTCCTATAGAATACTTCTGTAAATGTACAAATCTCCAAACAAAATGGAAAGAGATTAGTTATTTTACCTGTTAACTTGCAAAAGCTCCATTTGGGGAGATGAGAAAAGCTATGATATGATAGCTGATGCATAAAAGCAAGTTGCTATTCCTGTGTTATGTTTCTAACCTCCATCAAAAGGACTTTTTCCCCACTTTTCTTGAGAAGTTTTAATCAGACAGCCACAGAACGGTTAAAGTTGGCGGGTATCCCTGGGTCCATTTGTTCCAACTCGGGCTCAAGCAGGGACACCCAGAGCAGGATGCCCAGGTTCATGTCCATGTAGCTTCTGGAGATCTCCAAGCAGGATACTGCACATCCTCTCTGGGCAATCCATGCCAGTGATCACTTGTCAACTTAAATAAAGAAGTGCTGTCTGATATTCAGACAGACATCTGTTCCAGTTTGTGCCCATTACCACGTCCTGGCACTGGGCATCAATGAAAGGAGCCTGGCTTCATCTTTCCTTGCTCTGCCTGCAGGGATTTATAGACACTGATAAGATTCCCCGAGCCCCTTCTTCTCCAGGCCTAACAGTCCCAACTCTCTCAGCCTCTCCTTCATAGATGAGATGCTCCTGTCCCTTAATCAGCTTGGTGGCCCTTTGTTGTACTCTTTTCACTAGGGTCATTAGGGTCATTATGGTTATTAGGGTTAGGATCATTAGGGTTATTTCGGTTATTAAGGTTACGGTTATTAGGATTATTAATTAGGGTTATTAGGCTCATCAGAGTTTAGCTTAACAACGCATTTCCAATGGTGACCCCTATCCCTTTGCCTCTCTTTCAGGTCCTAGTTGTTGTAGTGAACAAACAACTGCCTCTTTCCAAGCCCTACCACTATATTCACACACCCCCACCCCCCACCCTTTGTTTTATTAATTAACTAGACAAGTCTGACTTATTAAGCACCACAAAAAAAAATGAGATCTCAGTATTACCTAATTAGTGAAAGCAATTATTAGCATGGTGGTCTGGATGCTGCATGTCACAAACTGTCAGTGCTCAGCTCTCCTCCTCCACACTGTGCAATGAACACAATTTGTGGCTCAATTCCTTTTGTGATACAAAATAAAAAAAGAAGAAAATGAGCAACAAAACAAGAGAAGTGAAAACTAATTATTAGTAATTAATCTGTTGGCTGGATGAGGAAAAGAGAAAAAGCATTTCATTAAAAAATTGTTAGCTTCCAATAATGACAGATAAAAATGTACTTCTGAAGGGAACAAGTACATTAGGCAATGTATGTCTAACTACTGGGTGTTAATAGGTGATGCTTTGCTGCCCAGTTAATTAAGAAACCAGTAGATATCCTAACAAGAACTTTGTTAGCCATAGGGTGGGAGAAACAAATGGATCTTTATGACAAAAATAATATGTATAAATATATATATATGAATCTATATGGAGAAATTAGTGGTAAGCTTCCTTTTGGGTCCTGTAAGATATATAAAAAACAAACAAAAATTAACTTTTTAAAGGAAATTCTACTATAGATAGGGATTTTTGAGTTTTCTTCTGCAACTGATGGACCCTTAATTTCATTGTCCTCTTGGTTGGAAGTGCATCCTCCTCTTTTATGTAATTAAAACACCCTAATGCACCTTATAAGGAGCCCTTAAACATTAAGCTGTACTTTGTTGAGGAGGAGGGGGTGATGGTATTTGGTCAGTGATAACGAAGAAGATGTTCATTAACTGGCTGATCAGAAAAGCATGTTAAAATGGAATAGCTATTGAGAAGCAGGAAGGCTCATTTCAATGAGATTGATATTGTGAATTGGGATTTTCAGTTTCCTTCTCAAAATATAAAGATTATGATTGTTGCTGCATGCTTGCCTTCACTGTCGATATAAGATATGTAAATAGCACTCGTTAGTGGCAAAGCTTAACAAAGTTTGGATCTGTTGATTGGATTCTCCAGTTTTGAGGTGCTGGGATGAGAGGAGGTTGTATGATGGTTGGATTTGGAGGTGGGAAGGATGTCAAGGCTGGTAGATAAGAATGGGTCTCATTGTTTTTGTCATTAATGATGTTGATTAGTAGCAAAATGCTAATGAATAAGCCATATTTATCTTTCAGGAGATCTCAGACCCAGCAGTGTCCATGAGGAACCCATAGGAGTCGCTCTCCTGTTGCCTTCAGTGGAGATGGATCTGTTAGTGGTCACAAAGTGATTCAATCCCAGCGTACTAAGGATCCACCCTCCACTAATTAACCAACACACTCACTAGGGAATCTGTTGATGCAGAATGGTTTAGACCATTTGCTGAGGAATTCTAAATGTTTATACGACTGTTAGCTGTATTGGGGATGAAACTTGGAGCAATGACAGTCTTCTGTGGCTATTTTTCTTCTCTATTTTTGTTGGGTTTGGTAGTATTTTTGGGGGTATTTATTTTTTTATCTAAATAAAAATAGTTAATTGTTAACTAATTAATAATAAAAGTATTAATATTGTTTTTAAAATTTTGTGGGTTTTGGTGTATTTTGTGATTTGTAGATGCCTCCAGTGCAGGTGATGCACTGCTGGGATTTCTATCTGTGGTGGTGGAATGATGAAGGTGTGGGGAGCATTGGAACCTTTTCTCATCTGAAGTTATTCAGTGTCATCATATACATGACTATTTCTGTAGCAACAAATGTGCAATTTTCTAAAGGTGATGGCAGTTTTTGAGTCATTTTGTCATTTTGGGGGGTTTGGGGTTGGAGTTGGGGGTGGGTTTGGGTTGGGTTGCGGTCAGCGCTGAGGTTGAATTGGGGTTGGCATTTAATTAAAGAAAATAATAAAAAATAATAAAATAACAATAAAAATTACAATAAAGTATACAATCATAGAAAATAATAAAATAAGAACATAATAAAATATATGATAATGATGATAATAATATTACATAAAATAATAATAATCAAAGAGAACCCCCTCAGAATGAAGAGGTGCAAACCAAAACCTTTGGTGGCATGCAGCTTAGATGCAGAGATGATCATCTGAATTCCATCCCCGGATAATGTGGAATAAAAGAGCCAAGGAAATCAGATTTTTATCAGATTTGGATTAACAACTTCAATATTTGAGAGCTGGAAGTGCTTTGGCCAGGGTGGGTCTTAATTAATGACAGATTGGATGCCTGTTAATTGAGCTTCCTTGAAGTGCCCATACTGGTGGCTGTCCACATACTGGTGGCTGTTCCCAAACTGGTGGTTATCCTCTATGAACTTGGGGGTGCCTTCCTACTCCACCACCCCATGTTTCTCTGGTCTCAGAGGTTCCTTCCAATTAGGTGTGAATTTAATCTGCACACCAATCCCATCCCGATAGAAAAACCACACAAACAGAATGAAAGGCACTTTCATTAACAAAGGTTCCACTAGTTATTCCCAACATGAGCAGCACCGGTGCATGGAGAAACTCAGGAGAAGCGCTGGAACTCGTTTTGATCTTTGTGGAAGAGCTGAGCGAGGATGTGGTCCGCCGTGGCGACGAAGTATTCGTTCATGCGAAGGGTCTCCAGCTGATGGGGAAAGACATGTGGCTACCAAATGTGGATTTGTGGCTATCAAATATGAACTTGCTTCCTCATAACTACCAAACATGGACCCATGGCTCCTAAATATGGACCCACGACTACAAAATACAAACCTGCTCTCCCATGGTTACCAAAAAGGGACCCATGGCTCCTAGCTATGGGACTGCTGTCGCATGGCTTCCAAATATGAGCCTGCTCTACCATGGCTCCCAGATATGAACCCATGGCTCCTAAGTATAGACCTGCTGATCCTTGGCTACCAACTATGAACCCATGGCTCCCCCATGACTACCAAATCTGGATCCATGGCTACCAAATCTTGCCCCTGAATGCCACCCCCACCTGGTTGCCCGTGCTATAGGCCAGGAGCAGCAGCAGGTCCTCGTCGCAAACGCTCTTAAGGTAATGTTGGGTCCCAACAGGGAAAAATACGACATCTCCGATGGCAACATTGAAATGGATGGCTCTCCCAGATTGCGTGATGAGACCAGCCTGCATTAATGATGGGGGCAATTAATGACCATGAGTGATGATTGAATGACTGAAGCCCAATTAAAAGCATCTTACCCGCCCACATCCGCTAATTACGTAGCCCAGCTCATTAGCATTAAAGTGGAAGTGGGGCTGGCCCAGCTCATTAGAGGAGATCCTCAGGGTCGCCAATGTGAGTGCATCCTCATGCTGGAAAACAGAAAGGATCTAGAAGGTTCTGAAGGTTCTGGAAGGGAACAGTCGGGTCCTAGCAGCTCACACCTTGTGTATAGATCGACTGTAGATGCGCTCTGTTTCGCTCAGCTCGCTCTCGTTAGCACGGTAACGAGCCCAGTGGAAGCCCCCACCTGGGAAGGGATGTTCCATGGATCCTGGAAGGGAGATAGATGCTCAGCCTGGTTCTGGAAGGGCACTAAGCACTGGTGCTAAATAGGGTTTTAAGTGGGGTTCTTCTCCAACCTTAATGACTGTATGGTACTAATTAAGGTCATCATGGGGTGATTGGGGGACTTCTCCAGCCCTAATGAGCCCATAGTTGTAGTTAGAGTCTTGGCTGGGGATCTTCTCCAGCCTTAATGAGCCCATGGTTTTATTAAGGGTCATGGTGAGGTGGTTGTGGGTCTTCTCCAACTTTAATGACCCTATGGTTCTAATTAGGGTAATGGTGGAGTCTTGGGGATCTTCTCCTGCCCTAATGAGCTGATGGTTCTAATTAGGGTTGTGGTAGGATGGGTTGGGTGTGGGGTTGTGGGTCTTCTCCAACCTTAATGTCCCTATGATTCTAATTATTAGGGTGGTGGTTGGGGGAAGTTTGTACCTCCAAGGTCATAGAAGTATTGCCACACGTGTTCATCCACAGATTGTGCATAGTTTGCACTATGCACCAGCTCACCCAGGTTGGGTGGGAGGTTGACTGCTTGGTCCTCTGCTGCCTTCTGGAACGTTCTGATGAAGCTCAACCCACCATGTGGCTGCAAGATGGAAACACCAAACGTTGCACCTTCTAGGACCTAACCTCCCTGTTTAACATGGTAGAGAGCATGAGATCACACCTTGAGTGCCCGTGCCACAATATCCTCTGGCGTGGAGAAAAATGCATCATCAACATCCAATGTCTTCACTTCATCATGGGTCCCGAAGAAGAGGAGGAAGACACAGTCTTCCTCTCCCACATTCTTGATCCAGTGCACGGTGTTGCGGGGGAAGAAGACAACCTGTCCTGCGGTGACATTGTAAGTGGTGACACCAGTGGTGTCGGTGTCAATTACACCAATCCATGCAGTGCCCTGCAATAAAATTAGTGGATATCTTCTCATTAGGAAAGTCTTTCTATAATATCCATCACAAAAAAAAAAAAAGATTTTCAGGGAGGGAGAGAGAAAAGATGGATGGCTGGTGTGTGGAAAAGAGGATTGGGAAAAAGAGGAAAGAAAGAAAAAAAACGTGGAGGAAACCAGAGTGTACTTGCTGCACGTAGCCATGCTCATTAGCATTGAAGTGCCAATGGGGAACGCGGAGTCCTCTGGCTTTGATCCGCAATGTAGCAAAGGACATTTTGGACTGATGATTGCGGAGACTCTCCCCAAATTCCATTGCTTCATTGTATTGGTTGGAGTCGGGCATAGAGCCTGCCCATCGGATTTCACCACCAGGATACACATGAGCCTGTGACACCAAGATTGTGGTTTGAATGGTGGAGCAAAAGGGAAAAACAAAAAGGACTACTTTCTCTTTCACTTTTTATTTCAATATCCCATCGATGAGAATGGGATTTTGGCACTCTATTATAGTCTCAGAACCACGCAATGGGATAGTTTGAATAGTAATTGAAGGTGAGCTGCTCACCTTGGATTTGCTCATGTGGTACAGGAATTGGAATTTGATGTCCAGAGGCAGCTGGGAGGGCACAGTGTTGTCCTGAATGGGGATCTCCTTGAGGACAGTGGCGGTGTTGGTATAAATGAGGGAGAGAGTCAGCACACTGATGGCAGTGGTGATGAGCCCAGCCAGCAGGCACACCACGAAGAGCTTCAGCAGAGATCTGGCACCGCCTCTCGTGTCCTGAGGGTAGGGGAAGAGCATCATGTCATGGCAGGGTAGGTGGAATAGAGCAAGCAAGGCATGGCAATGCTGAGGGCAAGCTGAGCCAAGTCAAACCAAGACAAGTCAAGAAAAAGCCAAGACAAGACAAGACAAAACAAGCAAAAGAAAAAAAAAAGCCAACACAAATGAAGAAAAGTCAAATTGAGATAAAACAACCCAAGCAATGCCAAGCTGAGCCAACTCAAGTCAAGTCAGGCCAAACCATGCCAAGCCAAGACATGTCAAGCCAAGTTGAGTCAAATCAATCCAAGCCAAATCAAGCCAAAACAAGCCAAAAAGACAATCCAATCAAATCCTGCCAAGCTAAGCCGAAACAAGCCAAGCCTAGACAACTGAAGTCAAGCCAAGTCAAGCCAAGTTAAGCCAAGCCAGTCCAAGTCAAGCCAAGAAACAGCATTTGATCTAACCCATGATATATCTTTATGATATATCTGTAAGATATATCTTTTGCAATTCAACCACTGTGCTGTTGAGAAACACATTTAGAACGGAATTGCTGGGCCCAGCACAGGGAAATGTCACAGCACATGCAGTTATGCAATTTGTGTGTGTCCTGTCAGGTTAAAGCACTGCACTGTGATCACACTGTGAAAGCAAGACCTCTTTTTGCAGCAACTCTCGTCCCTTCCAGGACCTTGGTGTGCTCTCGGTGTGCATCTCAAAGGCCTGGTTGTCCATCTTGGGGGATGGGAAGCTGAAAGAAAGGGACCTAATTTTGGTCATAGTGGGGTGGGCTGGGGGTCTTCTCCAACCTTAATGACCTTATGGTTCTAATTAGGGTCATGTTGGGGTGGGTTGGAAGTGGAATTGGGGGGGGTCTTAATTTGGGGTCTTCTCCAAACTTAATGACTCTATAGTACTAAATAGAGTCATGGTGGGATGGGTTGTGGGTGGGGTTGGGGGATCTTGTGGGTATTCTCTAACCTTAATGACACTGTGTTTCTAATAGGGTCATATTGGGATAGGCTGGGGGGGTTGGGGTTCTCAGGGGTCTTCTCCATCCTTAATGACCCAATAGTTCTAATTAGAGTTGTCGTGACTCCTCTGGATCCCTCCCATCCCATGCTATCCCATGCCATCCCATGCCATCCCATGTTATCCCATGCCATCCCATGTTATCCCATGATCCCAATGTATCCCCCCCATCCTATAATACCTTTCTATCCCCTCCAGGTCCTGGCAGCACCTCACAGTTCCGGATCACTATCACGTCCCCAGTGTCACCACCTCCACTCCCATATATATACATGCAGTTCTATGGAGGAAGTAATGTTTTGGTGTAGTTATTTCCCAATCCATATGCAAATATCATTCCGGATGTGGGGTTTTGTCAGCAAACAGTTCCAGGAAAACCCTGGGGAGTGGTGATTCTTTCCCATCACAGATGCCTCATGTCTTTGATGAGCTGCCAGAACCTGGGCTTCTTTATATGCCAGGACCTGTGTCCATTCACACACCAAGACCTGGGCTTCTTTACCTGCCAGGGTGTGTGTCTGTTTAAATGCTAGCTAGGATTTGTGCTTCTTTACCTACCAGTACCTGGGTTTCTTTACCTCCCAGGACCTGTGTCTATTGATATATGAGGATGGATTTTTCTTTACATGTTAGGACCTGTGTTTCTCTACATGCCAGGACCTGTGTCTATTGACATTCTAGGACATATGCCACTTTACCAGTCAGGACCTGTGTCTGTTCATATGCCAGGATCTGTGTCCACTGACACACCAGGATCTGGGGTTCTTTACCTGCCAGAACCTGTGACTCTTTACATGCCAGAACCTGTGTCTATTGACACAACAGAAGCCATATTTACTTGCCTGTTAGGACCTGTGCCTGTTCACACACCATCAGCCATGTTTCTTTACATGCCAGCACCCATGTTTCTTTACCTGATAGGACCTGTACACCCGCGTTTATTACTTACCTGCTAGGACCTTTGCACCCATGTTTATTTTTTACCTGCTAGGATCCACGCATGCACCCACTTATATTATTTCCCTGCTAGTACCTGTGCCTGGCACGCACCATCACACACATTTATTATTTCCCTGCTAGGACCTGTGTACCTTTATTACCTTTGCTCCTCCCTTTGCCCCTTTGCTCCTCCTCCCCCCTCCCCTGCTCTGTTCCCATCTCTTCCCCCTCCCTCCCACCACTCCCTCACTTCCTCCTTTTCCTTTTACTTTCCTCCCCCCCCTACCCCCGCTTCTGTGATAATTGGGGATTTCAGCATTTTTTCTGCCCTGACTGACCCTATAGATAGTTTTAGAGTCATTTTGGGGTCCAAATGTGGGATTTTGGGGGGTGAAAACTGAGTATTTGGAGACTTTCTTCCCCCCTCCCATAATCCTAATCCTGTAATCCTAATCCTGTTATCCAAATCCCAGTCCCATAATGTTAATCCTAATCTCATAATCCCAATCACTATTTTGTAATCCTAATCCCATGAACCTAATCCTAATCCCAACTCTATAATCCTAATCCTGACCCTATATTGTAATCACAAAACTATATCCCTAACCCTATTCCTGGCTATAACTGTAATCTTAACCCTATTAACCTAATCCTAATCCCAACTCTATAACTCTACTCCTGATTCTGTGAGCCTAATCCTAATCCCAACCCTGTAATCCTAATTCCAATCCTTTATTTCTTACATGATCCCTATAATCCTAATCTCAACCCTATAACCTTAACCCTAATGCCAACCCTCTAGCCTTAATCCTAACCCTAATCCTAATCCCAACCCTGTAATCCTAATCCTGGCCCTACAATCCTAATCTTAATCCCAACCCTATAAACCTAACACTAATTGTGGCCCTTTAATCCTAATCTCAACCCAAAAATCCTAATCCTGACACTGTAATTCTAATCCTTACCCTATAATCTTAATCCCAACCCTATAATCCTAATCCTAATCCCAACCTATAACCCTAATGCTAATCTCAGCCCTGTAATCTTAATCCTGACCCTATAAACCTAATCCCAACTCTATAAACCTAATTTTAATTGCAATCCTATAATTCTGATCCTAATCCCAATCACCTAATCTTAATCCTAATCTCAACCCTAGAGTTCTAATCCTAACCCCAGTCCTTTTTTGGGGGATTAGGGTTGGTATTTGGATTATTCTCAAGATTAGGATTACTTTTTGGGATTAGGGTGTGAATTAGTATTTTGAGGGGGTGGGGGGGAATTAGCGTTGAAAGTGGATTTTTTGGGGGGGGGATTAGGGTTGAAATTATGGTTCTTTTTTGGGATCAGGTTTGGGATTAGGATTATTTTGGGGAATAGGGTTGGGATTACAGTTCTTTCTTGTGCTTGATCACCAAGGTTAGCTGCTTTGGAGCCATCCCAGCCAGAACCGCAATGACTGATCGAGAGGTACAGGGGATTTCCAGTCAGTTTCTGTACCAGGGAAACCCCGAGCTAACAGGGTGGCCTGGCAGCTCTTCCGTGAATGGCGGACATGGCATGGGCGTTGTCAGAACAATGAATCTGCATCCACACTTCTCGTCACAGAAAAGGCTTCCCGGAGGGTAGCAACAAGTTGCTGCGCACCAGTTGCACTGAGGAAAAAGCACACGCTGTGTACTCACGGTGACAGCAGCAGGTGCAGTAACTCACTGTGGTCTCCACCAGGCAATAAACTCGCCCCACAAAGACTGAGGCGACCCAGACAGTGGCTCTGCCTAAGAATGTTAAGGTCTCCGGCTGCAGGGAGTGCCTGAGCCTACTGCTGCCTGGGGAAGGTGGCAGGAACTCCACCTGTGTGAGGTGTGAGCAAGTGGAAGCTCTACTGAGCATGGTGGCAGAGCTCAAGGAGGAGGCAGAGAGGTTGAGGAGCATCAGGGAGTGTGAGTGGGAGACTGACTGGTGGAGTAACTACGTGGCATGCCAGAGTGAAAGGCGTCAGGGAGGCAACTCCCGGGAAGTGATGGATTCCGTGCCCCATCATTGTTGGGCAGAGAGGGGGGGACATGAATGACAGGGAAAGTTAGAAGACAGTCCCAGCTTGGCATCGTGGGCAAAACCCTTCCCTGCCAACCTCACTTCCCCAGGTGCCTCTAAGTAATAGATTTGAGGCACTGGAAATTGAAGGGGTGTGAGCAAGGAGGCACAGGAAGGTTTGCCTAAGACACTGCCAAGGGCGAGACAATTGTCTGTGTCACCAGACTGCCTCTGCCTAGAAAGACAGAAGGGTTATTGTTGTAGGTGACTTCCTCCTCAAGGGAAGGGAGGGCCCATTTGCAGACTGGATCCAACTTGTAGGGAGATGTGCTTGACCCTGGGGCCTCGGTCAAGGACATAACTAGGAAACTCCCAGATCTTGTTTGCTCTTCTCATAACTACCCATTACTGATAGTTTAGGCAGTCAGCAATGAAATAGTTCAGAGAAGCCTGCAAACTGTCAAAAAAGACTTCAAGGCTTTAGGGTGGTTTGTCTAGGGAGTGGGAGGGCAGCTAATGTTTTCTTCTATCCTCTCTGGAGCTGCAGGGGACATGGAGTCGGCCACAGAATGCATAAATGACTGAAAGACTGACACCACAGGAGCTTTGGGTCTTTCGACCACGGGGCAATTTACTTAGCACCTGGTCTAATGACTGCAGATGGGTGTTGCTCAACTCTAAGAGGGGAATTGATCCTAGCCCAAGAGCTAGTGGGAATCATCAAGAAGGCTTTAAACTAGGTAGGAAAAGGGGAAAGGGATGCAATGAGGCTTGCTAGGACAAAGCAAGTAGTCTAGTACAAAATCTTAGTAATCTAGTATAAAATCCTAGATCTGATAAGGAAAGAGACTTGAGGGCAGTGGGACAGAGGAAACCTTGGGGTTACTGTCACACCAGGAGACTGTGGGTAAAAAAACCTGAACTGTCTTGTAGGATCTATTTGGAACTCCTTAAAGGAGGTAACGTTGCCGACCCCCTATCCAAAACCTTCTCATACCCCCTTAGGAAGTAGTAGGGGAAAACTTCAGATTTCTTTCATAGGTTTGAGGGAGGGCCCCTCTAGAAAGGTAATGTGCCAGAAAGCCCAGTTGAAATGCCTTTACAGCAATGCAAGCCACATAGGAAATAAGCAGGAGGAATTGGAAACCGTGATGGCTTGGAAAATTATGATCTGGTTGCTATCATGAAAACATGGTGGGAGAAATCTCATGACTGGCATACTGTGATTAATGGTTACTGGCTCTTCAGAAGGGATAGGCAGAGAAGGAGGGGATGGGGAGTTGCCCTCTATGTGGGAGTGGTTAGATTGTGAAGAGCTGTGTCTGATTAACAACGATGACCAGGTTGAGAGCTTATGGGCTAAAATCAGGGATCAGTCCAGTAAAGGACATCTAGCGATTGGGGTCTACCACAGACCTGACCAGGAGGAGCCTGTTGACTAGGCCTTCTAGTTTCAACTGCAGGAAGAATCACACTCACAGCAGATAACTGCTGGGATAGTGGCACTGGAGGTGGCAGACAATCCAGGAGATTCCTGGAGTCTACTGAGGATAACTTCCTGGTCCAGGTACTAGACAGACCGACCGGAGGGTGAAGCTTTACTGCGCTTGGTGCTGCTCACCAATACAAAGGAGAGCATTAGAGAGGTTAAGATTGGAGGCAGCCTGGGCTATAGTGATCATACCCTGGTGGAGTTTGTGATCTGGAGGAATGCAACCCATGTCAGGATTCTGAACTTCAGCAAACTTCTGTCTGCTGGATGGGATCACCTGGGAAACTGTCCTTAAGGGCGTAGGAATAGAACAGAGCTGGCAGTTCTTTAAGGACACCTGTCTGCGAGCACAAGAGCGCTCCATCTCCCAACAGAAGAAATCGAGCAGAGGAGTCAGGCAAAAAGCATGGCTGAGCAAGGACCTGAAGCATAAACTGAGGGAGAGATGTACAGCAAGTGGAAGAAGGATTGTGTAGCCTGTGATGAATAAAGAGATGTTGTCCGTATGTGTAGAGACAAGATAAGAAAAGCCAAGGCACAGATGGAGCTGACCTTGGAAGGGGTGTGAAAAATAACAAGAAAGGGTTCTACAGGTATATAGGTAGGAAGAGACAGACCAAGGAGAGTGTTGCCCCTCTGATAAATGAGAAATGGCTTCCTCAGACATGGAAAAAGCTTATGTGCTCAGTAAGTGCTTTGCCTCAGTCTTCCCCCAGAAGCACTCAAAAAATCCCCTGACCCCCCCATTTTTTTCCCCAAAACTCCAAAAACTTCCCTAGTGTTGGGAATCCTAGAACTGCACACAGGACACCAGGTAGGCCTTACCAATGGTTAAAGGGGAAGGATCACCATCCTCTACCTGCTGGCAGTGCTTTTGTCTAATGCAACCCAGAATACCATTACCAGTCCTTGCAGTGCCAGCACACTGCTGACTCATGTTCAATTCAACAACCACCAAACCCCTAGGGTCCTTTTCTGCAGAGCTGCTTTCCAGCTGGGTGTCTCCTACCATGTCCTTGTGCCCTGTTCCTCCCAAAGAATTCTGTACTTCTCCTTGTTGGACTCCATGAGATTTTTGTCATCCCACCTCTGCAGCCTGTCAAGGTCCCTCTGGATGGTTGCGTGACCCTCTGGGAAGTCAGCCACTCCTCTCAGTTTCGTGTCACGTGTGGATTTATGAGAATGCACTCTACCTTGTCATCCAATGTATTTGCTACTTGTTTTATCGTGTTTATATGAGTGCTTGCTGCAGTGTTTATAGGTCTGTTGTTAACTAGAGCACTACTTCCATTTCTCCCATAAAATTCTGGGTGAGATTTGCACTTATTGCTTTCCTTCTGGCAGTTATGTTCACAGCACTGATTGTGATGAGCTGTCTTTCTCCAAGCAGGTACACTCAAACCAAGTAGAAGTCCATGCTATCGCAGGTAATGCTTATCACTGGGAAGAGTCTCATTAGACTTTTCCTCCTTTTTCATGCCTGAAACATATTCTTTCCCATCTGCTGCCACTCATCTGCCTCCTCTGAAGAAACATCTCTTGGTCAAATCACGTGCTGCTGTGCAGAACCACATATACACTGTGCCAACACTGTTGATAAATCATGATTAGTGGTATTGCTTTGTTTGTTTTTGTGTGTTATTATTATAGTTCTGCTTAAGGCTGAGACTGTGCAGCAGCTTGCTGATGCTGAAAAGGAAGGCTCAGTTTTTCCAAGGATTAAATTCAGTCTCATGTTTTCTGCAGCAGCCCTGAGGCTCACTGGATCCTTTACTGAGCTAATTTAAGGTAGGTTAGGCTAAATTTAAAAAAAATATATATATATATATCTCCTTATGCATAGGTAGAGTCAAGATACATGGTCACATATTATGAATTCTCTTCACTTTCTGTTGCACACAGTGTGTGAGATAGAAAATATCAAATACAGCAGTTATACCAGAGAACAGTCCCCTGCAATTTATCCCAAAAAGAAAGGTATCACTGAGGACATGTCCTGTTGTGTTCCACCTCCTACATGTTCCCCCCCAAAATTTTTTATATAAAATAATAAAATAATCTTAAGTTGGTTGCTCACTATCTTTACTTGTAAATCGTGCTTACCTTTATCATATTTTGCACTAAATGAATGCTAGTACAGGCATTGTTCCACTGACTGTTCATTACAGTGTTACACACTGTTAATGAAGGGAAAGTGTTTCTTAAATGTAAAAATTCTATTCTCTACGGTGTGTCATATAGAGAACTTCTAGGGAATTCTCAACTGTAAGCCCAGTTCAACACTTGTCTGGAAAAGATGCATGTTATATTTGAACACACTGAATATAGATTCAGTGCAAGTGTCCACACATGAAAAATGTTACTAATTGTCCTTACTTACATGCATATTACATGTAATTGTGTCAATAAATTAATTTTGTGTTGAAAATAATCAGAAACAGATGTGACTGTCAAGTGATAAAGACATTTTATAGATACTTTGCTCTTTCTATCTTTCTTAAGAGCATTTTGACATGGAAGTGATATATGCAAATATTTCAAAATGAATGAGTCAAAGTTCAGATGAATTTGCTGTTGTTTTTCATGCAATACTTCAACAATGAATGCATTAACTGGTGAGGTTCCCATCTATTTCAGGTTTCATTCTGCATTTCATACTCCATTATTCAATTGTTCATTTTATCTTCCAGTAGCTTTTTGGTGTCTGCCTTCAGAAAATATGACACAGTGCACTATATCTCTTTCACTTCCTTTCACCCTGCTCCTGCAGACCCTGTTGCTGGCAGTAACAGGATCAACCAGAGATTCCTTCACTCTTCCTGCCCTGGCTTCCTGCCCCAAGGGTCTGGTGATCTTCATTTTTCTATGGATATTTCCAGCTTGAGACCTGCCCTAGTCACTGCTTTACATTCATACCTAGAGTTGTTGATTCTGCTGTGATAACCCTTAAAAATGTGGATTGAAAAGTCCCCTGGGTTAAAAAGTCAGGAAAGAGACGGATGAGATTCTGTCTCTAAATATGACATGCTGTTGATATTTCCCAGTCAGTGATGAGGTACTGCTAGCCCTGCCCTTCCTATAATGCAGGCAGCAGAAAGCCAAGAGGAGGACTAGGAGCTCCCGAAAGTACATCTGCACTTTCTCTCCTCCATTCTCCCACCAAAGTGTTGTCACTGTGCCTGGAACACCAGCAATGCTGCAATCTGCTATTTTAATTGAGTCAGAAATGGCATGTAAAAAATCATTGGCTGCTGATTCAAAACCATGGGGAAGCACTGCTGGGTTTATTGCTTGCTTTTGCTAAGCAGAAGCTCTTGATGCCAGAGACTCCATGGGCTCTTTGCCTGTCTCTTGCAATGCATCCTTGGATGTTGCATGCTCCTATTTGAATTGGGCTGCAGGCAGTGAATTAAGAATTCAGCTGACAAAAAGAAAAAGCTGTGTTGTCTTTTTTTTTTTTTTTAATTTCTTTTTTCCTCTTATTTCTTTATGTCTCATAAGGAAAGAAGATGCATCAGCAGCTAAAGCCACTTCTGCTGCCTTGAGGACTTTTGTCCTGTTTCTGTTACTGCCATTACTATCTGTTTTGCTGTTGCCTTGCTCTTGCTGCTTAGAGAGCAGCAAGATCCTTCTGCTTTGCTAGGAATTCTAACATATTTTGTAGGTGGAGAGATGATGGTGATTTGGAACTGACTAAAAGGCAAGATGGGTAGTAGTAGCCTTCTCCTCTTGTCTCTATTTTGTTGTTGTTTTTTCCCCCAGATGTTTTCTTCAGTTGTTTTTGTCACTAGTCTGTCTCACAGACCCCAGCCAAATTCATATTCTCCTAGGATTTATTCCTTATGACAAAATAAAGCAGCTGATAAAGGCTTCCTTATAATTTTGCTTTCCATCTGCATTAATTTCTAAATAATAGTATCAACTCTGATGATAAATAATTTAAATCTGATCTTCACTCCCCTCTCAGTACATGTTTCTGAAATGTTCCCTTGATGTCCTAAGCAAACTCTACTTCTCCCTGTCTTCCTCTTCTCTGTTCAAGCTAATGACAGAGTTTCTTAATCCCTCCTATTAGAGCATCTCAAGTCAAGTAAGAAGTCTATTTTTTAAAATAGCTGTCCAACTATTTTGGCTGGTAATAGTTATAATTAAGTTCTATGGTCACAGTTACAAGCAAGTGTAATTAAATTTCCAATTTCATTGTGTAAGTTTATCACATAGAAATGAGGAAAGACTTCCTATGTGTAGTATGTAGGGATGTCGATTAGAGGAGCACTTACTATAGTTCATTGTGGTAATGCCTGTCCTGTTCTTATAGCTGGTATGTGTATTTATCTTACGGAGTTAGACGCTATGTATTCTTGTTTGCCAGCATCCCTCTTGAATCTGTTTAATTGCCAGTGATCATCTAGGACTGGTATCTTAGACTTTGTATGAATTGATGTCTTTCTAACAGTATCGCCCACAGGAAATTTATCTCTGATTAGCAGTTGATTTAACTCCATGGAAGAGAAATATGTATATCTGGAGAACTGGAATAGAAGGATGAAAAATCATACGAGCTGACATTTCCTTTGTACTGCACAGGCATGCCTTTCCCTTTGTGCAAAGGAAGTCTGGACTTTACAGCCTTGCAGGCCTCAAGATCATAGTACAGAATTAAATCAGACATTCCAATAATCCACAGTAAATATTCTGAGATTGGTCTGAATTTGAATACCAAAATAACAGTGACATTCAGATGAGGGATTCAGCCCTTTCTATCTTTGAAAATTATTCAAAAATACTTTGTCCAAGATTTTTAAACCAAAAACTAATAATCTTGTGATAATAATTAATTTTTCTCAAGATTCACTGTAAGTGTGCCATTGCACAGGTCAGCCTTTTCTTTCTAATACTCTGTAAAAAAAATACTCTGAGGCTAAGTTTCCCTTGAAACAAGAGGGAAACTTTGGAGGTCTTACTCTAACAAAAAGTGGCAAAATCCCCAAGGCTTTAAAACAAGAAAGCCAGAAAAGAAGTTATTCATGGTTAATTGCAGATTTATGTATGTTTTAACAATTTATATTTTCAGAATGTTGTGATGGGGTGGAAGGATCCCTAAGAAAGATGTTCATCCTATGTCCGTTGGGATGAAATTCTGTGCTTTTTTGCACTGTTTTTACTGATCATGCTCTGTGATGTTATGTGACTGCAAAATGAGGAACTTAAAATACTTGTTGCCTGGTCTCCAGAGCAGAGGAGTAGGGGAAGTTTCCTCCTATTGTAGTGAAATGCTTTTCCATCTAGTCCAAATATAAACCTTCAGAGCTTTGTCAGGGTTATGGTGGTGAAGTATGACCAAAAAAATTGCATGCATGCAGGATTTGTAAAGCCGTAGAGCATAATTGGCTATACTGTTAATCTTAGTAATGCATGGAGATCACTTGACATAAACATACTTCCAGCCATGAGTATCCATAAAAGTAAAATCTGTTTGGGCCCAAATGTAATCTGCTTAACACTGAGGAACCAAAAAATAAACGTGTATTATGAGAGTCCATGTGGATTTATGGCTGTATATCTGGATGTGCTTCATCATTACTTCATTTCTTTATGATCTGGTGTCTGCTGAGGTGAACAAAAGGTGTCAAGAATTGTCCTTCCTCTCTCTTGCTCCAAGGTTCTCTGGAAAGCTTTGCATCAGTGCTTTCCTTAGTAAGGGTGCAGCCAAGCCTTGGCAAATCACTGAGTATGTTCAGGTCCCCAGACATTCCCAGAGAGTGGCTACTGTGCTTTCTGTGATTATAAAGATCCATACCAGTCCTGCCTCAGCTGTTTTATTACATGGAGGTATGCAGAATATGACATTTTCTCTCCTGCTTTAGTGTTGAGTTTACCTGTGTCACCTGTGGCATATGGGCTCGTATCTTTCTGTTTCATTTGGGCTTAGGAACTCCGTCAGACCTGGTACATTTACTCTGTGGCTGCTTCAGTTGCATGTGGCTTTCACATTCATACTTTTAACCAGTAGACTGTAATGGTAGCTTTTCTTGTACAGGCCTGGAGAGTAAGCTTTGTTTTTCCATGGATGGTACGGCTTTCTCAGGCCTATCACTGATGTATGATTTAGTGTTCCAGCCCATGACATACCACGCTACCACTGTGACATGAAACAGTATCTGTGTGTGGCAGGTGTGAACCTGTATGAGTGAGATTTGCTTCGGTACTAAGTGAAAGATTGTGCTCTGTGGATTGATGTGAATGTGTCTGGATGAATGAGATTATGCATTAATTTCTGAAGATGGCAGCAGCTGAGCACAGAAAATATTTTTACTAAAAAAATTGCTGCTTGAGCACAAAATCTGGTTTATCTTTTCCATTTGATGTCTTGTCCGTTTTCAAGATATTCTTTCATGTTCACTCAGATTGGTATGAGATCTTTGCTAGACTTCACCTCAGAGACTAAGCCTCCAGGTCCTGCCTTCAGGTAGAGAGGATACTCTCTGGTGTTTTTCTTGGCCACGATGCTACAGTTCATGTAACAGGTTGTACCAGAACCAGTTCTGCCAGCTGAAGAGTACATCCACATGTCAGTGCCCTGAGCTGAAGATGATCTCTTCCTAAGGTTTATAATCAGGTCAATTTTTGTTGCTGTTCCCTTATTTACTTCTGTTGGAACTAAACTATTTTATGGCTCATCTAGACTGGAGCAAGTGAGGTGGTTCTGGCATGAGAGGTGTGAGGTGTAATGTCAAGCAGGATGACCTGCGTCAGTCCCTCCTAGCTGGTGGTAGTCTGTGTCCAGGACACCCTTGGCTTTTTGACAAGCAAGAAGACTTCCACTGGTATCATTTCCAGCACAGCTGTCAGTGTGGAGAGTCTTTGTCTCTAGCTGGTCATTGTGATTATTGGAGCAGGGTGATACTTCATACCAGGGTGTCTGGGGAGTGAGAGACCTCAGCATAGCATAAATATATCTGAGCTAGCTCTAAAGGTGCTTTAGAGTGCAAAAAACACTGACAATGTCAACGTTAAAAGCTAAACACAAACTGATTAATTCAGGATAATATCAGAATTAATTCAGGGTAATTCCATAGCTCCTCTCCACCTCCGCAGTGGAGGGCTGCTTTGTTTTGATCCTTTTACTCCTTTGAGTCTGTCAGCTTTCAACAACAGTTGTTTTTCCCTGTTCTCTGTCACCATATATCTGAAATCTTAAATGCACTGTGTTCACAAAACTGTGTTCAAAAATGTGTGTGAGTCTTAACAGATCTAGGGGAGAGTATCTGTTCACAGGTTCACGGTTGAAGTATCACTTAGGTATATTTCTGTTTTTTAGTCAGGCTTTATTTTTCTGGTTATTGAGAGTAGAAAGGTCTCTTAAGCTTGTCAGCTGCAGATCTGTGACAAAGGGATATCTAGAAAACCTATTCAAACACAGTGGTTCTGGGGAGGAATAAACAAAAGAACTGCTCCACTGCAGGAAGATTAGGTAGGTTTTGTAGTAAAAAATTGGTATTTATTCCTGATTAAATATATATATTTATTCCTAATGTTATTTAGTGCAAAAACAGTAAGCTAGAATCTTCTTTATTTTAAATAAATTCAACTATGGTGTATAAGTGAAATAAGCTTGTGTAATTGTTTTATCACATGTAAATGTTATTTAAACAAAAAGTTAGCCATTTCTTCATTAAAATAGGGTTAACATCACGTAATATAATTCCTGGAGAACTCAGGTTTGATTGATACTAGACACTGGCAATTTAAAGTCCCAGCATAGTAGAATTTAAGAGCATGGTGAATTATAAGGAACAGATTACTGCTTGGTTTGTTTGAAGTACTGAGGAAAAACAAACAAACAAAAGCCACAGAAAAAGCATTTCAGAAATGAACATTCTAAGGACATTGAAAGTTCCTTTTTTCAGGTTGATCAACAACTTTGATCCTTTGATCTTATGGATTCTGATTTGCTCTTGTATACTTAAAAAAAAACCAACAGTGATCAATTTCATTTATTTCTGAATGCTTAAATATTTTGTAATTCTTTAACATGGATGCCTGAACAAAATGATTGCACTCTTTATATTGTTCTAATGCATTCTCTGCTCACTTACTTCTGTGAAGGAAGAAAGTGAAGTCAGTTATAGCATGCTTCAGTGGTGCTTCACAGCATTTATGGAGGATTAAGGTATTTTTGTACTGGCTACGTCAAAAACAAATTAAAAATGTGGTTAGAGAAAAACCGTTGTTAGTATTCTCTATAAAAGGCTACTAGGAACTGCCATGTTAGAGTACATGGAAAGGATCAAAGTGTGAGAGGATGAGGAAAAGACGACTACTGGAAAAAAAGTGAAAGATACTAAGAAGGACTGAGGAGAATCATCTCACCATGACAGTGGTAGCTAATGTTAGATTCAGAGGCCCTCACAGTGCATAGGATGTTGAGAGTTTGAGGTTAGCTCTTAAAATGACTTGGGATAACAACTTTTCACCAGTGAGTGGATCTACAGGGATCATACTTGCATATGTGTAATAAATCATCTTTTTAATAATACTGCAGTCTTAGCATTGCTTCAAAAACTGCTCAATTTTCCTGTCTTAAAAATTTTACTTGTAAATGTTCTGAGCCTTAAGTGGACTGCTCAGGTTAACTGTTACAGAGCCAGGAGTGCCACATGTGTCCTTGAGGCAAATGCACTTTAGAGCTACAGAGGTACACAGTGTGATATCAATAACATTTACCAAAGTGTCTATGACTTTTTGAAAACAGATTTCTGTAACTTGGAAGATACAAACTGCATTCCTGTGTGGTGTGGTGAGAAGAATGTGATGACTACTACTTGGTGTGACCTGCTTGCTTTGCTAATGACTTTACCACTTGAGCATTATTAGGAGATGGTGATTCATCCTGTTTCATGTGATCCATTAATTAAATCATTGGACTGCTGTACTCTGTTATGTGAGCCAGATTAAATATGAACAGCTGTATGACTCTCATGGAGCCTACTTTAGAAGCCAAATTAAAAACAAAATAAGGAGTTTGGTTGAAATCTGTAAGTCCTTAAGCAGCCTTCATTTCATTTCATGTATCAACTTTGGAAACTGTACCCGTCATTTCATCCCCCCACATCATTCTGGCTCCTTGAGGACTTCTGATAAGGAGAAAGTCAGTGTCCAGAATGTCAGCATAATAGAAGAAGAGAAATTGTTGGATATGTGATTTTTTTTTCCCCAAAAGGTGCTAGTATTGCACCTAGTATAGTATATGTTCATACACATGCACATTTGTATTTTGTTTAAAAATATACTGAAGTTTATTTATCCCCGTTAAACAGGTTTTGGCAACAATTTCAATTTTTTATTAGAACTACATCTGTACTTCATGGTGCATAAGCTGTCTCAAATGGAAAGTGAAGAAATATTAGGGTATTAGGTTATGTCAGTGTTCCCCAAAATGCATCCTTTCTTCAAAGAGTCTGTGCTTTCAGGGAAACGAGGGGAGAAGGAAAGTTGGGAATCTTTACTGTGATTCTAAGGACAGTCACATGAAAGGAGAAAAAGTCATCCCAGTGAGTCTCTCACTGTCCTTTAAATGTACTGGTGGTTCCGTAATCACTGTTATGTGTTGCTTTAAAATGTGCAACTTCTGTACTGAGATTGTTTTTTTTCAACTATGTTCTGTGACATTTAATTTAAAAACAATTAGGGCATAATTATTACAGATGTTTAAAATATATCCCTTGTAAAATTGAGAACAGATACAAGAAAATGAAGTTAAATGCTGCTATTGCAATTTCCATTCTGTTGAAACTTTGCTGCATGCTTTACTCTTCTGGGAATACACTAAATGGAGTGGAATTTTCATTTTGTTTGTTATGATAAACAGCTCGTTCCTCAGATACTTTTCATATACTTTGTTTTACTAGTCAGAGCTACCACATTGCTAGAAACTGTATTTCATTTGAACTGTACAATGGAAAAATCACATGAGGTCACAGTCACCAATTGATTCCTCTCTTGAGATCCATTGTCAGTAATGGAACCTTTTCTTGTGTAGGATTTTAAACAAAGGCTCAAGTCCTTAAAGACAGAATGGGATACCCTTGTGAAAAACTACTTGTAACACCCTTCTAACAGAACAGAGGATTTTATCTCTTCCGCGTCAGTCTGTGTACAGATTCAAGGAATGCAACATGAAAGTAATTTCACTGTTGTACTTTTGGATTACTGACACATTAAATGTATCATCTTAATTTAGGTTTATCGTCTTAATTTAGGTTTTAATGTAACAAGAAGGGAACCTCAGAACTGATATGTGAAATGAAAGACTGTCTGAGACTGGCTCAGTTCTCACATTTTGTCGGAATGACAGGATGCTACAGGATAGTTTGCTTTGTTGTGATGTGCTTTTCCCATTCAGGTTTGGCTCTGATTGATCTAAGTGCATTACCCATCTGTATTTCCCGTGTTGTTTCTTAGTGATGGGGAACCTCTGTTGGTGAAGTGAAAGTAGGTGGATGCGCAGATGAATCCTGTGCTTTGGAAGCTCCTGGAACAGTGGTGTATGATTGCTTCATGTAACACAAAGAAATATTAATTTCAGAAGGAGCTCTGAGGGATCTGGGTGTCCTGGTGGATGACAGGCTGGCCATGAGCCAGCAGTGTGCACTACTGGACAAGAAGACCAATGAGATCCTGGGGAGCTTTAAAAAGAGCATGGTCATCAGGTCAAAGGAGGTGATCCTCCCCCTCTACTCTGCCTTGGCGAGGCCTGACCTGAAGTACTGTGTCCAGTTCTGGGCTCCATGGTACAAAAAAGACAGGGATCTCCTGGAAAGGTTCCAGCGGAGGGCTACAAAGATGATAAAGGGTGTGGATAACCTGTCTTACGAGGAAAGGCTGACAGACCTGGGTCAGCTTAGCCTTGAAAAAAGAAGACTCAGACAGTATCTGATCCATGTCTATAAATATCTAAGGAGCAGTAGGCAAAAAGGACAAGGGTAGACTCTTCTCAGCAGTGTGTGGTGATAGGATAAGGGGAAATAGCCACAAACTGATGCATAGGAAGTTCCACACAAATGTGTGTGAGAACCTCTTCACAGTGCAGTGATGGAGCACTGGCACAGGCTGCACAGAGAGGTGGTGGAGCCTCCTTCTCTGGAGACATCCAAGACTCTCCTGGACGCAAACCTGTGCAACCTGGGCTAGGGAGCTGCTTTGACAGGGATGTGGACTCAGTGATCTCTAGAGGTCCCTTCCAACCCCTACAATTCTGTGATTAATCTGAGTTTTGGCAGAGAGGAGGTGATGATGGAACGTGCTGTGCAGAGAAGCTATGGATATTCCATCCCTGCACGTGTTCAAGGCCAGGTTGCGTGGAGATTTAGTATGCCAGGGATGTGTCCATGCCCATGGCAATGAGGATGGAACTGTATGGTCTTTAAGGTTCCTTCCAACTCAAACCATTCTGTTATTCTACTGCTCTATCCACTGACTATCCTGGGAGCTACCTGCTCTCTGATTTTTGAGCAGTTAAATGACAAAGATCTTATATGACTGAGGTGAGTGAGAGAGCTTGTGATGCAGCATCAGGATCCCTCTTTGAACAAGGAATTTGGAAAGGCATTTGTGTTTGATTGCGGAGAATGTTTGTTGTAAGACCAGACACAGAAAACAGGGAATGGAAATGGTAAGACAGTAGGAGGACAAGGTGACAGCAAACTGGAGGACAGTAATGTTAGGATACTGATGTGAATACACAACAGAAAGAAAAACAGGGCATTTCCTTGTGGATGCCAGGTATTCCTTTCTTTCTGTAGCTTTACCTCTATCTATTGGAAAGGATCCTACATATTGCTGTGTTCTGCTCATGAGTAACAACCTATGCATAAGGTACTCCATGAGGACAGGGGAGGAGGAGTGGCATGCTTAAAAGGACATTTTTGGTGGGGCATTTGAACCAGCAAGTGGAGAAAATAAATGAAAAAGAGCAGAATTACTGCCATCCAGCTGTTGCAGTTATTACCGATAACAGTGAATGTTTCTCTTTTGTGAATTCAAAAATTAGCATGCACTGAGAAACAGCACTTGAAGTGAAGGAGGTTATTGAGCATTGAAGCATTGTTTAATTTGGTGCCTTGGGCAGGATGACTTTTAAGGGGGACTTCTGAAGCCTGAACTCAGTCTCCTGCTGCTGTAAACATCTTCCAGTGCTTGACTGTATGGACTAATGACAACATGATAAGACACTATGAATGTAAAGCTGTGAAATCATTCAAAAATAATATATTTTGTTCTTAATGTGAGAACCCGGAGAAAACTAACTGGCATAATAGGACTGTCAGAAACCATGGTCTGACAGGAAAATTGTAAATAATTTGAGAGCTAACAATTCCTTAACTGTTTCTTCCATAGACTTTCCAACATATAGAGAAGTATATTAAGACACCATGCTTAATCTTTCTCTTCACCTTCATGAGTGTGGGTCCAGAGAAATTGGCTTAGCTCATATTTTACTACTAGAAAATTGTACATTTTGAATTAATTCTGATAGCAGGATTCCTTCCTCCCTCCCTCCCTCCCTCTACTAGCTAAAACAGATAAATTTTACTTATTTGACAGCTGTGGCTTTTACCTTCCATAATACTTTCTTGGAGGTGGAAAGACCTGTGTTGAAAGTATTTTAGAAGAGATGAATCATTAAATGTATTTGAACTATAAAAACTGAATATCCAATCATATTTTCAAGTCCTAACTTCTCCATTTGACCTGCCATTTGTCTTGGGGTGCACTATTACTAGGTAAAACCTTATTTGTTGACATTTTTTTCCCAAAATTAAGTAAAAAACTAGGGTCTTCTCTAACATTCTTTTTCTTCACTAAAATTTAACTGAAATTTTGGTTGATGTCTTAATTGCTAGGACCTTCTCTCTTTAACTACTTAGGTTATCTGATTTGTTTGGCAAAGAGTGAAGAACAAGCAGATTGTATGCTTAAACTCATCCTTTCAAAACAGTAAAAACAAGGAGAGGGGGCACTACCTGGGGTCCCAAGGTGAAGAAAAAGTAATACAAAAATGACAGATGCCTCTTAATTTCGAAAAGTGAAAGAGTGATGATCCATGAGTTGTACCTAACTTGCCTTGGGCAAGGTTTGCTTGCAAAGATCATCATTTGATATCTGATACTCTGTACTTCCAGTACTGCATGGAATGGTGAAACATGGAGCAAGGAATCTGGGATCATGTGTAGATATGTACCTGTGTGACCTGCTGTAGGGAACCTGCTTTGGCAGGGGGGTTGGACTCGATGATCTCTTGAGGTCCCTTCCAACCCCTATGATTCTATGATTCTATGTGCAATGCTAAGAAAGGAAGGAGAAGGGTTGGAATAGGATTCAAAGGGAGGAGTGGAGCAAATAAAGATATAATAGGTCCATATAAAGGTGTCATATAGTTCAACAGTTTGGATAAAAAATAAAAAAGCAAAATTCCAGTTCTCTGGAAGCAGAACACCATTTTAAATAGACAGACTATATGTTGTTGGGTTGCAATTTGGCATGGGCAAAGTGCTAGCTGAGATAATTATGCCTAGAACTGAACATAAAGAGATGTTCAAGGTATGATTACTCACCACGCGCAATTCATACCAATCCTGATTGTATAAGTATACCCACTCAACTGAGTAAAGCAGTAAGTCTCGTTAAGGAGACCAAAGCATGTGTGAATGATTGATTGGCAATGTGGTCTCCATATACGTTAAAAATACATGGATTTCCTGCAAGGATAGTAATAAGGCAATTTGTATTCGGGAAAACAAGTGGCTTTTGTCCATGGTATCAATAACGACACTAAGAGAAATTAACTAATACCTTGATTCAAAAAGCCTGGTCCCTCACAGAGTCATCTTAAATGTGAACCTTTAGGGCAGCAGGAAATGTTTGTACTGTTTCTATAAAAAATGGCAATTTCACATAGTGAGTATCGTTTAGCATAATTATCTGGGAAAAGCTTTGTAAAGTAAGGATTTTCACAGGTTTGTAATCAAAAGCAAATGGACTCAAAACATCCTGCAGAAAATGTCTCTTTGATATGAACCTACATGCCTGAATAAATCATGGCCCACTCTCCTTCTTGTGGCAACATGGGTTCTGGTAGAAGAAATAACTTGGGATCTGTTACTACAAAAAACTGTTGGAAGAAGTTAGTGGAGCAGAAAAGGTGTCAACTTCCTGCTTTAAGGACAGCTGAACAAAGGATCAACCTGAAACACATTTTCAACCAGACAAGGTACAACTGAATGACCCGTGGCTAGTTGAAGTGTTTTATTTAAATAGATGAGCACTCAGAGTCATCTCTATACAGAAACCCCCAAACCCTACAGTACTGACAAGATAGAAATGGTGGGAGCAGGAAGACAGTTTAATTCCATTGGTCTCACAGTGCCTCTCACTCACTATTTTGAGTACCCAAATGTGTGCACTGAACAGCACTTTCAGTTGATATGAATATGGAGAATAAATAATTTTGTTTGCTGGGAATATTAGCAGCTCTGATAAGAGTCAGCAGGGCAAATCTAAGGTGAGGGTCAAAGCGATGGATGGCAAATTGAAGTTGAAAGGCTGTAGGGTAAAAAACGTATGACTTCATGAAAATGGAGTAGAATAAATGGAGGGATGAATGTTGCCAAGATGTTACAGAAAGCATTATGTACAAGGTCAAATATTTGGCTAGTAAATCTCTATCTAGAATATCGTACTGTTGTGTAACCTTGTTTGTAGAGAATGAAAGGAATCTGAAATAATGTAGACCTAGTGCCTTACTTAGGATATATATTTGCTACTACCAGTCAAAGAGAAGTCTTGCTAGGCTTCTGCTTCTCACAGTGTGTTAGATACTTTAGTCTCTCCACAGAACCATTCATTTTTTGAGCCAGCAGCTTGGGGATGTTTTTGTAACAGATGCACTATTTAGAGCTGAATAAAAGCTCTAACTATCTAAAAATGTGATAATTAGTGTGGGAAGATTCTCTTAATTTGTGACAAAACAGAGTATCTTAGTCTTTTTGCAGCCCAAAGGCTTACATATTTAAGGTTATTTATTACTTTTCATGCAGTCCCTTTTCTTTTGCTGACCCTCTGTGGTTTTAAAAACACTGCCTAGCTCAAACATTAAGAATTTAAACTTCCATTATAGTAGCAGAATAGTATCTTGGCAGCAATGGCTAAAAATCACCTGATTTCCAAAAGCTTAATGGATTTTATGGGTTTTTCAGTCACTCCAGGATTGGTATGGTTAACCATCAGTGAAGTAACAATCACTTCATTTTATGCAGGTGCAGATGAGATGCATGTACTTGCCTCTCATAGCTGAAAAAGGGGGCTGTCAGCTCTGACAGAACTCATTTTAAATTATTCAAGATGCCAGTGGCTGAGTGCCTTACTGTGTTTATGCTATGCTTTCAATGTCCAGCATTTCACAAATATCCTTCACTGAGCTGAAATTGAAATAGCAGGGTAAGTGAAGTACAAATATGGCTTCTTCTTGTCCTTTTCAATACATCTACACTTAGCACTGGAAAAAAACAAACGGGACAGACACATTCCTTTTCCTTTGTCACATGGTTGCCCTGAATCACGTTAGCAGTCATGGGCGTACATAGGTGCTCCTCTCTTCATGTTCTAATCCTGAAATAAAAGGTGCAATATGCTGTTTTTCCTTTAAATATCAACCATTCATAAATGTGAGTCATATTTTCCTATCTTCTTCACTCAAAAAGTCTAGTGATGGCTCAGATGATGTTTGTATCTAGCCCATTAGAGAACTGTTGTCTTTATCTCAGACAAAATTTGGCACCGCAGGACCATGTTTGCAAAAGAGTTCTTTTATTAGGAAAGGATATTAACTATTTTTCAGTGCATATGCTCTGAGGTAATTTACAACCATCTGAGCTGCAAATGCAAATTTTCTACTTTGTAACACCAGGCCCTGCTTTCTCTTCTTTACAGTGGTGTTACAGTGATGTTGAATCTCTGGATGAGCCCTTCTGTGGTCTCTAATATACTGGAAGAATTCTCTGGGAAGCTGAGGTTTCTCAGGGAGTCACTGCAATAAACATTTTTAATAGTAGCCATCAAAATCTGGGAATTCTTTTTTTTTTGTTTTGTTTTGAGGAGTATGGGATTTAAGTTATAAAAACAAAATTCAAGTATATAACGTCCCCATAATTGAAGCTAGGTATCAGGGCTGTGATAGAGTTCAACCTCTTACACTCCCTATTAAGTCACTATCAGCCTGGGTGGTCCAGGAACTCCCCCGCTTGTCATCTGTCATGATGAGATAATGCCTGGTTTGAGACTGTGAATTTATTTGAAACTCAGCAATCAACAGTAGTCCTAGACATTCTCACATTGGCATTTGGTGTAATATTTCACCAAGTATTTGGTGCAGGGGTCTTCACATGGAAATTTCAGGCTGCCCTGAAGATTGACCCTACACCGCTTTTCCTGTGCTTAAACCACTGCTAATGCTTAAATATGGTGATTAACATGTAGTCTGGAAAAGCTGACTGTCTCAGTGACTCGCTTGGACATGATCCTGGGTACATGCTTCAAAACACACCAAACTGTGCATAGATGTTTGTAAGTTATGAGTAGAAACTATTCCTACAGATGCAGAAACTGTTGTGAAGTACAGACTTCTGTTTGTAGCTGGGATGGATAGAGATTACTTTGTACTTTGTTTAAGATAATGGATCATGTGTGGTCATTTAGCACCATGAGCCAGCAGATACAAGGAGCCTGCTGAGGTGCAGTTTGGGAAGTTTAACCATATCCAGGTAAAGACATTACCAAGGGACCTTTGCAAGACACTGATTTCCATTTCAGCAGTGAACAACCAACCTCTTTGACTGATTTAATTCCCCATGTGCAAGTTGGCCTTTGACAAGATCTTAGACTAGTCATTTATTTATTTATTTTTAATGCATACTCTGTGAATGTTTGGGAAATATTTTTCTTTCTTTTGAGTCTTCTTAAATTTCTCAACTTCATTTAAAACTGCCATTGCCAAAGTTCTGGGTTTGTTTTTTTTTGTTTTGTTATGGTTTGTTTTGTTTTTTTTCACTTGTCTCGAAGAGTATTATCAATTTAAGTTCCAGAAAGGATTTTTTTAAAGGATTTTCAAAGTCTTCAAAGCAGTAATGCATTATTTTAAACTCTGTGTTGTGAGTAAATATGTTGCAGCTTTGAACATGTGAAGAAAGAGTCTAAGACAGTAGAAGTACTCACACCTACAAGAAGCCATGGTATTATGGTTGTAACACAAATATGTAAGTATTCAAACAGATCCATGGCTTAGGTGCAATTCTGAAGGATATGCGTCTACTTGGTGAGTTGGGCTATTGTTTTGCCATTAGGAAGATAAATGACTGTATATACAAGTTGAATTCTCATATCTGCAATTAATTTTGCATCTGTATTCAAAAGTATGAATGTTAGTGTTTTCTGAAAGCACTGGCCCTCTCTAGTTTCTTGCAGTAACACATCTTTTTTCAATTACTAAATTGATCCGTGTCCACTTCTAATATCTTCTACCTTTTTCCCACATTCTCAGGGTTTAACAAAAAGACAGACTGAACATTTTAACTAAAGGCCTGACACTGAAGTGGGCGAGGTTTAACATATGTTCTTACTTTGGTTTAAATCTGGTTTCTGTCTGTCCCAGATAATGTTTTTTTTTTTAATTTATAGCTACTAAACATTAATTATTTCTAATAGTTCCAAACATGACAGAATTTGTCATTGCAGTGGAGCTTGGCAATGTTTTATAAGCAACAATGCTGAAAGTTAGTTGTCCAAGTTGTAGATAATGAAAGCCTGGAGCATATACAATCCCAAGTTGCTGCTCTTCCCACTATTGGAGAAAAAAAAAAAAAAAAGGGATCTTTATGGTTTCTGCTTTTGCTAACAGGAGATGAATTCACAGTGACAAAAGGAGATATTGTGTGTTTGTTTTTTTTCAGTAAGCTCCTCCAGATTACAGTATCTTCACCTAGAGTGGGCAAGGACATTTTGTAGGAACAGATGGTAAGGGCAGAGCAGGGCTGGGAACAGTCAGGCTCATTTCTTAATCCTTCCTTACTGCCTTACTGTCAAACAGTCAGTTATTGAGACACTTTCAGTACCATGCAGATAATCCTTGTCTCCAAATTGCACACTTATCTCGTTCCATTAACCAGACTTCTGGTAACAAAAGGAATTGAAATAAACTGCAAACAGATTAAGGTATTCTTAGAATGTTTTTCTATGTGAATTATTTGTAGACAGGCTCACAGCATTCCTGCACAGCACTTGTTAATCAAACGTACACTACAGTATATAGAGATATCCTATTTGGTATTTATTTATTTATTTATTTATTCATTGTTTTAGATGTTATATATGGAAAGAAATTACTCCTCATGGTTACAGCCTAATCTCTACTTACACAGTCTGATTAGGCAGGTTTTTCTCCCCACTATGAAAAATTTAACTTTTGATCCAGGATGAAAACCGCAAACTAAGCAGTGCCATAGAGGTTTCTGTATAAGAAATAGATATTTTGTTCCATTTATGAGTTTGTTGTGTAGGTGTGCTGTTAACAAATGGACATGCAAGTCTTCAACCAGAACATTTTTAATAGGAAAACATAGAAATCTGTATGGGAACTGTTGAATCACGGCCTGAACCACTGATTG